>CM043121.1:58930522-59348269 GCA_023701765.1 Hylyphantes graminicola | reverse complement strand
TAGAACCGTACCTTTATCTACGTGCGAAGATACTTTCAGAAACCCAAGGATAAACAAACAAGCTAATCAGATAACTTGGTGTGTTCTTACTAAGAGCAAACACAATCGGGTTTGCATTCGGTCAATCAAAACAGTTGGACTTTGGACTATTAAAAAACAATATAATCATACAGTGGTGGAAATTGATTTATGAACTAACATTCTTTTCACCAGATATCGGTTTGTATTAAGTGCTCACAATTCGAATTTTGTGTGTTGTATATTCAAAGTATAATAAAGGATTTTCGCACATAATTTTTTTTCAAAAAATGATATTATATAAAAAATATATCTATTTTTAGTAAGCATGTCAAATGGTGGAAATTGATTTATGAACTCAAATTTATTTTGAACCCAGGTACCAAATATTTTAACTACTTCTTCATTTGAACTTCAGGGGAGCTTACTATCATTGTTTATAAATAAGCTTAAGACCAACTTTGTTGAAATTTATCTGTTTTATTCCCCTTTAACTAAATTCCCAGTTTTTTATTCTCATTTTACAAGGAAAGCTTGCGGAACTGCCTGAAGCCAAAAAGGTAAAAAATAACCCTTATATAATATTGTAACTAATCTGTAAGAGAAATCAGCATATTAATTAAACGATAAATAAATATAATTCATAAATATTTGAAGAATCATTCTGACTACGGTAAAAACCCTCAATAAAAAAGGTGTAACCCTCGAGGGACGAGGGAGAAAAGCAGGATTATTGGACTTGCATCCCAAAAAGTTACCATTTGTGGCAGAATTTGTGTATTACAGGACGAATTTGTTATGAACTATCACTTCCTGTAACTCCCAGAAGAGTAGGACAAATATTGATATCGTCGTTGAACTTGAAATGTTCCAAATTGAAGGCTGGTCCAAGGCTGACTCTTCACCATAAGAACAGGCTATTAAAATATGGTCATAACTATATAATTTAAAAATGGATTGGGTGGGGAGGGGGGTGAATTGAGAGAAATGGGAAAAAAGGTGAAATTTGCTGATGAAAAAAATTCAATTTGGATGGACGTGATGATATCCAAGATCTGTCTTCAGCAGAAATGTTAGTGGTGGAAGCTTGATGGTTTGGGCAACGATATCTTATGATTGAAGAAACAAGGCTTTGTTTCTGAAGGGCTGATAAACATCACTTTATTGCAGATTTGTTCTAGAAAATTCTTTGATTCCTTTTTGCATGGCAAAACTATGCTTTTGATTATATTTTATGCGTGATAATGCAAGTATCTACATTTCAAACGAAATGGAAGACTGGTTTAATGTACAAAGTGTTGTTCATTTAGATCATACTGCCCATAGCCATGACTTAAACCCCAAGGATAAAGTCTGAGATCAATTCAATTGGTATGAATAATTTACTCAAATGGAGTATGGTGTCAATGGAGTGTGCATCAGTTATGGAATAGAAGGACTTAATCATTAAAAACTGTAAATTGCTTGACCAAAAGTTTCGTGTTGTCTATGAAAAACAAAATCAAGGAAGCAATAACGAAAAAAAAAATAGTTTTAGTAATTATTAATAGAGATTGAATGTAAAAGCTCATAAATCAATTTCCCTATACTAAAGCCAAAGTATCAACAAAAGAAATAGTTTACGGAATTATATAAAATTTTATTAGCGGGTATAATTTATAATACAAAGCCTGTATAGTGCATGAAATTTAAATCGATAAAAACGCATTTCATAAAGAAATTCTGTTAAAAAACTGCCAGTTCATAAATCAATTTCCACCACTGTATAAAAAGAAGAAAGACATTTGTTTGTGGGGAAAATTTAATATTTCAAGAAAGAAGTAAAGTCTCTGTGATGAAATCGGTGAATGAATGTTCCTTCCATATTCGAAAAGAAATGACGTCAGAAAGACATAAGCGAATGGCAAAAATTGTAGCGCCATCTAGGATTTTAATGGCCAAACAAAATCTTATCATTCTTATCAAATCTTATCATGAAGGCTCAGCTCTCCGGTCAGGCAAGGCTAGCCGTCTTGATAAAACGCACTTATGATGCTGGGAAAACTTATCCTTTTAAGTTATTCACCTACACTCGAGATAAATTTTTTGAAAACCGTTTTATTAAGCATATACATATAATTTTAACACGTATGTGGATAAAATATACAGAAAATAAAACGAGAATACAAACTCCTCTTTAATTCATTTTTAGCTATTGAGTAAAGTGAAGGGAGTAAAATTCGGTTAAGCTAAATCTAAAAAATACTTAGATAATAAATACCTTAGATAATAATCATAAAAAATACTTAGGATAACCAAATTTCCTTTTATTAACGTTAAAGTGCTACTGCTGTTAAAGGCAATCAACTAAAATATAAGGGATATATTGAAAAGGGAAAATTTATTGCTCATCGAGACACAATACTTAGGGGTTTTCGTTAAAAAATGCATTTTTCAGAAAAAAAAAGATTATTGCTTTGAAAAAACGAGCTATAAAAAAAAGAATTTACTTATAAAACCTTATAATTCCAGTTCAGTGCCTATAAAAAAAAGAGTTCTATTAATATGATGGAAACAAAATTTGTGAAGTTATCCATAAAACTTGTGAAATCATGTTTTACGTGAAAGTTTTTGAAAGCAAAAATTTTAATTTCTCAGTAAACGCGTTTAAACTAAAGATTACGCATTTTATAAAGAATTATATTAAACAAATTACTTACCTCGCTTATTGATAATATTTAGTTTAAGATTAAACTAGTAAGTTTGTAACAGAATCTATCACTTAAACCGCTTCCACACAACATTCGTGCAGCTTCTAATTTAAAGTTTTTAATGCAAAAATAACTATTTTCCTTAACCATGTTTCGCAGATTTAATTGTTTCAAATTGTCACAATTCACAATTTTAATTGTTTCAAAATGAATGTCCTCTTATAAATCGAGTAGAAAGTATCAAATATCTTGGACTATATGTCGATCAAACATTTAAATGGAAATTACATGTAAAAAAGGTAAATGATAAGCTACGTTTTGGTATTTATGCATTTTATTATTTTAAAAAAAAGTCAGCAAAACATTTTTAAAACAATTATACTTTGCGTTTATTCAATCAATAATACAATACGACATAATCTCATGGAGTGGTGACTGCATAAATAATATCAGACCTTTAATAAATACTCAATCCAGATGGATTCGAATGTTTAATAGTGATCCAAAAAAATTTTGATAACCCTATTTACAATATACCTAAAGCAAATAAAGAAATCTTCCACAAAAGCTTTATGTATTTAGCATCCAAATTTTTTAACTCTCTGCCTGAACAAATAGTAAGTTTTACTAATAATAGTATAATACATTTAAAAAAGATATTAAGTGTAATTACATGATACATACTGCATTTTATATAATAAATGTATTACATATCATTTTACATAATTAATCATGAATATATATAAATAGTAACATTTTTTTTCCCACCAACTTCAAGGTTGATGTATATCCAGATTATAAACTTAAATTTTAGCCTCATTGAAATTTTTTAGATTATTAAGTTTCATTTTCAATGTTACAAGGACATCAATTTAAAGTTATTCCTTCCTTTTTTTTTAAAGAAATTTTCTTTGTATCTTCATATTGTGAATAGAATTATTTTAAATTATTAGTGTACTAACGAATCGACCGAAATATATGTATTTTTCATGATCAGTTAATATTTTTTCATATAGATCATGAAAAAATATTTGTTAAAAAAAATGTTAATTTGTTTTAAATTAAAGTTTTGTGTACCTTTTTTGCTTGAAAATTATCTGGCTTTTCAATCATTCGATAATTTATTTAGCTGTATAGTCAGGTCGCCAAGGGGGGGAACCCTGCACTGAGATGTTAAGTTTTTTTTTATTGATGATTCTTATAGATTCGAGGGTGTAGATTACGAATCTGGAAGGTACTTTTTTGGTACCCTTGAGCATTTTTAGTTATTAAAGATGGCGTCTCCGCCATCTTGAATTTTGTAATCTTAATATTTGACGATCTAATCGACAAAAGTGAATAGTTTTTGTCTTTATAGATGCATTTAATAATAAAGATTCACAATTATCAAGAAAATTTCAAAAATAAAAAATTCAAAATGGCGGAATCCGCCATATTGGATTTTTTCACTTTTAATACTTTTGCTTTATATTTAACCCAACAAAATATTTATATTTTAACTATATTTTTTATACCTAGTTACTATAGAACATTACATTGAAGAAAATATAAAAAATCAAGATGGCGGCATCCGCCATATTGGATTTTTTCACCGTTTATATAAAGCGATCCATAGGTCCTAAATTAAAAATTCTTTTTATTTTAGTTATATCTTGATTTTAGTTTCTATTTCAGTTTTAATGTGTAGATTATGAATCTAGAAGATATTTTTTCGCTAGATTTGAGTATTTTTTTATATTTAAAATGGCGTCTTCCGCCATATTGGATTTTTTTCCTAATTCAATTTTTCGGGTTCTTTTAGGCCAAAATTAATAATTTTTTCTTTTATAGGTGCATTATGTCGTTAATAATTACTTAAAAACTCAAAAAATCCCAAATCAAGATGGCGGCTTCCGCCATCTTGGATTTTTCACCTTCTAATATTTCGTGATCCACTGGCTCGAAATTAAAAATTCTTTCAGTTTACTTGAATATCTTATTATAAAATGCATTAAAATCATCATAAAGTTTTCGTTTAAACACTTAAAAATCAAATTCAAGATGGCGGCTTCCGCCATCTTGGATTTTTCATCTTCTAATATTTTGGGATCCACTGGCTCGAAGTTAAAAATTCTTTCTTCTTTAGTTCTATTTTTAGTAACAAATGGTTTAAACTACATAAATGGGGAACACAACTGCAAAATATCTGAATTTATGGCCATTCACGATGGAATCTTCCTCATTTTTACTTTTTTTAACATTAATATTAGGCGACCTATTAGCTAGAAATTAAAAAAAAATTCTGTGCTAGTTGTATTTTTACTACAGAATTATCGCTATGCTTCTAATTGAGTACAAATATGTAAACTCAAGGACAAGTCCCTTAGAGTTGCTGGAGCTTTAAAGTTTTTCTGACAATCCTTTTTGGACAATGGCCTATGCTTTTATGTAGTTTCAATCCACTATTAATTCATTCCAAACTCCGGCATGTGTCTCATATAACGAGATCCGAGTTTTAAAAAGTTCTTTAACACATTTTCGGGTACTTTTTTTTTTTTCATTTCTCTTAAATAAAATAATGCATATGGTTCATAGTTTTGATAACCAGATGCAAATAAATCGGGTAGAATTGGCGAGCAACTTTAATATGAAGGGACCAATATCTTGCCCTTCCAGCTCCCACATCCTTGAAGAAAACTGGTTTCAATAAACAGTTCTCCGATACTCTACTAGTGTTGCAATTCGTCAAAAACCTTTATTTTTAAATCTGACGGAAGATCTCCGCTGCAGTTTGGCTGAGATTCTTCATATAAATCCCGCATGACTTATTTTGCAAGCATTCTTGAAGTCCTGAAGTTTTGGAATCTTCTTCCCTTTCTGCATCTGTTGGACTCCTACAAACACACTAGGCATAACTTTGGATAGACCACTACCCAATATTAACCCCACACACAACATATAAAACTTATCAACATGATGATTCGCAAAGCAATCCTACAAAATTGATGATCCCAAGTAAATGACAAACTCTTGACCAGCTCATTTAGTGAGTCCCTGGGCTCCTGCTAAAGATGTCATGGTTGTATCTGTATTCTGGATATATGAATCAGGTATCGTGTCTAACAGTGGTTGATACTTTACAGCAGTTCCTGGTTGAATCTGAAATTCATATTTTCGGCCAATTTAAGTATTTATTAGGCTCTGGATAACGTTCTGAGAATGTCTTTGAATAATTTGAAATCTTTATCTCTATAGCATTGTAAAGAGAAACTTTTCCATCACATAATAGTCTAAGCGGTAACTGTTATTAAAGAACATTCAAGAGTCAGGCGGTTTATTTTCAAGATCACATGAATGATCTTTAGGTTGTAAGGTATAGGGATTTTGACATTTCTTATATTTTTGTATTGTTGAAATTGTATCCCTCTAGTTTTCTAATAAATATATTACCACTTCTTCTGGTTGAATACATTATTTCTTCCAGAGTCTTCTGAGTGTTTACCAACTCTTGAACCCATATTTTTATAATTGTAACACTCCACGAGATCTCAGCAAGTCCAAAGCCATTACTTAGCTTTATAAACTCCTCCTGCCATTACTTAAGAGTATACTTGTTTGAAACGAGGAAGCATTTTATACGAGTAGAGCTCTTAAAAGAGCTTGTGGTAGTAATTTTGCCGGATGAAAAACAAAATATTTAAAATACTTTAATATGGTGGAAAACATCTTCAATATTTTTCCTTTAACAATCATGGTTTTAAAGTATTTGAAACACAATATGCAAAAAAACTGAAAGAATTTTTAATTTCACTCCAATGGATCACGTAATATTAGAAGGTAAAAAATCAAAGATGGCGGGAGCCGCCATCTTGAATTTGGTTTTTTAAGTATTTGAATAAAACTTTATGATGATTTTAATGCATTTTATAATAAAATATGCAAGTAAAACCGAAAGAATTTTTAACTTCAAGCCAGTGGATCACGAAATATTAGAAGGTGAAAAATCCAAGATGGCGGAAGCCGCCATCTTGAATTTGGTTTTTTAAGTGTTAAAATAAAACTTTATGATAATTGTAATGCATTTTATAATAAAATATACAAGTAAAACTGAAAGAATTTTTAATTTCGAGCCAGTGGATCACGAAATATTAGAATCTGAAAAATCCAAGATGGCGGAAGCCGCCATCTTGATTTTGGATTTTTTGAGTTTTTAAGTAATTATTTACGACAAAATGCACCTATAAAAGAAAAATTTATTAATTTTGTCCTAAAAGAACCCGAAAAATTGAATTAGGAAAAAAAATCCAATATGGCGGAAGACGCCATTTTAAATATAAAAAAATATTCAAATCCAGCAGAAAAATATCTTCTAGTTTCATAATCTACACATTAAAACTGAAATAGAAACTAAAATTAAGATATAACTAAAATAAAAAGAATTTTTAATTTAGGACCTAATGGATCGCTTTATATAAACGGTGAAAAAATCCAATATGGCGGATGCCGCCATCTTGATTTTTTATATTTTCTTCAATGTAATGTTCTATAGTGACTAGGTATAAAAAATATAGTTAAAATATAAATATTTTGTTGGATTAAATATAAAGCAAAAGTATTAAAAGTGAAAAAATCCAATATGGCGGATTCCGCCATTTTGAATTTTTTATTTTTGAAATTTTCTTGATAATTGTGAATCTTTATTATTAAATGCATCTATAAAGACAAAAACTATTCACTTTTGTCGATTAGATCGTCAAATATTAAGATTACAAAATTCAAGATGGCGGAGACGCCATCTTGAATAACTAAAAATGCTCAAGGGTACCAAAAAAGTACCTTCCAGATTCGTAATCTACACCCTCGAATCTATAAGAATCATCAATAAAAAAAACTTAACATCTCAGTGCAGGGTTCGACCAAAAATCGGGGTTTGGCGACCTGACTAGTAGGAAATAAAATGTATTACACTATGCAGGCACAATGCTACTCAAATTTAATGACTGTTTTATAACTTCAATTTTTAGTACAATTTCCATTTTAACTTGAGATGTGTAGTTTTTTGTGACATGACATCTGTGTTGGCCAACCACGTTTATAATCTTTGCTCCCTCGTAATATTAGATAGGAATAACGTTAACGAATCCTTAGTTGTTCGGTCGGTTTGGAGCGCTTCAGTAAGGAAAGGGATAAACTTCAAAGCTGTTTTTCTCCTTGATCGTGTTTTCGATGATTTTTTGACTTTAAATAGATATTATAACTCAAAATCTACGCCCTTAGCGTGTCAAAATTTTCCACTCATATTTTTCAAACATATATCTTTAATTTGTCTTTAGGGATTAGTTGTAAATAGTTTATTTTTTTTATTTATTAATTTTTATAAAAAAAGTAAACCTGTGAATTTATTAAGAAAAAAACTCTCCACCCTGGCTAAAATAAAAGCTATCAGTTGAACATTTTAAAAATAATGCTGAAAATTTTGTCTTCAACTCTTTAATTTTTGGTGCTGCCATCTACAGATTTCCTTCGCGACTAATTTCCGTCCCAAAATATATTTTAAAAATTAAAATATTTTAACTGTCAGATTTTTTCTGGGTAAGCTAGACATAGCACGGAGAGACTTGGACCGTGGCATTTACCAATTCTTTTTCTGCTTCTTTATTGGTGCCAAGTACCCATGTAATATGTCAGCACCAATCAAAAATTAGAAAGAAGTTAAATACAGCGAAAGTCTCTCCGTGTATGTCGACCTTAAAAGAATAATGAAGTCAAATTCACATAAAGTAATTATGCAAATTTATGAACTACTTAGTACCTTTTTGAGTGAACATTAAAGATCTTCCTAGAACATATTACACAACTTCAGTCACTAGTATGTAGTGGCTTCAACCCTGGATACTGATAACAAAATATAACTAAAATTATGGTCACTTATTCCTAATATATATTTCTACCCCCTTATATAATCTCTGTAAACTGTAATTTTAGTAAAATGGAAAATGTCAGTGGTTATGCACGCTTAAAAAATTCACAAATTTGATATAAACAGAGCCAAAACTTGACAATATGCAATTCCATTCAAAAAGTGGTTTATTCTACTGATTAAAAATTATTAGAGGAAATATCATTTGAGGACAAGTGGATATTGTGAATAAAACCATTTCATGCTTCTGACATTCAACGAAAACGAATAGTTCATTCTTGCAGGGTGGGAATAGTTATATCTATATTGGAGCAAATTTTGGAGCTGCAAAAATTAACCTTTGTAGTAGAAATTTTTAAAAAAATAATATCTTAACAAAACTTAAGGAAGGGGTCATAGGAGTCTTAAAAATGTGCAAAGAAGGTACTACAAAGCATAGTTTGATCTTTCATGTCATTTTTTAACTACTCAATACATCAGTATAATTTTTTTATACGTAATTCTACAAGATTTATTTTATATAAAACAAATTTTAAAATGTATGAAACTTTAGCCAAAACTAAAATAAATTATATTTAACATAAAGCTATTTGAACACATCGGGATTAGGCTTGCGCAGCAAATTTTGAGGTCAAAATTGAAAAATGACCAAGAAAATGACTTTATATTGTACAAATATGTACAAACAAAGACTTATACCTAAATTCACAAAAAAATTTTAATTAGAAATTATTTTAAGAACTTTTTTCTAAAAAAAATTAATAAAATTTTTAAAATTTTGATTAAAATTTTTTTAAAAAATAATTTCGAATTAAAATTGAGCTGAGAATTTAGGTATAAGTCTTTGTTTGTACATATTTGTACAATATTAAGTCATTTTCTTGGTCATTTTTTCAAGTTTGACCTCAAAATTTGCCGCGCAAGCCTAATCCCAATGTGTTCAAATAGCTTTATGTTTAATATCATTTATTTTAGTTTTGGCTAAAGTTTCATAAATTTTAAAATGTGTTATATATTAAATAAATCTTATAGAATTACATATAAAATATTATAATTGTATATTGAGTAGTTAAAAAATTACATGAAAGATCAAACTATACTTTGTAGTACCTTCTTTGCACATTTTCATGACCCCTTAAGTCGACAGGGAAACCTTGATGGAGTTAAGTCACTTTTATTTAATCAGGTAGACATCGGGAGATGAAAGTTTTGGGGTTTGTGACAACAAGAGTATACAGTGGGGTGGAGTGATCTACAAAAATGGCGAGCCTCTTCCATTGACCAATCAAACGTTAAGATTAGCGATGAGAAAAGGTGGCAGGTTTTTGCTAGAGGGGGAGACTAGGCAAAGTTTCTGTGGGAACGATTGATCTGGCAGTCTGTTTGTCGTCAACAGAGTGTGCTTGGGATGTTGTAGATATTAATAAGTGATATTAAGGAAATGTGAAAAAGGTAATTAAGGTTATTAAGTTTAATTGGGGATAAAAATATAAGATTTTGAGAGGCTTAAGTTATTATATGTCATACATTTCATAAATTCTATGACAAGGGCTGGAAATTTTACTTTTTTTTGGTAGTGGACAGATAGCCTCAAACAGGAGAGGCTTATTAGTGTGGATGCATTTCAAGAAGCTTCGAAGAATGTGGGGATTCGAGGCTAAAATTAAGGGGCCTTTTACAAGGGTTTAGGGTTTTGTAGCACTTCAGGCGTGTTCAGTGGCGGGAATATCCTCTCATACGTAAAATTACAAAACATTAAAGAGAAAACTTAAGAGCATTCTGATCCGCTATGAACATCCTCATATACTACTTTTTTGATGACTAATGAACCCATTAAAAATGGATCTATGAGTAATATTAAGCTACAATATACTATAACAAAAAAAAACAAATAATTATATTATAGTACTCTGATATTTTGATATAAAAATTATGTATATTGTAAAAAAGATATTTAAAAAGTAAATAACTAGTTTAAGAGTAGGAGGCATTTATCAAGTGCAAGTTTCTAACATCCTATCAGATATATAAATTTAAAAAAAAAAAAACCTCAGCTTTAGTTATCTTTAAAATGCCTTTAAAATTTTTTGTGATTTCCTAAATAAGTGGTTTGATTTTGGTTTAAATGTTTAGTTAGATACATAAGTTAGTTTAAATAAAATTTAAAAAAAATTTTAGGTAAAAAAATATAATTAATATTAAGCTGTAATAATAAAAATGCATGTTTAAAAATACAAAGAATTTTCTGCAAATAAAACTATCTATATACAGCAGCTTCAGTCCTTTCACTTTTTTTAATACTTTAGGAAATTTAAAGATAATAAGTAAAGTTGCTGATTTAACTCTTGTTTGCTTTAAATTTGTAATTTATTCAATTAATGTCAGTATCAAAATTAAAAATAAATGCAAATTCATCTAGTAAAATAAATTACCCTTAAAATATACATATATGCAGTTGCCTATAAATTTTATAGATAACGCCACAAAACCTGTGATGTCACAGACTTGAATCGCTAGAGAGCTTGTTTGGCGCAAACGTTTATATATGATTTAAAGCATAATTATCATAAGTAAAATCGCTTATAAAATGTGGTTTTCAGAACAGGCTGGCACAGAATTTCGACACCCCTGTTCTTGTAGTCAATGCATCGTCGAAAAGAAAATTTGAAATTTTCATTATTATTTGAGTCAAAATAAATAAATAATGAGGCTTAAATATTTTCGAGTACGATTGATTCATGAAAATAAGTTCCCAGTGTGGACACCATATCTTAAATTTGAACCATTACTTATATTGTGAACAGGCCAACATCCCAAAAATAAAATGAAGCAATCGCAAAGGTTACTGATATCCAAACTGGAAAGAACTGTTTCCGAGTGTGACTTTCTTTGAATAAATTTGTAAAATAAGAAACACATTAATTAGTCCACATATGCTTTAACAGGGTAGTAACACAAAATCCTTGAAAATAATTTCCTTGATATTTCCATGATTTCCCTGATGTGCTTTCACAAAAAATTCCGTGATTTTACAATTACCTCATCATCATCATCCAGGGCACTTCAGTACACTATTTTTCTCAACATTAATTTTCCTCTTTCTTACATAGCATCAAAATTTTTAAACCTTATGTTTCCAAACAGTCATTAACAGCTACAGTAGAACTCCAATTACACGAGGCAGTGATGATTATTTAAATGCCAGAATTTTTTTTTTACCTGTCTTATTTGTTACTGTATGTCTTTATTAGATATCATTCCGAGTATTTTTTTTTTTTTTGTACTGACCAAAACAATTACTAAGCATAACATCCAAGAGAGTCTAACAGAATATTTTCATTTGATCAATTGTCTGTTAGTAGATCACAGGAACTACCTAAACCTGCTGCTTAAGTAATCCAAAATGGAAAAACTCCCTGATATTTTGCGAAATTTGAAAAATTCCCCGAGAATTCCATGATATTTCCAGAATTAAAAAGTTTCCTGATTTCCAGGTTCTGTTGTCACTCTGTTTAATTACATAAGTGTTAAAATGTTTTTACAAAAACTTAATAGTTTACCTTTAAAATGGCAGATTTATTTCTTATAACAGTTAATAGGACAAGTGCAGCATACATTAAATATACCTACAAAATAAAAGCATTTTTTTTATAGATTGCATTGAAAATATTAATAAAACATACATAAATTGTGGATAATCATATACAAGCTTCATACAGAATACCACAAGAACAAAAAGGTTATGAATATTTTATAATATTGAGAGTTTTACTTTCAGTGGTGTTAGTACTAGTTTGAAATATGTTACTTAAATACAAGTTATAAATACAGTAAACTAAGATTTATCTACTCTACCAATCAATAACCTAATTCAAGATTAAAAAAAAAATAAGGATTACAAAATCATTTTTTTTTATTTCTCATTTAGCTTTAAAATATAGGTGCTTGCTTACCTTATGGTTAACCTAAATTAGCATTGCCAATTATTTACTTTTCTTAAAATCCATTCTTCAGCATTTTAGCATCTCACATTTTTTATAAATTTGGTCTAATATTTAATTAATTTTTTCTGGTAAGTAAAAGTTTATTTTCATTTTAATTTTTCGCCTAAAGCAATATATTATATCCTAAAACATATACGTAATTCTAAAACATAAAATCTAGATAAAGTGTATTTTATTTTGCTTATTTATATAAGTGCTAAGGTAAATAACTCAAGCAAACTGCAGATGAACAATAGTGTTTAATTAAACATAATGTTACATTTATAATATTTCAATACTGAAATGTATGCAATTTATATTAAATTTAATCAAAAGGGAAATAATATGTTTCCTCATAAAAAAACAAGGTGGGAACAGTACACAAAATTTTTAACTTCAAATTTTTAGTAATAAAGAAACACTATTTTTTTACGAGAACTAAAAAATGAAGTAAAATGAAAATGTTTTATCCAAAATAAAGGTATTCCTTTTTTAAACCATTCAACAATGGGTATAAAATGTGGTTTTCAGAAAAGGTTGGTGCAGAATTTTGACATGCCCTGGTGCAGAATTCACATCCCTGTTCTTGTACTCAATATATAGTCAACAAGAAAATTTAAAATTTTCAAAATTATTTCAGTCAAAATAAATAAATAACGAGTCTCAAATATTTTCGAGTACGAGAGATTCATGAAAATAAGTGCCCAGTGGACAGCATACCTTAAATCTGAACCATTACTTATGTTGCAAACAGGCCAACATCCCAAAAATAAAATCAAGCAATAGCAAGGGTTACTGATATCCAATTTGGAAAAAACTTCGTATCTGAGTGGTTTAGACTTTTTTTCGAATAAACCTGTAATATAACGAACACATTAATCCCTAGTCCGCCTAAATTACATTAGTTTTTGTAAATACATTTTAACACTTAATAGTTTACCTTTAAAATGGCAGATTTACTTTTTATAAAAATTAGTAGGACACGTGCAGCATACATTAATGCATACCTACAAAATAAAGGCAATTTTTTTTATTTAATGCATTGAACATATTAATAAACATACATAAATTATAGTTTGAAAAATGTTACTTATACAAAAGTAATAGATACAGTAAACTAATACTTATCTACAACCAATCAATAACCTAATTCGAGATAAAAAAAAAATAATAATAAGGGTTACAAGTTACAAGAATTATTTAAACTTTTTATTTCACATTTAATTTTAAAATATAGGTGCTTACCCTATGGTTAACCTAAATTTAATTAGCATTGCCAATTATTTACTTTTCTTAAAATCCATTCTTCAGCATTTTAATGTCTCACATTTTTTATAAATCTGGTCCAAAATGTAATGAATTTTTTCTGGCAAGAAAAAGTTTATTTTCATTTAAATTTTTCGTCTAAAACAATATATTACATCCTAAAACATATACTTAATTCTTAAACATAAAATCTAGATTTAAAGTGTATTTTATTTTGCTTATTTATATAAGTGCTAAGGTAAATAACTCAAGTAAACTGAAGATGAACAATAGTGTTTAATTAAACAATATTAACAACCTAAGGTACAACATCATGTTGTACCTTGGGACAGTTTATCCTCTCTACTTTAAATGAGTGGTAATTTTTTAATTTCAAGCTGCCATAATTAAAAAATATATATTATAGAGGAATATATAGGTGTGTTGAAATGCGGATTTTAAATTTCTATTTTGACTATAATTATCGAAGAAAAAAATTAAAATGTAAAAATTGTCCCAGGGTACAACACTCTCCCCTAATATCTTGAAGGAAAAGTGGCAACAATTCACAAGTCCTGTCCCTCTATGCATGCATGGCTTAACTGTCAACTATCACACAAGTCTCACTTGCGACTGGTAATGTAAGCGGCCAGACATTGAATACAGAGTGCACTTAAGGCTGTTGGGCGAACTCTAACAACATTGCAGAATGTGTTTCGTTGAATGTCACTCCTTACAGAGATTTTCAGATCATCTTTTTGGGAAGTATTTAACATGAAATTATTCATAGGAGGAAGCATGCTAGCTAAATAAGGACTGCTGTACAATGCAGGTAACGTCCGATAGCTGAACCTATTGATTACAGATTGTGTGCAAAGGTCCACATTTTTCAAAACATTCTCTCTGAGAACAGGATTTCGACAGATTGTCTCATAGTCACATTCCTGAAAAATGGCACCGTGCTGTACAAATAAATTGATTAGTTCCAAACTGGGGTCTCGTGCACTTATATAAATGCTGAGAGGAGTTTTACTATTTCTGTCATTCAAGTAAGCCTTGGCACCTGCGACCAACAGCTGCTTTATAACCGCATCACGATTTGTCCAAGTAAAGCAAGCGAAGTGCAGGGGTGTCCTGCCATCTTCATTTTGAGGGTTTAGATCTAGTCCCTCCTCTTGGAGAAGCAGCCGGACCAATCTGAAGTGACCCTCATAAGCAGCCACGTGCAAGGCAGTTTCCCCATCTATGTCTCTTGCCTTGACGTCAGCCCCGGATCGAAGGAGGAGTGCTGCGACGTCTTCCTGCCCATTAAATGCAGCCTCCATGAGTGGCGTGCTACCATCTTTTGTTGCAGCATTCACCATATCCAACTGTGATTCTTTCTCAATGATGGTTTGTGCGATGTCCGCCCAACCATATCTAGAAGCGAAATGGAGGAGGGTGTAGTTCTCCGCATCATGTTGAAGAAATAGACCCATGGCACCCTCGCTCTCCACATCTGTATCCAGTGACATGGAGGGTGTATGATTTTTGGGGTCTAGTTTGTAGTTGATGAGGAATTCCACCATTGCATGATGACCCCAGGCAGCGGCCACTAGCAGAGGGGTGCGCCCTTCTTCGTTGCGGCTGTCCACGGACGCACCCTCTTTGATGAGCTGCCTCACCCTATGCAGGTCGCCTTCTTCAGCTGCACTGAGAATGCCGACTGGATCCATATTTTGTTTCTGTTGGACAGAAGTTGAATGAATATTGGTACAGTACAGTTAGGATATAATGGCCAGTCTGACATTTAGCGTCTTTCAAATAACTTTAAATTTAACACAGAGCTGACTATATACAAAACAATTTGCGTAAAATATGGAATATTTACCACATTTTTTCATTTTCGTTGCTTGGAAACGTTACGTAACTCGAGACCAGCCACTATAAATCATAGTTGTTCCTGAATAATTAACTTATGATATTTCATGCATCAAAATTTTAGCCTAAATATTTAATGCTATAATCAACTACAATAAAATTTTCATATGACTTATAAGACTAAGATAAAATTCCTACTGAAACTGTATTGAGAATCAAGTTTTTAAATATTAAACAATTACATAGTATTTAAATGTTTTTTACAAGAAAGAAAATTAATAATAGAATCACCAAATCGGAAAATCGCGCCAATGGTTACCGTACAGTAAAGGTGAACCATAGATTTATGTTAATTAAAATTCTTCTTCACAATAAAAGTTTTGAAAGATACCCTCTTGAAGGTAAGGTATTACTTTGGGTTAAATGAAAAGCAGAATCATTTGAAAGGGATCTTGAGCAGTTAGAACTGTACCTTTATCTACGTGAGAAGATACTTTCAGCAACCCTAGGATAGACAAACAAGCTGATCAGATAATTTGGTGTGTTCTTACTATGAGGAAACACATCCGCGTTTGCATTCGGTCGGTCAGAACAGTTGGACTAATAAAAAAACAAATTAATCATATAAAAAGTAGAAATTGTTTGTAGGAAACAGAACAATATTTTTTTAAAAAAGTAATTGGCGCTGCTGGGCGCTCTCTATGCCCAAAGCATGGAATGAATAAATAAATACAAATTTTTGCGGTTACAGTTTCTTATTTGATACTAGACATTTTTTATAGCTTTAATATTAGTTAAATTTGAGTATGGAAAAATTTGATATGGTGATTATGGTGTATTTTAACCCTTATATTTGAATAAAATAGTCTCCGCTTATTGACTCATAGGGATAAGATCAGTGATGTGAAAGGAATGGATCACTTTTCCTTTGCCTATGCTAAAGCCCTTTTTCGGGTTGACTTAGGATAGGAGTGCTAGGCTAGCGCTGTTTATCGTTTCATATTTCGACGATTCAATTTGCAAATCAGGTATGTGTAATTTTCTATTTAGGTTTTTAAAAAAAAGTACCACCTAGCATTGTACTTAAAATATAAATTAATTTATATTATGTTGAGCTTTGATCATTGGCTTTACAAAGCGAAATTCAAGATTTGGGCGTTTGATCTAGTTGGTTGTATGTCAATGTTGTTTTTTTTCCTATGGGGGACATTCACGGCCATATCCACCTGAGCTTCAATTCCAAATCGCTGTGCGAAAACAAACGGTTAGACAGGTAAGAGTAGTAGGATAACTTTACCACGTGTTTCGAGAGCTGTATAGGATAACATTAGCACGTGGCTCGAGAACTTTAGGATAACAAGCCGCGGGACGTCACACGAATATTCCCCATTGTCATTTTATAACTTTTGTCAGTTAAATTTTTTTTAATCATTTAAGTTTTTGCATGTCATTTATTTTTTGCATTGTTAACAAAATCTTGCATAATTACCATTGTAATATGGTACCAAAATTTCAAATTAATTATATTTACTTAATAAACAAAGTTTTGGTACATTTAATTTATATTCATTGGGATATTAATTAAATATTATTTCAATTCAAATATATCTGATACAGTTCATCAAATTTATGTTGTTTAATTTTTTAAAAATATTGTTAAGGATTTAAAATTAAATTTATACATAATAAATTTTAAATAATTAAAGTTATGCACATAATAAATTTTCAAATTATTTCTTTTGGGACTGTCCAAATGAAAAAAGACTTCAAACCATTGCCTAGCCAAAGGGGCAACCCTCCTATATCCATTAACCCATGATATCAATGGCTAGGATAATTGATAAAAACAATGATTGATAAAAACAACTAATCTATGGCTTCCTTAGCAAAAGGGGGGAAGGATTGGTTTTAAAACTAAATTTTACCATTTCTTTAAAAAATCATTTACAACTTTAAGAGTAAATATAAATTAACAATAAGCCAGCACAAATTTTTTAGCTTCAATTTTTTTAAACTTAACACTATCTACTATCTTTAACAAGAACTAAAAAAAAGTTATAAACTCAACTGTAAATAAAAATTATTTTATTCAAAATAAAGGTTTCCCTTTTTTAAACCGTTCACCAATTGCTGCAGCCCCCGATGCTGTAAGCCAACAACATAGCGCAAAACAATTAGGGGAACTCATGGTTTAAACCCCTTCGCCACCCATAATTCCATTTTTTAACTAAATGATCTTTTTTAACTAAACACTATCTTTAGCAAGAACCAAAAAAAAAAAAAGTTATAAACTATACTGTGAAGAAAAATGAACTTATATTATTCAAAATAAAGGTTTTCCTTTTTTTAATCCATGCGCCAAGATCATGACATCTAAAATATAGAAAAAATCAATAAATTTACAAAATTTTGAAATACTAATACAGTTAATTCATAAAAAGATGCAGATAATGCTTTTTAATTATGTGGTCATCTTACTCATTGACCGTGCGAAAATACACCACCAACTGCGATGGAGAGGTTGCTGCAGCAGACGTAGCTGCAAGCCAACTACATAGCTCAAAACAATTAGGGGAACTCATAGTTTAAACCCATTCGCCCCCAATGATTCCTTTTGGTATCATCAACTTGCCATTTTTTTCTCACTAAGTTGAGCTTGCACTTATTTATCGTTAGATGGCAGAATCATGTCTTTTGAAGAATTAAATAATGCTTGTTTTAATAAAATGAAAATATGAAAAACATGGTTAAATAAAATTCATTCCCAACAAATTTTATGAAATAACTTGACCTTGAATTCGTCACGCTTCTTAGATGTTTTAAAAATGATTTTACTTTTTTAGTGCAATTAGATGTTTGAAATTTTTTTTTTTATAATTTATTCAAAAGTCATAATTCTAATTCCCCCCCCTTAAATTTCAGTTAAAAAATTAAGATATTCCCACTGTTTTTTAAAATGTCATTCTGGATGCATAATGAACCTATTTCACAAACTTTCATAACATTAGACTGATGACATCATCATTCGTTATTCTTCATCATAATGGCCGAGATGCCAAAAATGGGCTTTGGATAAAGTGAAGTCTGTTATGTTGTGATCAAATTGTGATTTAAAAACTAGGCACAGGACACGTATACCATCACCAAACATTGCCAGTCTTCCGGCAAAGCTCTACCGAATGCATTTTCCCTCGACAGCGATTGATTTAGTCTGCCCATGTGACGTGTCAACCCAATCACTAACTTGTAATAATGTTTTTGGTAGTTTTTTAAATTTAGTCTTTAACTGTTAGAAATATTTATTTTTTGGTTCTGCCCCATTAATGAAAAGCACAACTATTTTCAATTTTTTTTTATTACAAAACAAATTATTTGTAATTTAGTATTAATATTATTATACTTTGAATACTGCCAAATACGTAATTTCACAACAGTTAATAACCTCACTCTTTAATTTTGAATACACTTTTACTACTGCCATACATGAGGATTATTAGTAACTAAAACTTCAAAATGGAATGTAATAGATGAAAAAACACAAATTTGTAGAGAGGGAGCTCTAATTTAATATAATGAAGTGGATTATGTTACTTAATGCCAAACGGCGACAGTATGCATTAGAGGGTTAAAGCTATTTCGCGGAAATTTTTTAGTAGAGTTCAAAGCTTTATAGGCTGGTTATTTGCTTTCAGTTCATGGTCAGTGAAATTTTGTGTTAACGAGGTTCAACTGTTTATTAAAAAAAAATTAAGTGCTCAAAATTTCGTCTTTAACTGTTAAAAATATTTCTTATTCGGTTCTCCCATCTATTAAACAAGAGCACAAATAATTTATCTTATATTTCTTAAGTTTTTGGAAGGGGTGTGGGGCTTGATTTTTGAACATATATACCTTTTTTTCAAGAATCATAATTCATATGAACTATACAGGTATTCGTAGCTTTCTAAAAACTAATCAGTTGAACATTTTCAAAATAATGCTAAAAATTTTGTCTTGAACTCTTTAATTTTTGGTGCTGCCATCTACAGATCTCCTCCGCGACTAATTTCCGTCCCAAAATATATTTAAAAATTAAAATATTTTAACTGTCAGATTTTTTCTGGGTAAGCTAGACATAGCACGGAGGGACTTGGTCCGTGGTATTTACCATTTTTCCCTACTTCTTTATTTTTGAAAAGTACCCATATGATATGCAAGCACCAATCAAAAGTTAGAAAGAAGGTAAATACAGCGGAAGTCACTCGGTGTATGTCGACCTTAAAAGAATAATGAAGTCAAATTCACATATAGAAATTATGCAAATTTATGAACTACTTAGTACCTTTTTGAGTGAACATTAAATATCTTCCTAGAACATATTAGTCAACTTCAGTCAGTAGTATGTACTGGCTTCAGCCCTGAATACTGATAACAAAATATAATTAAAATTATGGTCACTTATTCCTAATAGATATTTCTACCCCCATATAACCTCTGTTAACTGTAATTTTAGTAAAATGGAAAATGTCAGTGATTCAGCACGTTAAAAATTTTCACAAATTTGATATGAACAGAGCCAAAACTTGACGATATGCAATTCCATTCAAAAAGTGGATTATTCTAATGATCAGGAATTATTAGAGGAAATATCATTTGAGGACAAGTGGATATTGTGACGAAAACCATTTCATGCTTCTTACATTCAACGAAAACAAATAGTTCATTCTTGCAGGGTGGAAATTGTTATATCTATATTGGAGCAAATTTTGGAGCTGCAGAAATTAACCTTTGTAGCAGAAATAAAAAAACAATATCTTAACAAAACTTAAGTCGACAGGGAAACCTTGATGGAGTTAAGTCACTTTCATTAAATCAGGCAGACATCGGGAGATGAAAGTTTTGGGTCTTGTGACAACAAGAGTATGCGGTAGAGTGATCCACAAAAATGGCGATGGCCATTAACCAATCAAAAGTTAAGATCAGTGAGGAGAAAAGGTAGAAGGTCTATGTTAAAGGGGAAGACTCGGTGAAGTTTCTGTGGGAAAGATTGATCTGGCCGACTTGTTTGTCGCCAACTGGGTGTGGTTGGGATGTTGTCGATATTAATAAATGACATTTCTCCCGATGTCTAGCTGATTTAATAAAAGTGACTTAACCCTTTTAGTCCCAGTGATGCCATTTGGAATAATCACTTTCAATATTTTTTCCCCAAATGATTATGTCCCGCTATGACATCCAAACACACATCCATTCGATTCTTCACACTTTGTTCTATTCGACAATATTTTACATTTATCTCAATAGAAGTCAGAACTTCTATTATTTTTATTTAGAAAATAGCTAACAAGCATTTCACCTGATTTTTGAAAAGTTCACTTCAGTTCCACATATTTAAAACACATTTTAAACTATTTCGGTTAAAATTATTACTAATTTTTTTTATAATATGGTCAGATACCTTAAAATATATAACTCCATGTGTTTTTAGTAATATATATTTTTAAATTTGTTGTTTTCCATAGTTAAAAAATTTTGGTATTATTTCAAAAACCATGTAAAAAAATTCAAATGAATTTTCTTTTTCTTATGGAACTCTTATATTTGACCTAAAATAAGCTCATTTTATTAAAGTTATTAAGTTTAATTGAGGATAAAAACACAAGATTTTGAGAGGCTTAAGATATAATATGTCATACATTTCATAAATTCTTTGACAAAGACAGGAAAATGTGCATATTCTTTTTTGTAGTGGACAGATAGCCTGAAACAGGAGAGGCTTATTGGTGTGCACGCATTTCAAGAAGCTTCGAAGAATGTGGGGATTCAAGGCTAAACTTAAGGGGCCTTTGAACAAGGGTTTAGGGTTTTGTAGCATTTAAGGCAGGTTTAGTGGGGGGAATATCCTTTCAAACGTAAAAATTACAAAACATTAAAGAGAAAACTTAAAGAGCACTTTGATCCGCTATGAACATCTTCATATACTACTTTTTTGATGACCAATGAACCCATTAAACATGAACCTATATTATAAGCAATATTAAGCTACAATATACTATAATAAAAAAAATTAAATAATTAGAATAGTACTATGATATTTTGATTTAAAAAATGATGCATATTGTAAAAATATCTTTAAAAAATAAATAACTAGTTTATGAGTAGGAGGCATTTATCATGGTGTAAGTTTCTTAACATATTTATAAATATATAACAAAAAACTCAACTTTAGTAATCCTTAAAGTGCCCTTAAAATTTCCTGTGATTTCCTAGATAAGTGTTTTGATTTTGGTTTAAATGTTTGGTTAGTTACAAAAGTTAGTTTAAGTAAAATTTAAAATTATTTTAGGTTAAAATTAATACTTAGCAGTAATTATAAAAATGCATTTTTAAAAATACCAAGAATGTTCTGCAAAAATAAAACTGTCTATATACAGCAGCCTCAGTCCTTTCATTTTTTTTAAATACTTTAGGAAATTTAAAGACAATAAGTAAAGTTGCTGATTTAACTCTTGTTTGCTTAAAATTTGTAATTTATTCAATTAATGGCAGTATCAAAATTTAAAATAAATGCAAAATCATCTAGTAAAATAAATTGCCCTAAAAATAAACGTATATGTAGTTGCCTATAAATTTTATAGATAACGCCACAAAGCCTGTGATGTCCCAGACTTGAATCGCAAGAGAGCTTGTTTGGTTGTTACCTTTAAAACATTTAGATATGATTTAGAGCACAATTAATTATCGCAAGTAAAATCGCTTATAAAATGTGGTTTTCAGAAAAGGCTGGCACAGAATTTTGACACGCCTTGGTGCAGAATTCACACCCCTGTTCGACAAGAGTCGACAAGAAAATTTGAAATTTTCATTATTATTTCAGTAGAAATAAAGAGTGAGGCCTATATATTTTTGAGTAGGGGAGAGTGTTGTACCTTGTGACACTTGTACCTTGGGGCACTGACAATTTCTAAGAATCTATAGGCAATATTCATACATTGTTTATTTTTAATAGTGGCCTTAACCAACAGACATCATCAAAATAAAACTTAACACTAGCATCATTGAATTGATGAATTAGTGACAAAAAATAATATTTCATTACCCCAAAGTAAATATTTTTCTCATTCTAATACAATTTTTTACTTCTGTTCATTTACAAAAAGTCAACTGCATTTTATTTTCTTCATAAAAGAGAAGATTTAAAAATATTTTGGTTATGAGAAAATAATGATAATGCATTTAGATTGGCCACTATCTTGCTTTTTTGAAACCATGTAGTGTGTTGTACCTTGGGACAGTAAAGCATATTGTATCATCATATAATGTTAAATAATTTGGATTTGCAATTTTGCTGTATAATTTAAATTATTCTTGAATTATGAAGTTTTATTTGTGTATTTCCTTGAAAAACAATAAAGTTTGTTTCCTGATACAAATTAGTTCTAGAGTATATTATTATATTATTGACTAAATTATAAAGTATATCCCAAGGTACAACATCATATTGTACCTTGGGACAGTTTATCCTCTCTACTTTAAATGAGTGGATATTTTTTAATTTCAAGCTGCCAGAATTTAAAAAAATATATTATAGAGGAATATATTGGTGTGTTGAAATGCTGCTTTTAAATTTTTATTTTGACAATAATTATCGAAGAAAAAAATTAAAATGTAAAAATTGTCCCAAGGTACAACACTCTCCCCTACTAGAGATTCATGAAAATAAGTGCCCGGTGGACACCATATCTTAAATTTGAACCATCACAGGCCAACATCCCAAAAATAAAATGATTGGCAAGGGTTACTGATATCCAAATATGAAAAAACTTTGTTTCTGAGTGTTTAGACATTCTTTGAATAAATTTGTAAAATAACGAACACATTAATCCCTAGTCCGCCTAAATTACATAAGTGTTAAAATGTTTTTACAAAAACTTAATAGTTTACCTTTAAAATGGCAGATTTAGTTCTTATAAAAAATTAGTAGGACACGTGCTGTGCAGCATACATTAATGCATACCTACAAAACAAAGGCAATTTTTTTATGGAATGCATTGAAAATATTAATAAACATACATATATTGTGGATAATCATAAGCAGGCTTCATACAGAATACTACTAGTACAAATATTAAAAAAGGTTAAGAATATTTTATAAAGTAAAGAGAGTTTACTTTCAGTGGTGTTAGTAGTTTATAATATATTACTTATATACAAGTAATAAATTCAGTAAACTTAGATTTATCTACTACCAATCAATATCCTAATTTAAGGTAAAAAAATCATTAAGGGTTACCAAAAATCATTTAAATTTATTTCTCATTTCATTTTTAAATACCTACCTTATAGTTAACCTAAATTAGCATTGCCAATTTGAATTATTTACTTTTCTTAAAATCCATTCTTTAGTATTTTAACGTCTCACATTTTTTATAAATCTGGTCCACAATTTAATGAATTTTTTCTGGCAAGTTAAAGTTTATTTTCATTTTAATTTTTCGTATAAAACAATTATTATATCCTAAAACATGTACTTAATTAAACATAAAATATAGATAAAGTGTATTTTATTTTCTTTATTTATATAAGTGCTAAGGTAAATAACTCAAGTAAAACTGCAGAAGAACAAAAATGTGTACTTAAACAAAATGTTACATTTATAGTATTTCAATACTGAAATGCATGCAATTTACATTAAATTTAATCAAGAGGGAATAATATATTTCCTATTAAAAAAACAAGGTGAGAATAGTACACAAAATTTTTAACTTCAAATTTTTAGTAATAAAGAAACACTATTTTTTACGAGAATTAAAAAATGAAGTAAAATGAAAATATTTTATCCAAAATAAAGGTATTCCATTTTTAAACCATTTAACAATGGGTATTGGAACACACGATGTTGAAAAGGTCAATAAATTGACCAAGTTTTAAAGTACTTAATTTCTTCTTAAAATGATGCATATTATGAATTTAAGTTATGGTGTGGCTAAATGGTGATTAAAAAGCTAGGCATACAAAGAGAGACAGGACATATAAGCCTCCACGAAACACAGTCTTCCTGCAAGGCGCTACTGAAAGCATTTTCACTTGACAGTGATTGGTTTTGTGTGCTCACGGGACAAGTCAAACCAATCACCGACATGTAAAAATGCTTTCAGTAATGTCTTGAAGGAAAAGTGGCAACAATTCACAAGTCCCGTCCCTCTATGCATGCATGGCTTAACGGTCAACTATCACACAAGTCTCACTTTCGACTGGTAATGTAAGCGGCCAGACATTGAATACAGAGTACACTTAAGGCTGTTGGGCGTACTCTAACAACATTGCAGAACGTGTTTCGTTGAATGTCACTCCTTACAGAGATTTGCAGATCATCTTTTTGGGAAGTATTTAACATGAAATTATTCATAGGAGGAAGTATGCTAGCTAAATAAGGACTGGTGTACAATGCAGGTAACGTCTGATAGCTGAACCTATTGATTACAGATTGTGTGCAAAGGTCCACATTTTTCAACACATTCTCTCTGAGAACAGGATTTTGACAGATTGTCTCATAGTCACATTCCTGAAAAATGGCACCGTGCTGTACAAATAAATTGATTAGTTCCAAACTGGGGTTTCTTTCACTTATATAAATGCTGAGAGGAGTTTTACTGTTTCTGTTATTCAAATTAGCATCGGCACCCGCGACCAACAGCTGCTTTATAACCTCATCACGATTTGACCAAGTACAGCAAGCGAAGTGCAGGGGTGTCCAACCATCTTTATTTTGAGGGCTCAGATCCAGTCCCTCCTCTTGGAGAAGCAGCCTGACCATTCTGAAGTGACCCTCAAAAACAGCCCAGTGCAAGGCAGTTTCCCCATGTGTGTCTCTTCGGTTGACGTCAGCCCCGGATCGAAGGAGGAGTGCTGCGACGTCTTCCTGCCCATTGATTGCAGCCACCATGAGAGGCGTACTACCGTCGATTGTTGCAGCATTCACCATATCCAACTGTGATGATAAATTCCCAATGATGGTTTGAGCGATGTCCGCCCAACCATGTCCAGAAGCGCAATGGAGGAGGGTGTAGTTCTCCTCATCCTGTTGAAGAAATAGACCCATGGCACCCTCGCTCTCCACATCTGTATCCAGCAACATGGAGGGTGTATGATTTTTGGGGTCTAGTTTGTAGTTGATGAGGAATTCCACCACTGCATGATGACCCCAGGCAGCGGCCACTAGCAGAGGGGTGCGCCCTTCTTCGTTGCGGCTGTCCACGGACGCACCCTCTTTGATGAGCTGCCTCACCCTATGCAGGTCGCCTTCTTCAGCTGCACTGAGAATGCCGACTGGATCCATATTTTGTTTCTGTTGGACAGAAGTTGAATGAATATTGGTACAGTACAGTTAGGATATAATGGCCAGTCTGACATTTAGCGTCTTTCAAATAACTTTAAATTTAACACAGAGCTGACTATATACAAAACAATTTGCGTAAAATATGGAATATTTACCACATTTTTTCATTTTCGTTGCTTGGAAACGTTACGTAACTCGAGACCAGCCACTATAAATCATAGTTGTTCCTGAATAATTAACTTATATTTCATGCATAAAAATTTTAGCCTAAATATTTAATGCTATAATCAACTACAATAAAATTTTCATATGACTTATAAGACTAAGAGATAAAATTCCTACTGAAACTGTATTGAGAATCTAGTTTTTAAATATTAAACAATTACATAGTATTTAAATGTCCTCTACAAGAAAGAAAATTAATAATAGATATATGTTAATTAAAATTCTTCTTCACAATAAAAGTTTTAAAAGATACCCTCTTGAAGGTAAGGTATTACTAAGGGTTTAATGAAAAGCAGAATCATTTGAAAGGGATCTTGACAGTAAGAACTGTACCTTTATCTACGTGAGAAGATAAAGATACTTTCAGCAACCCTAGGATAGACAAACAAGCTGATCAGATAATTTGGTGTGTTCTTACTATGAGGAAACACATCCGCGTTTGCATTCGGTCGGTCAGAACAGTTGGACTAATAAAAAAACAAATTAATCATATAAAAAGTAGAAATTGTTTGTAGGAAACAGAACAATATTTTTTTAAAAAAGTAATTGGCGCTGGGCGCTCTATGCCCAAAGCAAAGCTCCTTCCACACCAAGTTAGGACACACCATACATTCGATCGGAGCCAAGGTTTTTCCCGCTAGAGGCGCTGCAATACGCTGAAGGCCGAAAATGACGAAAAAGCCTTATGTTCCGGGATGCAAATCGGGATATAAAACTTAAATTAACTTTCGATTTTCCTTGTTTAATGCACCTAATAATGAAGAGGATCTTAAATTATGGCACAAGAATATCCCTAGGAAGGATCGTCTGCTGAAAAGTACCGAAATGGTGATTTTTTTAAAGGGGAGTCAAACACCTCCCCTCCCTTTTCACTTCCCTTGTTAAGTCTATGGGAAAGTATTGACTTTTTCCCGCTAGAGGCGCTGCTATACGCTGAAGGCCGAAAATGCACCGACCGAACCAGTTGAGCCACTCTCTCCCATAGACATCCCGCGTTATGTCCCAACTTGGTGTAGAAGGAGCATATTTGCTTAATCCAGCGAACTGATAGTCACGGTGGACCCATTTTGGCGACAGGGGTTGCTATGTTTTCTTTTAAAACTTGCCAAGCAATCGCCATCTTTTATTTTTATTTCATTCGTGTTGTGTTGTGTTTGGTTGGCGGTTCTGATGTCCTCGATATTGCTGTGTTTAGTGATACTATTTATTAGGCCGTTGCTACACGCCCGCCAGGAAGTCAAATAGCAACCAATCATATCGGTTCCGCCTGCCGTATACGACAGTCGGACCAGAATCCGACTGCCGTAGCTTTAGAAACTGGTGTCCAGATGGAAACCAGATTTGGCATTATATCGTCACTTGTATTAATGTATTAATTTCTACAATGTTTACGAAATTGGAAATTTCCAAGCGGTTGCAGTGTTGTACTGTTATTATCTGAATACATAAATATGATTTTTAATTTTTATACGAATTATAAATAAGTTTTTATGCACATTTAAACATTTGTTGATAAATAATTAGTTTTTTTATGCAAAATTATATTAGTTTTTTATGCAAATTAAAAAAATCATGAATAATTAGTTTTTTTAATACGTTTTTTGTGTTTCTTGAAAACTGATGTTCCCTTCAACAAATAACATTTGATTTCATTAATTTATTTAATAAATTTAGTAGAATCATTTTGCTTGCTATAGGTTAGGATCAAGGTATCGCTGTACAAACCAAAGAACTTCCTATTAAAAAAAACTTAACATACTTTCTATGCTTTTGGTTCTTTTTTTATGGATTCGCTTAGTCTCAATACTTATATTAAATTATATATTCCTTACATCTCGGCGTTGTAAAATTATCTGGTGGTACAGGTACTCAAGTATAAAAAGTATGTTACAAACTAGGTTACCTTTCGTGTGGGTAAATCTTGAACGTGAAAAACCCCTCCTTAGCATTAATTAATATACACTGATCAACGCAATTAGCGAGCACGTTTTACTTCCAACTTTTACTTCACTCCCAACTTTTTAATTTTCATTCTGAAAATCTAGAATTTGTGAAATTAGGTTCATAATACATCCGGAAAGAAATAGTAAAAAACAGGAGAAAAAACTTCTAAATTAGAACAGCAATCTTTTCAAAACTTTGTTAAAAAAGAAGTTGAAATCTATTTTTAAACATCTGAAAAATGCAAGAACACCCTAAATTGACCCTAAAAAATTTAGGGTCAATTTATTTTCTAAAACTGTCTTAGAGTTAATTTTATTTTACCTTTGGTTAATTTTATTTATTGCAGTGTATTTCAAACCCAATACCTTTGCCGAAAAAGAAAAATTCACAAACATGATCATCCCCTCTGTATAATTCTTTGCCCCCTCTAAGTACATTATGTAATGCATTCCTTATCATTTATTGCTTCATCATGTTGCGACGTTCTAACGTAAACTATCTGTTGCAAAGTGAACTTTTTTGTTTTTGAATAAATGAGGTTCACAAAATGCATCTTCACCATGTATATGAAGATTTTGTTTTTATAAATCCGATTTACAAATTATACAGGTTGATTTGACAAAATTTTTGCTATATAATTTTTTTAAAAATATTAATATGACACTAAAATACTAAATAGTTTTTATACCTTTATTACCATAAAGATAATAATTACGATTATTTCTCAATTATTTGTTGTTTATTATGAGAGTTATAGGAAATATAATGTTTTGATTTAGAAATTTGGTCACATTAGCTTTAGGCACAAGATTTTAAAGATAATTATAAACATTAACAATTTATATTCTGATAAGTTAAAATCTTAGAATACAAGGGAAAGCAACTGCTTTATTGAAAGATCTCTTTTGTTATAATTCATTTATTGGCAATACTGAACTAATATTTAAGGTTTCATATCCAGCACAGCATAAGCTGACATACTCCAACAAGCAATAAAAACTTAAAATATCATTTTCGTATTTCATTCATGCATTTTGTTGACAAAAAATTATTGAATTGCCATAATTTTTCAAACCTTAATTCATCAATTGAAGATAAGCAGAAATACAGCTAGTGATGATAAGAGTTTTAAAAAAGGACAATGTTCTACTTGGGAAAACACTAATTTTAATCTTTATTCCAAGCTCATATTGTGTTTTGTAATAATTTCTTTATACCTTTCTGCGATAATTCAGGAATGAAACATATGAAGTATTAAGAAAACAGGGTATGATAGCAGCTTCTTAATCCACTGATTACAAAGATGACTATCTACTATCAATTAGCACGAAAAAATGTTTTACTTTTTTAACCCCCTCAACCAGTACTTATAAGCACCACTGAACCTGGCTAATTAAAAAGTACAAAAATTACAATGGAAATCAATTTCTTTCAAATTATCAAGAAATTTTGTTTCAATTTATTACCATTTGACAGTTAAGTTAAATAATTTGTAAGATATTATTAAAATAAAGTTAAGATTAAAAAAAAAATCCATTAATAAATTTGAATGCATAAAATACATTCTTCCTAATGGTAATGAACTGACAAATATAAAATTTTATATTAGCTTGACTTTATTTTTCATCAAAGTTTACAATAAAACATTTTTTATTTTGTTCACACAGATAAGAAACAACACTTTAAAAATTTCACTTTATTATGCAAACAAATATTTATTGTATATATTACACATAATATGAACAAAACAGCTGCAATTTTATAGAAACTAGCTAAGCAGAATTATACATTTAAAAACTTTTAACTGAATAATTCCTAGACTTAACAATATTGAACTCAATATTAATGAAATAGCAGTTGTGATTTAATATAAATAATAATGATGTAAATACATTGTTTAAATAATATTCTACCATCAAAACTTTTAAAACCGAGGAAAAATTTGTGTTAATTTAAAGAGAACAAGTACAAGTAATAATACTGCCATCAAATATCTCGAAAATTTAGACACATTGCATTAATGTACAAAAGTTTAAAATTTGTTAAGGCAATAATTGCATACTATCTTGCATATTCTTGGGAATTTGATTACCGACTTTTTTACTTGTCACTTAAAAAATAATATAAGCTTAAAATGAAGAATATTTCAAATTTATTCTTTTAAAAACCATGAATACTAATTAATGGATTATATTTTTAGTTCTACAATCTGAACTATTTAAATTAACAACCACATCCTGGAAGGCCAATTTCCGCTTCCTGGTGGATAAGAGAGTGCGATAAAAAAAAATTGGGACACGACTATTAAATCTATAAATGACATCTTTTCTACTCGCAACTTATAATTTGCAATGTGAAAAACAGCAACTTTAGTGTCAAGCAAATTTGCTCGAATCTACCTCTCAAATTTATACACAGATATTTTATTATCTTGATTTTTCCATTATCAATAATTCATGCTTAGTGTGTTACTCACCACAATGGATTCCGAAAAACCAAACTGCAATGAGATGCCACTATCTTTTAATTTGGGACAAATCAAAGAGGATGGTCATTAGGATATATCCATTATTAATCATAGAAAACCCACATGAACATATAATATAATGCTCTAGACTGGGAATTTTTAATAGTAGCCAGTGGCTACCAGAATGACAAAAAATGATAGCCACATTTGGATTTATAGTAGCCAGTTTCAAATTTAAGTATATAAGGCAAAAATAAACTGCGATTTTCCACAAAACACAATTTTATTAAAGACATTTTTGATAAAAAAGATTGGACAGTAAAAAAAGGATCATACACCAAATATGTAAGTATTATGTGATTGGCCATTGTTAAAAGAAGAAAATTAATTTATGTACTTACTATATACTATTAGTTTCGGAGAATTCGAATCGCCACAATAGTTCATGAAATTTTCTCATATCAGAATTGTTTAAAGGAATAGTTGATATCTTAATTAGCTGTAAATCAATCACTTGTAAATTGCCGCTATCGTAAAGCAAGATTTGAAAATCAAATTTGCATTTAAGATTTTCGTCGCCCAGCTCCATTTACGTCACACGGAGGCCGACTCAGTGACATTCACACAAAACACCGGCCAATGATAAGGGGGAAATTTCACCGACAAGTAACAACTGTCATCAAGTCTTTCTTTCTGACAGAATCGAATCTGAGTGTTTTAATATTATTATTTTAGAAATGCAACTTCAGTATTAATTATTTGTTGAACAAAAATTAAAAAATATGATAGCCACTTTTGGCGACTGGGGTTCGATTTTTAGGTAGCCACTTTTGGCGACTGGGGTTCGATTTTTAGGTAGCCACTTTTGGTGTAATAGTCTCCAGTTGGCGACTGGCGACCGTTAATCTAGAGCTTTAATATAATAGCTGTATTTTGTAACTCTTTTACTTACACTTTCAATTTGACGTAATAATCCAGCTTAGTGGTAACCTGTGGAAATTATGCTATTATTCTTTAAACCATCAAAATGCATGTTTTACTCACCATGTGCATACTATCAGAAGATTTATTCGCAGTTTTCAGAACACTTAATAATTAGAAATCTAAAAGAAGAATATACTGACCTTGTGCTCTGATTGCACATGCATCGATGACGACATGACGAATCTACCTCTCAAATTTATACACAGATATTTTATTATCTTGATTTTTGTATTATCAATAATACATGCTTAGTGTGTTACTTACTCACCACAATGGATTCCGAAAAACCAAACTGCAATGAGATGCCACTATCTTTTAATTTGGGACAAATCAAAGAGGATGGTCATTAGGATATATCCATTATTAATCATAGAAAACCCACATGAACATATAATAGCTGTATTTTGTAACTCTTTTACTTACACATTCAATTTGACGTAATAATCCAGCTTAGTGGTAACCTGTGGAAATGCCATTATTCTTTAAACCATCAAAATGCATGTTTTACTCACCATGTGCATACTATCAGAAGATTTATTCGCAGTTTTCAGAACACATAATTAGAAAGAAGAATATACTGACCTTGTGCTCTTCATGGTAGGCTGATTGCACATGCATCGACGACGACACTTCCAATTTAAGTTACATTCTTTCGTCTGTTAAGACAGTGCGGCTTTTTTTACTTACATACGTCATTGTTAAGGTCATTTTATATCAATAAATACAAGAACTAACATCCCAAAATTCATTATACAAAGAATGGGGGAAAAAATCATTAAGAATTGAAAAGTTTTTGCAAATCCTTCATGCAGTTCTCTAACTCTAGGCATGGGTTTTTCTTCAAGAAAGTTATTTTTATCAATAAAAACATTTTATTTTGAGTTGAGAGATTTAAGCATTTAATTTAGAAAATTTTCGCATCAGACAATACAGAATCACAAAGAAAAAAATTGAAATGACTGTAGTTACTTATATTTTCATTACTACTGCCCATATTTGATATAAAACCGATTTGAGCAGCATCCTACAAAAAGATAATGTTATTTAACTTGCACTTTAGTCAATTATTAAACTTGCAACGCATGCTATGAATAATTTAATACAATTTCAATTTACAAGCATTTTACAATATACAGTTAGCGAAATCTATATTACATCGGCATATTTTGAAATTGTTATTGACATATTTTCACACAATACTTCAGACCAGCGTTAGTTGTAGCTGAGGAATTTTAGACATTTCTTTTGACTAGCAAAACACATGTTCAAAATTAATGGTGAACAGCATTAATTTCTACGGCAATTAATTTAATCGTAAAACATAGTTAAGCAAAAGAAGTTACACAAATTTCATTCATTACTCACCACGTGCATACAGGTAGAAGATTCAATTTTTCAAACTAATAAAAGAAGTACATACCTTAGACTCCTTAAAATATAAACAAATAATAATTATTAATATTTTTATTAGTTTTGGCACTAAATCTGCATAATACGTTCGAAAAACTCAACAAAAAAAAATATAACGTAACGAGCTTCAAGGCGGCCGACATGGGTTGTTGCGAAAAATAAATCGCCATCGCCAACTACTTTGAAGTCGCCAACTTCGGTGCCGAGTATTGAAGGCTGATGCGCATGCGTCGAAGAGGCTAACCTCCGCTTCCTGGCGGGTGATAAGTCAGTGCGTATTTATTAGTTTTTGATGAACCTCCAAGTAAGTTCATTCTGTTATTAAAAAATAAAAATTGGAAAAAAATGTTGAATGTGCATGTTATTTAATTATTGATTTGTTTCCGACTTATTTTCTTATTTTAATTGTATTAGGATTTACTAAAAAATGTCTTCTTTGCCCAACTTCTGCATAATTTAGTTTTTAGTATTCCATATTAATGTCTATGTATGAGTAATTAATTGTTAAATTGTTGACTGATATTTCGAACTAATGTATATTGAATTTCTTATAGATTTTCTAACACTACATATGATTTATTTGTACTTTCGGTTTGGTTTCTGTAACCACAATTGTTCTCTTACTCGTCGTCTAATTACTAATTTTATGTTAGTGTTATTTAATAATTCATTTATCTGGACTCCACTTCCCTGATTGCAAGTAATTACGTATAAAAAGTTTCATTATTCCTTGATTCTTCTGGTGCCGAACCTCTCCTTTAATTTAATTTTAAGTTTGTTAAAATATTGTAATCTTAAATGAGGTAAATACTTAACTAATTGAAGTATGTAACTAATTATTTTTTATGAATTAATAATATTATAATTTAGTGATATTATTTAAGTGTCATGGCATAGGTATTATTTAAGAGTAGTATTATTTAAGTATTGTCAAAAAGTTTGTGTCCTTAAGTAAAGTAATAATTTTATATATTCCTGTTGTTCAATTATTAGTTTCTTTGAACTATATGTCCCCATTAAAAGTAATTACATCGCAAAAGTCTTTTTTTTACCTTGATTCTCACAATGCTAGACTTTCTCATAATTAAATTTTTAATTTGTCATTAAAATGTTTAAGTACAAATTCAAATTTTATATCTGATGATATTGATAGTTCCTTATCCAACACCTGTCTTAGATTTACTTTTTGTTTTGTTTCGGTAACCAAACCACATTCCTAACCTACTAATTGTCTTTCTATTCTTCTAATTACTATTTTTATGAGCATGTTATTTAATTATTAATTTCTTTGAACTATATGTCCCCTATTAAAAGTAATTGCATCGCAAAAGTCTTTTTTTTTACCTTGATTCTCATAATGCTGAGCTTTCTCATAATTAAATTTTTAATGTGTCATTAAAATGTGAAACACCTAGCGTATCAGGGTCATAATGCTATTTGGCAACTTCTCGAGCCGTGATATTCATTAAAAAAAACGCTGTTTCCTCTCCGGGCCGTCGATTGTGGCCCCTCGAGCTGTGGTATTAGAGAGATTTCGCATACGGTTAGGGGGAAACCATAACGCTAACTCTAACCTTATTTTGTGTTTATTACGCATGCACAAAGAATAAGGGACACCTTGCAAAAATGCCCTTTTGCATAGCGTTAGCGTCTAACGAAAACCTTATCCTTATCTACGTATAAATCTTGATATCGACTAAAAATTAAAAGGCAGTTGATGGTTTCGTTAAAGATTTTTCATTGCGGGCCACTAAGGGAAATTGGAAGGCGAAAAATAAAGGTTACCAAACATATAAGTAAACAACACAGTTTTAGCGAATTTTACGATAGTTGTAGACTATTCCTAATTGAATGGTAACTTAACATATTAATTTTCCAAATATAAATACTTCTGTGCAAAAACAAAAATTGTTGCAGTTATTGCCATCCAATTTAGCTCCTTTTGGAGTCCCTTTGTAAAAACAACTATGATTACTAATTGATTGTATAAGATGTTGTTGGTGATATTTCACAAGAAATAAAAGCTGTATACAATGCATAAGATTTAAAACGACACATAAATTTAGTTTTCAAGTATTTTGGGAAAGAAAATGTCAATAAAATGTTTAACCTAAAAATGTGTAACACAAAATAACAGATTTTATTGGCATCTTTATATATTTTCCAGTGGACAGTCAGAAATAATGTGTTTGGGTTGGTTAAAAAAAATACTGAAACATGAAAGTGTGACACTCAGTTATAGATTGAACTAACTCATCTAGTAGAATTAATTGCGGTCAAGAATAGTTCCATTAAAGTTATTTGCCAGGTGCATTTTGTGAATATGCTATTTTGCTAAATGATAACGGTGAATCTAAAATTACAGTTTCTGATTTCAAAGTTAAATTCTAGAAAAGTTGGCTACCACATTTTCAAAGGGTTTAGGGTCCTGGTTTGATTTTTGCTTCTTGTCGACCAACTGAGGCAGTACTCTGGGGGGGGGGGGAGGGTAACTTAAGTTCTTAAAAATAATCAAACATGAATGTGTGAAACTTATCCATATACGGAACCCATCTTGTAGAGTTGATAGCAGTGTCAAGAACAATTCCACAAAAAGTATTTGTCAGGTGCATTTTGTGAATGTTATTTTGCTTAATGATAACAGTGAATCCAAAAATACAGTTTCTGATTTAAAAATTAAATTCTAATATAAAGTTGGCAAACATACATATTCTTTAAAAGCCCTCTGTATGTTAAATACAGTAATAAAAGATTAGGGGGAAATTTTCAAAGGGTTTAGGGTCCTGTTTTTTTTTTGCTTCTTGTCGATCATCTGATGCAGTACTATTGGGGGGATCATCAGGTTTAAAAAAGTAACTAAACCTGAAAGTGTGACTCATCCATAAATAGAACTCAGCTAGTAGAATTAATTGCAGTAAAGAACAGTTCCATTAAAACTATTTGCCAGGTGCATTTTGTGAATGTTATTTTACTTAATGATAGCCATGAACGCAAATATACAGTTTCTCATTTAAAAGTAGAATTCTAAGCTAAAGTTTGTAACTTTATATATTCTTCTTTAAGCTCTCTATGTTAAATACACAAATGCAATAATAAAAAATGCGTTGAATCTTGCAAAAGGGTTTAGGGTTCTGGTTTGAATTTTGCTTCTTGTCGACCATCTGAGGCAGTACTATGGGGGGGGGGGGAGGGATCCTCAAGTTTTAAAAAATAACTAAACATGAAAGTGTGACTGAATCGTGAATGTATCGATTTATAGAACTCACCTACTATAATTAATTGCAGTCAAGAACAGTTCCATTACAATTATTTGCCAGGTGCATTTTGTTAATGATAACGGTGTATCCAAAAATACAGTTTGTTTTAAAAGTTAAATTCTAATCAAAAGTTGGCAACCATAGACATTCTTTGGAAGCTCTTTGTTAATACAAATACAGTAATAAAAGAGGTGTGAGAAACTTTCAAAGGGTTTAGGGTCCTACTAGCTTTTTGAGTCTTGTCGACCATCTGAGGCAGTACCAAAAATACAGTTTCTGATCTGAAAGTTACATTCTAAGCTACAGTTGGCAACTTTATATATTATTGAAATGCTCTGTGTATTTTAAATACAAATGTAGTGATAAAAAGATGAGAAAATATTTTCAAAGGCTAGTTTAGGCTTGTTTGGTTCTTCTTAGTGCTACTCGACTATCTAAGGCAGTATCATAGGGAGGGGTTGGTGTCTTAAAGTTTAAATAAATCTCCGTAACATGGAAAGTATGACACAACACTAGATAGAAGTTGCTTTTTAGAATTGATTGTAGTCACTAAAAGTGCAGTTAAAAATATTTATCATGTGTATTTTGAGAATGTTGATTTGCTTAATCATAACAAGGAATGCCAAAATAAGTTTATGCTCTAAAATTTTTATTAAAAGCTAAATTTGAGCATCTTTATGATTCTTTAAAAGCTCTCTGCATATAAAATAAATATCTAGGACATAAAATAGAGAAAAAATAAAGTACATTTGCACATATTGTTTTTCTTTACTTGGCTATTTAAAAAGTCATGCTTGGGGGTGCCATGCTTAAAGTACTGTTAAACCATGATATATATAGTGCGATTCCATTAATTTAATTTTCATAAAAACAAATACTTTAAGTGTTTTTAAGTGCAAGTGTTATTTTGATCAATTAACGAGATTATCTATAAATCAATTTCTGTTCCTAAAATTTAATTTATCAACTAAATTTGAACTATTAATAAAAGTTTTATATTTCTCTCTCTTTGAACACATTTGAAATTAACAAACATGAAATAAAGTGTAAGTTGATTTTTAAGTAATGAGTATTCAACCCAGTAAGATTCCACGTAGTACTACAATTAAAAAAGGAATTTGTACTTTTGGAAATGTATTTGAAAGTAATTAAATATACCCCAAACTGGAATAATCAACTTTTTTTTAACATAAATATAACCTTTTTACAGAAAAATAACAGTATAGTATACAAAAATATGCACACGGAGAAATACAATTTTTATTACAATTCGAAGCGATTTCGAACCTTTTTAAACAAAACTTTTAAAATGTTTATATTTCACATTTGCGATTATTACATTGGTGATATCAAATCTGAAATGTTTTGTATTATAGCGAAAGTCCTTTTTTCCTGTCAAGTTACTTTTCAAAACAAACCGAGATTCAATGCTATAACCAATAAAACAACAACAAACTGCCCACGTGACTTTATCGTTTACGGTTAGGGGATAGCGTTAGGGTTACGGTAAATTTCCGAAATAAGGGAGCGATTCCCTTAACCTTATCTCTACGCGCATTCTGATTGGTCGAGAGGATAAGGTTTGGGTTAGCGTTAACGTTACGGTTCACCGAACGGTATGCAAAAGCTCTCTATTCTTTAAAAAAAAAACGCTGTTTACCCCGTCAATCATGACCCGGTTACGCTAGCCGTACCTAAAATGCTTAAGTATCTATTAATTATAAAAATTATTATATTTGATGATAGTTTCTTAGTTTTAAGCTTTGTTTTGTTTCGGTAACCACATTCCTAACCAACTAATTGTCTTTCCACTCTTCTAATTACTATTTTTATGAGCATGTTATTAATTATTAATTTCTTTGGAATTTACTTCCTTTATTACGTAACAAAAGTGTCTTTTCTTGATTATCCCCTTGCCGAATTTTGGCGTCAAATCTAGTTTTTAGTTTTCTATTAAGAAATTAATATAAATTAAACTATTATATAAATGAATTCACTTCCTTTCAGTCCTTTTAATAGTTTACTTTACTTAGACTGAGTATTAAAGTGACTAAGTTGTACTTTCTGTTTTGGTTTGTTACCACATTTCTTACTGATTATTGCCTCCATTCTTTTAAATTTCTTATTATTTATATTTTTATGGACATTTTTTATTATTTATAAAATGTGTTTGTTTTCCTCAATAATTGTAATTGCACCAAAACCGACCAAGTTTGCAGTATACAAATGTTCTATGAGAAAAAGGGTGAATACAATGAAACCCTGATTTTACGTTTCTCAAGGGACCGGGTTAAAAAAACGTAAAATGCGGGGGAAACGTATAATACGGGAAATACATAGAATGCAAAAATTCTTGCAAATTCTCACTTCCATCACTATTACAGCACAGTAAAATTGTAAGACGCAATGTAGACATTTTCTCTACATGGCAGGAGTCTCCTTTAACAATGTAACAGAAAAGTTGTATTAACACGAAAGTAACATAAAAGTGTTTGCGTTTTTTACTTGTCATATATTGGAACAAAAAAGTTAGAATTGCGACCACCGCGTGCTAAACAGCAACCTTCAATGTTGTAGTCAAACCATGATCCGTGATGAGAAACCGGGTTCAGAAAACAGGAGCATGTGGAATAGGGAAAAGAGTGCTTATTTTAGAACATTTTTACTTTCCAGGAAAAACCTAAAATGCGGGAAATTCCATAAATAACAAACTTCCAATATTGATAGGAATAACTTTATCGAATCCTTAGTTGTTCGGGCGTTTTGCGGTGTTCAGTAATGAAAGGGGTAAAAATATAGAGTGAAGTTATTAGCTGCTGTGAAATTACGTCTTTTAAGTATATTAATATTAGTACTAAATACAAATAAATCGTTTTGAAAAAATAATTATAATTCAAGAGGGATATTTTAAAATAGTAGGGAGGCAAAAGGTCAAAATTACAAAATTGGTGGGACCCGAGAGGTAACCAGCAACCGATGTTTTAAACTTTTTAGTAGAGTTATATAGATGATATTTTGAGTGTAGGTCAATCGATATGAGTGGGACAAAATTTTCTGGACGCCATTTTGGAAAATGGCGGATGCCAATATTTGATTGTTCATATTTTGGAAACTATTCAACCTAAAAACTTGATATTGGTGTCAAATCATATGTCATTGTGGCCAAGAAATAAAAAAAAGATTTAACTTTCTACCCCGTTCTTTCGTAATTCAATATGGCGTCTCCCGCCATATTGGATTCAATTATATTTAATATCTGGCGTTCTATTCATCATAAATGAATAATTTTTTCTTTCAAATAATGCAATTTTATTTAATACACCACTTAATCCCCTTTTTATAAAGAAAATCATCTTTAAAGATGGCGGTTTCCGGCATATTGCATTTTATTATATTTAATTACGGAGCTCTATCAGAAATGGAAAATTCTGAAAGTGTTTATATTTGTCATACATCCCCATTAAAGTACTTTAAACTTCATATCAAAGTCCCTTGACACATTAAAGTGAGTTTTACTTGTTAATCAAGATGGCATTTTCCGCCATTTTGGATTTGCTTACATTTAATGTTTTTCTGTTCTTATTATCTTTTTCTGTTCTTAAAGTCGAACTATATGTTTTTGGGTCAAGGATTTCAATGAAATATTTTTTTGAATTAATTTATTAATTCAAAGATACAACCAATTTCCTATATCTTAAAATGATGACAATTATATATCATTAAATAAACTTTATTTTTTAATTATTTTTCAACTATTACAATTTTTCTTTATAACATAAAAAATCCCGACATTTCTGGTATAATGATTGTCTTAATATATAATCACTAGATATAAGATGCTTTATATATAGGCACTAGATATTGACACTGGTTAATCATCAACATCTTCAACTGTATAGGTATTATAACATTGGTCAAGGGAACATCCACAAGCTTTTATGCATGGTATAGCGTTTGATGTACGCACACAATTAGACCTAGTACTGGAACTGTTTCAAATGCATTATTTTTAAACCATGAGGAAGCAGATACAAGGATTTTGCTACATGCCAAAGATGCAATGAACCATGGATATAGTCGTATTGTCGTGCAATCCAAAGACACAGATGTGTTAGTTTTGCTAGTAAACAAGTTTCAAGAAATTAGTGCAGAAGAAATTTGGCTTTCCAAAGGAACAGCAACCCAAAAGATATTCATCCCAGTCCATATCATATCCTTAAGTATGCCAGCCGATGTTAAAAAAATCACTCCTTGGATTCCACTCTATAACTGGTTGTGATACTACCATTCAACTAAATGGTATGGAAAAGAAGACTGCATGGGATGTTTATTGCAAAAATCCCAATCTCCTTGATATTGGCATTGAAAAACTGTCCGATAGTGCAATCAAATCGGTGGAAAATTGCTTCATAGCTGTTTACTCACGGTCTATACACAGCGGAGAAATTCAAGGCTCAATAAATGAGCTTCGAGTACTGCAATTTGGTCAGAAATCACCCGAAATGCTTCCGCCTACATATGCCTCCTTGAAGCAACACATTCAACGTTCAAATTACCAGGCGTGGAAAAAATCTCTAGAGGCAAAAACATTGTCGTCTGATGTTCTGTATTGCGAGTGGTACAATGACAATGGTTGACAAATGACAGTGAATGCGCCCTCTAGAAGGGAGAGTGTAGGCTTTATAGCCCATTACCCAGCTCGCCAGAAGAGACAGTCACAAGAGACACACAAAGAAGGACGACACAAACACATAGACAAATAACAACATTTATTGACGGTCACAAACATCCATGCCTGACCGGGATTCGAACCCGACCCCAGCAGTTCCAAAGGCCAGCGTGCTAACGATTGAGCCACCGGGGCGGCATGACAATGGTTAGTTGAAACCCAAATTGCTAGAAAACGATCCCTTTCCTCCATCATATAAGCAGCTTGTACACTGCAGTTGTACTACAGGATGTACTGGGTCTAATTGTGTGTCAACATCAAACGCTCCACCATGCCTAAAAGTTTGTGCATGTACCCTTGACCATTGTTATAATACCTATGCAGTTGAAGATGTTGATGATTAACCAGTGTTAATATCTAGTGCCTATGTATTAAGCATCTTATATCTACTGATTATATATTAAGACAATAATTATAAAAGAAATGTCGGGATTTATGTTATAAAGAAAAATTGTAATAGTAGTTGAAAAAGAATTAAAAATAAAGTTTATTTCATGATATATAATTGTCATCATTTTAAGATATAGGAAATTGGTTGTATCTTTGAATTAATGAATTAATTCAAAGAAATATTTCATTGAAATCCTTGACCCAAAAAACACGTAGTTCGACTTTAAGAACAGAAAAAGATAATTAGAACATAAAAACATTAAATGTAAGCAAATCCAAAATGGCGGAAAATGCCATCTTGATTAACAGGTAAAACTCACTTTAATGTGTCAAGGGACTTTGGCATGAAGTTTAAAGTACTTTAATGGGGATGTATGACAAATATAAACACTTTCAGAATTTTCCATTTCTGATAGAGCTCCGTAATTAAATATAATAAAATGCAATATGCAGGAAACCGCCATCTTTAAAGATGATTTTTCTTTATAAAAAGGGGATTAAGTGGTGTATTAAATAAAATTGCATTATTTGAAAGAAAAAATTATTCATTTATGATGAATAGAACGCCAGATATTAAATATAATTGAATCCAATATGGCGGGAGACGCCATATTGAACACTCAAAATATCATCTATACAACTCTACTAAAAAGTTAAAAACATCGGTTGCTGGTTACCTCTCGGGTCCCACCAACTTTGTATTTTATCACATTTCACTACGTCTGCCTCTCCACTAAAATATATAGTAGTTTTCTAAGTCATTCTTATCAAAATTGGAATTCTGTTGTTGGTTTTGTCACAAGGTAAAAATTCTAAAATTGAAATTATTTAAATTCCAATGCAGTTATTTTTTTTTCTGTATTTTTTCCATAATGTATGAATATAAACGATACAAAAATATATTTTCGGGATGAAAAAAATTCATGCATTACAAGATTAATTAACTTTTTACCCCTAATTTTTTTTGTAAAAATAAATAAGAAGAAACATTTGAAAAAATATATGCAGACACAAAATATGTTAGTTAGGTTTGAATTATCGTCGCACGAGGGCTCTTGGCTATATATTATTTTAGAACCACTGTCAAGTGACGGCAGGCATGTACAAAGAGTTTTGTACTTTTTTCATAAGAAACTTAATTAAAATGAAATATGAATGTGTATAATGGTTTATTTCCAATAATTAAACCAATTGTATAATTTTTATTAAAATTTTGGTTTTATAACTCGATTATTTAAATATAAAATAAACACATTACAAAATAGTTATTTCTGCAACAAGTGTGAAAAGTAATACTTTTTTAAAACGAGTGGATTTTATTTCACGAGCGAGTGAAATAATGACACGTGTTTTAAAAAGTTTACTTTTCACATGCGGTGCAAACACTATTTTTTTATAATTGTGTGAAAAAAATATCAGTGGTCCAAAAATATTTCACGCGCATTAATATCTATATACATAAAAGGCGACTTCTGTTTGTCTGTATAGGATGCGAAATCTTAAGAACCACACAACAGATCGTCACGAAATTTGGAACAAAAATTTGTCTCATCTCCGGGACAAACATAGGCTAATAATTTTTCGAATTAGACCATTCCTTCGATCGTTTACGAACGATTTTATGTGTCCTTTCATAGAAAAAATACACCACTTTCGCTCAAATCCGATCATTTTTTTCCCTTTCGTGATGCCATTGGGCAGAAAAATTTAAATAAATCTTTTTAGAAAATAATTGAAATTGAAAATGTTTAATTTGTTATATTTGTTTATTGCCTTCAGAAACTAAATAATTTGGAAAATTTAATTTATGTATTTCATGTGGCGTTATCCTACCAGTCCCCATTCTATTATTTTATTGTGCCCAAATGATTTTAATTATGAATTTTTTAAATGCATAGTTATGCTTATACAGAACTACATTGTTTTTTGAAGGCCATCACACTACAGATGCATATTAGGGTTTTATGTCTTCCTTTTTTCGCCAAATACTTTTGCCAAACTTGCTAAGTTGTTACAAAAAACGCGCAAAAGAGCATTTTTTTAAAATTAGCTGGTTGGTTGAGTGATGGTCAATGATTAAATGGTAGTATGGTACATACACTTATATCGATTTGGTATTTCTTTTTTTCCAACCCGTGCAACACGGGGTACATCAGCTAGTATTTAAATAAAAGCAGATCGATAAATCTCTGTATTTTTTTAATGTTATAAAAGTCTTATTTTTTCCACGCAATTATAAAAAAAAAATTATGCATAACAATTTTAAAGAGCTATACAAAAATTTGACTAATAAAAGAGTATGATATTCTATTTTGATCAATGATTATTTGAATCAAATGTATAATAATTACCTAAAAAATTTAAATTTCTACAGCAAATTTGGCAATAAGAATGTTGGTTTGAATATGAATGCTGTGTTTGACAGTTATTATATCATAAATATAAAACTGTGTAGGCATGGTTCTATATGTGTAAATTACTGTTTTAAATTCTTATGTAGCCAATTTTCAGGTTTTTCAAGATTTAACTGTTAAAAAATTAATCGCCACGTTCTTTTTTTTTAAATATTTTTTTTCATTTCAGGTGTATTGCTTAAGGCAGTTGAAGCAGTTATTTGACAACATAACAGGCTAAAAGGTAGGAATTATCCATCGGTGAGATTTCGAAGTATTTTTCACTTATTTATCTTATTAATTTATTTTTATATGATAGCCTAACGAAGAAAATAAATGTAGACGTTAGATGAGTTTGCTTGATGTTGTATAGCTAAAATCCAAATGTATTCAATAGAGGCTCCTGTATGGGGACCGGAGCCTCCATTGAAAGCCTATGTTAAAATGGTAATTTTTATGTACTTTTTTTGAAAAAATTAATATTTCTTTAAAAGCATTTGTCTGTTTGTGTAAAAGTTCTTAATGTGTAGTGTGTGCAGAAGAAAATGTAAGCAAAATATTGAGTAGTTACTGAGAAGAAGGTACATTTGTCCTAAAATATGCACTTTCAGAAAATGTTTAACGAAAATAACGTTTAAATTCAAATTTAAAGCACTCTTTTATGCGGAAAGTATTTTTAAAAATTAATGTAATATACTTCTAGGTGTAAACAAGATAAAATGTCAACTTAAAAAAAAAACAGTTAAGTAATAAACGTTAATATTGATTCTAAATTAATACAGTTGTTAAATATCTGACCATAGTTACTGAAATACTGCTTCCATAATAATTAGTGAAAAAATATTAAATAATGAATTACATTTTTTTCTCTCTTCCCATATTTTCCAACATAATACTATGTTTTAATTGTAATTCTTTTTTTAATGTATTCTTTTTTTTTCTTTTCAGATTCAGGGGGCTGGGGAGCTCAGTCGGTTAAGCATTCGCTTAGCATGTTGAAGGACCCAGGATCGGGTCCGGGCATCGCCAAGATAACTGCAGATCTATAACTGGCCCGTGCAGCCAAAAATGTCCAACGGCCCGTGTGGCGGAAGTGCACGTTAAATATCCTTCAAATTCCTAACGCTGCGTACGAAGTCGCCCTCAACTGTTGCGCCGGGTGCCTACTCAGGTGTCGGCTTGTCACTTGACTGTGGTTCTTAAATACGGCGCCCATCGCCATTAGCCCTCGTGTAGCTCTAGTGCGACAATAATTCAAACTACATTTTCTTTACAGATTGAAGAAAAATTCCTAGTGTGTAGCTCTAGTGTGATGTTACTTTAACCAAAAGACATCAAATCGCATATATAAAATTAGAAAATGCAAAAATTGAAAATTTGTGTAATTGATTTCATAAAACTGTGTTTTTGTTTCAGTTAATTTTTTTATGCACATGAGCATAAATGATTTTGTAAAATGCTTTGAAGTCACTGGATACTTAGAAGTCAATGGAAAAAATTAATTGATGAGCATAAATAATTTTTTATTTAAACTTGTTTTTATATATTCAATGACAAAATAATGTTCAGTTTTGAGTCATTTCTTTTTAAATATCTACTAAATTATTTTGTAATTGTGGTAGCATGTGCAGTATATATGCAGTCAATGTGTAAATAATGTATATATATCTAATCATTTAAGAAAAATTACTTTTTAATAATTGATTGAATAATTTTAATTAGGGATGCAACGGATATCCGGCCAACATACTGCATCCGGCCATTAGGCCGGATAGCTGGCAGTAGCCGGATAATACAACTATCCGGCTTGTTAAAACTTACATTTTCTCAATAAAATTTTTTATTGTTGTAATTGTTAAACTGACTATTTTCCTTAGTCAACAGGTAATTTTTAAATTTTAATACATTTTATTGGATTTATATTTCACATTATGTTAATAATAAATAAAGCATATTAGATTTGTTTCAAGATACTTAAATTATGGTGCAAAAAAATAATAGTTCTGCATTCTTTGGTAAAATACAGTTTTGCTTTTTCCGAAAAGGAGTCCAGCTTCTGAAATTGGGAAGTTAGTGGCATTGATTTTCCACCATGAGAAAGGACAGACTTCTGTCAACGGCAGGTTTAGAAAGATATTCCTTCCACTTCTTGGGTGGTAAAAAGAACACCAATTTTATGAATGTGATTGTTTCTAAATATATATAAATATGTGGATTTATTGTAAGTAGGGGAGATGTGGCTTGAATGGGACAAGTTATGAATAGGACACTGGCCTTAAATCTTTAATTATAAGTGGTTTTGGTTTCAGATTCAGACAGTAGAAGTAGAAGATTCTACTGGTTATACTATGTTATCCAAAGTAAAACTGCTACGATTGCAAAAGTGTTTATGCAATGTCGCATTGTAAAATACTTTTGAAGCCTAAAAGGGCCGGATATTCGGCCCAAAGTTAGGCCGGATATCCGGTATCCGGCCAAAATGGTATCCGTTGCATCACTAATTTTAATATTACCTTTTTAATAATTGATTATTTATATTTGTATCATACTAATGCTGCATTTGTTTAAACTGTTTCTAGCTTCTGTATTATTACTACTTCTAACAAAATAATTGTGTGTTATAGTTTTAAACATAACTTTTAATCATGTTTATCAACTGATATAAATAAACTTTATTGTTTTTATTTATTTTCTGTGTCCATTTGTTTTGATTGTTACGCCAAGAACCAAAGATAAAATATTTTTTCTTATTAAAAATCAATTAAAAATTTAATGTAGGTAATTAATAACTTTATTTAGTTCATGTAGGAGTCTGTAATTCAGCTAAATTTATTTTAAAATGAATGTGTACTATGCAAATAAACTTATATTCAGATTAAACTTATATTTTACATGAGATTTTCAAATTACAGTTGATGTTTTCTTACACTGTTTAACTCCAGAATTAATAATTATAAGTGGGTTGGATGGGTGGTGGTCTGTCATTGAATTGCCTACCCTATTTGATTTTGTTAAAAAAAAACCGAAAAATGTTTATTAATGTAAAAAATATGATACAAAAGAAACTGTAAACAATGATTATTATTTCTGCTAAGAAACCATTATTAGTAATCAATGTATTATAATAAATTGATTACTTAACGCGTTCAATATGCATCGTTTACAGCTTTCTTTTTGGTATCAGACTTCTTATTATAATGAACATTTTTCAATTTTTTTAAAAAGAAAACACACATAATAGAACGGGATGGTCAATTCAATGATTCCCTCACCACCAGCCATCCAACGCACCCCTTCCCCTCTCCCCCTACAACGACCCCGCCCCAACACCCCCCACGCCTACGTAACTCCCCCCCCCCCCAACCGTCAATCACGGCTATGTTTGCATCAAATTTAAAAGCAAGGAAAATAACATTTGCACCATGTTTATTGCAAGTTTGCAGGTTTGATTCGTAAGTTTGCTTCACACTTACTTTGCAAATTTTCAGCAAGTTTGAATCGTGTCAACTAGGAAGTTTGAATCACGTTTGCTTCACACTTGAAGGCTTTCTTTGCACACTTGCTGCAAGTGTGCAGGCTTGCATTGCAAGTTTGTTGCAAATGAAAATTGCTATCTGGGGTATGACTGGGAACTAAACACTGGGGGTTCCGCGTGAGGCTGACCACCTTACCGGGACACATGCCAAGCATCCCAGAGCCCTAGGTCACGTAAGCTGAAATTAGTACCGCAGGTCATGGCCCGCTAATCGGCTGTTGCGCCGAGGAGTTTATAGTTTGTATCAAGTTCATTTCCATAATGAAGTTCTAGTAAGATTTTCTGATATCGTAGGCTGAATCGCGTGGGCACAAACGACCTTGACGGGTGCCTACGCTAACATGCTCACTGTAAAGAATGTGGGTTCGATTGCTACAAAAAATATCGTATAATTAAATTCGGGTTGGTTGGATTTTGATTACGGCACACCCAGCCGTTTTTGGTGGTTTGAGTTTTTTTTTATCGCCCCCCCCCCCCCAAAAAAAAAAGTTATTTTCTTATTGATTAAAATTTTTTTTGTGTCAAAATATCAATGCACTTCTTTCACGTCCTTCACAGGAATAAGCCTCACTTATTAGTTTCAAGTAGCAATTTTTCAAGTCACGACTCGTTTCATTAAAAATAACCAAGACCATTGCTCGCACTTACATCACAAACGACGTTCTATAAAAGTGTACTGTAAACTGCAATAAAACTAAGAAACATTAGGCTCTTTTACATGAGCCATCGAATCCATGGAATGCCAAAATCCCCATTAGGGGAAAAAGAGACCCAGAGCAGGATTTCTAACCCAAAAGATAGTCTGCGGCCGAATCCATGGTATGAAACATCAAACCCTCTTTTATTGGAGGGTTTGTGAAACTCCCCAATGGACCCTGCAATTCCGTTTCTGTCTGGGAGAAAAACCCCAAGAAGGAAAAATTGCTGAGTTTGCTCTTCAATCCATGGATTCGATGGCTCATGTAAACGCGCCTATTGAACGCTGTGTGCAATGTCTCCATTTACGGTTGCGTTGGGTGTCTATTCAGATGTCCGCTCGCCACTTGACTGTGGTTCTAAAATACGACACCCGTCGCCAATAGCCCTCGTGTAGCTATAGTGCGACGATAATTCAAATCTAACCTAACAAGAAACATTGTTATTACCATTTTGACGTCATTAAGTGTAACTTATACAACTCTAGTAGTATTTAAACAAATATTTTTTTACTTTCATTTTTATGGCAACACTTAAAATATCAAGACAATAAATATTAAAATTACTTTTCGAAATAACCAATTGATCGATACAGCGCCAAATATGGTAGCCACGTCATTTGCACCCTAACGTGACTTTCGCTGGAATAAGGATTGCCCCAGTTTTTGCTCATCGGTGAAATTTTCCATCATCATTATTTTTTTTGTGACGTCACTGAGTCCTTTGTGTGAAGTCAATGGAGCTGGACGATGAAAATCTTAAATGCAAATTTGATTTTTAAATTTTGCTTTACGATTTCGGCAATCTACAGGTGATTGATTTACATCTGATTAAGATCTCAACTATTCATTTAAACAATTTTGATATGAGAAAATCTCATGAACAATCGTGGGTCGTGGGCGACGTCAAGAATTCCCTGAAACTGATAGTAGTTGAACTGATTGTACATAAAATAATTTTCTAACAATAATGGCCAATCACATAATACTACATATTTTGTATGATACTTTTTTTACTATCAATCTTTTCATATCAAAAATGTCATTAATAAAATTTTCTTTTGTGGAAAATCGCACTTTCTTTTTACCTAAATTTACCTAGTATAGGATAATTATATATACCTACATTTAAAACTGGCTACTAAAAATTCAAATGTGGCTACCATTTTTTTTCACTCTGGTAGCCACTGGCTACTATTAAAAATTCCCAGTCAGCCCCTAGAGCATTACTTCCAGGGGACCCCCAAATTTGCCTAAAAGTATAATATTGATCAAAGACTGTGCCGCTGTGTTATAACTATAGTTACCATATAATCTTTATTTTTTTTTTAATGAATTAATATACAGTGGATGTGAATAAAATTTATGGTATGACAATTTCATAGGTCTCTGATGATGTCATACCTTATGCAACATGCATGTATTATTTTTTTTAAAAAAAAAATTATAATATGCAATGCTTACAAGACACTTGTATTAAAGATTGTTGAGAGTTCATTATTTGTACAAATTTAAAATGAGAAAGAAAATCACTTGTTTAGAAATCGCGTAGCCTCCCTGGCGTTGCGCCAGATGTACCCTTATCAACGGTGAATAGCGGTGATTTTTTTTTATATGTATAAGTTTTTGTAAAATTACCATTACCATTTGATCCCTTCTCCACTGATTAGCACCCATCAGGGGATATTATAATCTACACCTACCCTACTCTAATATCAGGCATCAGCATTAGGTAATAAAACAAAAGCAGTGGATGGTCGATTCTCCATATCCCTTTTAGGAATTTGTCGGCTTTCTTGTGTTTTAGAGCGAATTAACATTTCAGAGAAGTTTTCAGCAGATTTAGAATGATCATCACCTACTGCCTACTGTCTTGAAACATTGTAGCAAATCTCACCTCATACCTAATTATCTAAAACATATCTCAACATTATTTATTATTGGCAGAAAACGAAACAGACATGCATCATTTAGTATGGTTGGAAAAGTTTTATAACTTTTACAAACTTCTTATTTATGCTTAAATATACCTCCATATCTTCATTTCTTACCATTGTAAACATAAAATTCAATTCAATTCGGAAATATGATCGGAATCAAGTTGAAGAAAACTATTCCGTCATAAAAAAAAATCAAATTAAGTTTTTATAAAGATCATATCAAATTAAGATAAGATGTTTAGATTACAATGAATCTGAGCTCTCTGTGGACGTTAAAGTACGCCGAGATTAAATTTTGCTGAGAGACCCCAAGCCAAATAGAAGTTTAACGTGCCATAATTATATGTCATGCTTGCTTACGATTTTACCATCCAGAAAATCTGACGCCTGGGTTCAAATTTCAAAAAATTAGCTTTTTAATTGATACCTTTAGTACAAAATGGAATAAGCTACTGAAATTTGGAATCTGTACGAATTTCGATACGTGACTCAATCAGTCAAAGAACTTTGTCTATTATATTTACACGGAGACGGATATCAGTGTATTTCCAACAGTTTAACAGTGTTAGTCAAGGCAAAATATGATTTGACCTCGACAAAATTGCTTCACAAGCATTTTAAATGGCATTCGTATCAGAAAATGGTGTTTTTTTTTTAACATATCCAAAATCGGACAAAATCCGACCATGGGAACCCCTTCAAAAATGCAATTCAAAATGGCGGCCATTTTCCCATGTTATCGCATTTCTTAGTATCAGATTACATGTTTCTAATGGCTAATTTTATTATAACAATAACTATAATAATAAAATAAATGGTTTTTTATGTGTTCGGTTTATAATCCAAAGTTTGGCTGAGTAGTCAGATTTTCTGGATGGGAAAACCGTAGGCACGAATGTCATATGATTTTGAGGCATGCAAATGTAAGAGATCCCCCAAGTACCCACTTGGCTTGCGTTTCCTCTGCAAAATTAAATCTCGGCGTGCTTTAACAATGGACAGGATTAGTGAGTGATCTGGTGATTGGACAAGTGCTGATGCGGTCTATTAAAAGCAGGGCTGGGTTGACACAAGGACAAGCAAGTGGATTTACAGAAATTCAACAGGTAACTTAGCACAAATTATGCTTGTGTGGAAGACAACAGGACTTCGTTTCAGGGCCCTACTTACAACTTTAGGGGCCCAGGGAAAGAGCAAATTTGGAGGCCCCAAAACATACCTCGATAAAATATTTGCGTGTATTTTCCTATCTTGCAGTTTTTACCAAAAAATAGCCGAAGTAATTTGCTTGGAAGCCATGCTTAATCCCCCAAAAATAACAATTTTTGTGAATTGATTAATTCAGAGTTTAAACACGATTTCATAGTAAACTTTTGTTCGTGAATTTAATATTTTTTATACTTCAGATTAAAAAGTTTGGAGCATTTGTAATGAGCATAAATGTTCGTGAAGAAAAATTTGAGGCCCCCTTAAAGATGGGGGCCCTGGGCACATGTCCCGTTTGCTCTGCCGGAAATCAGACCCCGCTTCTTTTGAAATAAGCGAACAGCACAAAGAAGTTAAAGTGAACAGGCGGTTCAGATATATACATAAATGAGTGCCAGAAAGTTATGGAATGCATGAAACCAATTTCCCATTTCATTAGTGACACATTTTCCCGTTATATTGTTACAGGATTTACTGCTGATCCAAGTGTACAAGATCTACATTACATTGGTACAGAAATAATAAACAAAATGGTTAATGGTTGGATAACAGATATACACACATGCAGCTAAAAGAGGGGACTGGGTGAAGACACTGGGGTCAGCATCCGCTGTTGCAAGTGCTGGCAAAGACGTTGACATAGATACAGCCTTGTTGTTCCAGAGAATGATGACTGTTGCTACAGTTGGTGACATGAATCTTGTAGATGCCTTAAATTATGAATTCTATGCTTGCTTACCCTCCAGAATATTGAATTCTATTAAGAAATGCTGACAAGCCTCAGTTAGCCCATGCGATAATGGAAAAGTGTGATTACTTGTGTGCAGAAGACATTCCAGAAACTGAAGCAATTGTCTAGTACGTTTAAGATGGTGGATGCTTTACTTCATTGTACGCCGTGGAAGGCTGGGGATACCTACCAGGACATTGCAAATTCATACTCAAACTTCACATTTAATAATTACGGCAGAGCTATTGTTGTCTTCGATGGCTACGATAGTGCTACTTCAATTAAGGACAAACATCGCATCAATTCCAAAAACCTAAAAACGTCGCATCAATTCCAAAGTTAGCAAGACTGTGAACTTTATTCCTGGCATATGAAGTTTGTTGGACACAAAGAGAATTTCTTGGTTAATGATACAAATAAGCAACGTATTATTACACCCATATCAGAGATATAGTCTTGCTGTGTAGTGATATTTGAAAAAATATTTTTTTTGCATGCTTTTACTGGTTCTGATACTACGTTAAGAATCTTTGGGATTGGAAAAGGTACAGCACTGGAAAAACTGACGAGGGATAAACAGCTACCGGTGGCTGCAAACGTATTTTCCTCAGTAGGAAGACAACAGATTGACATCGAATATGAAGGACATAAGGCTATTTTACTACTAATTTACAGCAAGATAGGGGATTCTCTGTAAACACTTCGTCATCGAATGTTAGTGGAAAAGTTGCAACATTTTTCACACACGTGTACGTTTTCCAACAGAGTCAGCAGCAAAGTAGCACAGTTATCGTTCATACTATCGAATCAGTGTTTGGAAATCAAGAGAAACATTGGTTTCATAGAAAAAGGAAATTGGTTTCATACATTCCATAACTTTCAGGAAGTCTCTTATATATCTGTATCGCCTGCTCACTCCAACTTTGTGCAGTTCGCTAGTTTCAAACGAAGTCTTGGTGTATTCTTGTATTGCGGGGATGTAAAGAGAACACAGGCATTGATTTAATTAAGCCGAATTCCCTGTTGAATTTCTGTAAATCCACTTCCTCGTGTCAACCCACCCTTGCAATCCACTCAACCTAAATCGCAGGAGCATTGAGCACTTGTTCTATCACCAAGATCACTTCTAATCCTACCCATTGATGAAGCTCGCCGAGATTTAATTTTACCGAGGAAACGCAAGCCAAATGGATACTTAAGGGATTTTTTACATGCCGCAATATCATATGACATGCGTGCCTACGATTTTCCCATCCAGAAAATTTAACGATTCAGCCAATGTTGGACTTACTAACCAGATACATAAGAACATTTTAATATTATAGTTATTGTCATATTGAAATTAGCCATTAGAAACATGTAATCTGATACAAGAAATGCGATAACATGGGAAAATGGCCGCCATTTTGAAATGCATTTTTGGGGGGGGGGGGGGGTTCCCATGGTCGGATTTTGTCCGATTTTGGATAGGTTAAAATACACCATTTTCTGATACGAATGCCATTTAAACAAGGGCGGCTGCAGCAGGGGGGCTAGGGGTGCTTCAGCACCCCCGTCGGGGAATTTTTTAATTTCGTCGGGAAAATTAGTCCTTAAGTTTAAAATTTTTTTTTATCTTTCATTTTTATATGTTAGTTTGGTTAAAATGTCGGAAAAAATTTGCTCGATAAAACAAAAGCCCTTTAAAAGTTTTAAAATTCATCACTACTTTGCATATATTAACACAGTCCTGGTTTGTGTGATCGAGCCCTTATCGAAATCTAGGAGGATGGAAAGAACAGGAGTAGTCATGTGGCCTTCGGCGTGAAGCGAAAAAGCTTTCCCCTCCCTCTTGGGAGAAAGGGACCTTTATCTACCTCACTTTTACATGGTGTTCTATGGGAGAATTTACGATTTTTCATTTTAAATGAAAAAAATGTGATCACATTATGGAAAACGAATACACATATGTATATTTCTAATAAGCTCAGTAGATATACATGTATTATTTAAAATACAATAACAAATAAACACCCAAAACTAGGCGATATTAATATTGGTTCTTCTGAAAATCTTAAAATTATTTTGTTATAACTTGATTTTTTTTAAAAATCTTTTATTAAATTTTAAAAATCTACTGTTCATCATTAAATGTTTAATATTTTTGATAAAAGAGATTTTTTAACGAATATATATTAGAACTTTTATTTAAGTTGCATATGAAATGCGAAATAAAGTAATCTTATTATTATATTTTATTCGTATTATTTGCGTATATTCTTTTTATTAAACAATTTTAATTAATGATAGCCAGTAAATGCTTAAAACTGATGTGATTACTATTTTTGATATATACGTGTTAGTTTTAATGAAGTTAATATATTAAGTATTTTTTTTACCAATTTACAATTAATTACTGTGATACTTATGCTACCAAACCACTAATACTTGTAACATAGCTAATAAAAATATAAGGTATATACAAAACAATAATTTATTTATGTTCCTGTTAATTAGTGTACATGTAAAATCTATTCATTGAATCGATTTTGAGTACTTCAATTATATACATTCCGTTAAATTTTTTATATTGTAAAACTAAAAGTCCCTAATAAGAATCCCCTCTTGGAATTAAGTAAATATTTAAACTATTATAGATCCAGTATAGATTTAAAATCGAATGAATATTTTTTGAATATAACTTCAATTGTAAACATTGTATCATAGAATATTATTTAAAAAAGAAAGAAATGTTTATTAGTGGATTTTCTATTTTATTCATACAAATAGTGACAAACATAACATAAAAACCTGCTAATTAACTCTATTTAAGCAACTTTAATTGTAAAAATTCCATTGAATATATTTTTGATTAAAAAAATTATTAGTTGATTTTTTTTTATTTTATTCATAAAAATAGCTACAAGTTGATTTAGTAGCATAAGTATCGCAGTAATTATTTCAAATTAGTAAAAAAAAAAATACTTAATATATTAGCTTTTTTAAAATAACAAGTAGACACCAAAAAGGTAATCAAATCAGTTTTAAGCATTTATTGGTTATCATTAATTAAAATTGTTTAATGAAAAGAATATACGCAAGTTATACGAATAAAATATAATAATAAGATTACTTTATTTCGCATTTCATATGCAACTTAAATAAAAGTTCTGTTATATATTCGTTAAACAATCTGTTCGATCAAAAATAATAATTTTTAATGACGAACAGCAGATTTTTAAGATTTAATAAAAGATTTTTTTAAAAAAAATCCAAGTTATAATTAAATAATTTTAAGATTTCCAGAGGAACCAATATTAATATCGCTTAGTTTTGGGTGTTTATTTGTAATTGTTTTTTAAATAATACATATATATCTACTGAGCATATTAGAAATATACATATGTGTATTCGTTTTTCATTATGTGATAACATTTTTTTCATTTAAAACGAAAAAATCGTAAATTCTCCCATAGAACACCATGTTAACTAGGGGTAGATATTGATAACAGCCTTCCCCCGGTTCCCCTCCACCTCTGGCTTCACTCAGTTCCCGTACGTTTCAATCCGCGTGACTACTCCTGTTCTTTCCATCCTCCTAGATCGAAATACACCCCTTCCGCAAGATTTTCCATTCCACGGGGGGCGAGGAAAACGATCATACACCACACCACCGTTCTTCATGGAGTGGGGATTGGGATATTGGGGAACTAAACCCTTATCTTCAAACCAGCGGGAGGTTTGCGGAGGAGCAGACTGCTTGGTTCTTAATTGGGAAAGTTTGGTTAGTTATGGGGAGGGTGGTTTCACATTACATAGTTAGGATCATCTGGGATTGTACTGTAGAGAGGTATCTGGATTCAGTTCGCGTTAGTAAACTCTTCGTCACGAACTCGTAAATTTTCGACAATGATACATGATGCTGACATGTTTTTTCCGGTCTAAAATGTAATTTTACCCGAAGTGTTAAAGGGATACCAAAAAAAGGGGGTAAACAATTCTCAGAAAAAGGACATTTTGGTGATCTTCTGCTATTGGTGAAGACAGATGTGTCGTCAGAATAGAGGGCTATTGGGAAAGAAAAATGAAAAAAAAAAAAAAAAAAAATAGTACCATCCGATAACGCTACAGTATTTTGAACCAGTTCACGTGTTCAACCGACGTTCGTTTTCTTTAGGTTAAAAAAGTGCATAAACTTTTATTTTGCGTAGATTTTTTGTGAATTTTAGTAGTAAAATTAATACAGTAGGTTGCACAGCTTTTTAAACACGAATTCGAAATAGATTTTTTTGTTTTAATAATTTGGTTATGAATAATAAACGAGGGAAAGGTTCACGTTTTAAGGTTGAATGTTGTTTATGTGCAGAACAATTTGACAATGACTATGTAAAAAAACACAGCTTTTGAAATATCAAGATTATGAAAAGCAAAACAGGAATATTCCGTTCGTAGAAGTTGGCGTAAAAAAAAGGAAAAGTCCATGGGAATCGCTAAATCCAGTGAAGACGATCAAAAAAGATCTCTCTAAAACCGAAGGTACGTAAAAAAATTATAATACATTAATGTTCGTATTTATTTCAACGTACAAAAATGGTTTAATTCTTTTCTCCAATTTTAGCTTTCACACTGCGTTTATAACGTAAAATGGGGAAGGTATTATAATCGTTCAACCCGTCTGTCTCTCACTTTCATAGCCCAAGCAAGAAATTTATTCACAAAAAGATTCTTTGATTGTATGATGATGATATGAAATGTATTCTTTCTATTTTAAAGCGTGCAATATTCCATATTTATTCATTAAAATATAAATTATTCTAGCAACCGATAATAAATTAATTTCGAAATAATTACGATAACTTTCGAAAGAAAATAAATAAAACTAGTCAAACTAATAAAAAAATAATTTTTAAGATAGATTAAAAGATTAATAGAATCCGGCGGGTAGGACCGATTTTGGAAGGTACACTGAAGAAGGGACTCAGCATGCCAGTACTACTTTTCCATTTTTAGCGATTTTATAGATGTCTGTACGCTCGGACGGACGGACACTTATCTACTGTCTGTCGGCGAATTAACTTTAATTAGTATTAAAATGTAATTTTACCTAATTTTAATCCGCTGTTGCCATCACCAATGGCACAAGAAACTTTATTTAAATATAATATTTGAAGTAAAGTTTATTTTTGTTATAAATCAGTTTGGAATGGATTCATTGATTTGAAGAAGATTTAAGAAATTGCATTATTTATAAATAAAAATATTTTTAGTTTTATGTTATATTTCTTTTTTATTAGGGCACTTTAAATAAATTTCATGTTTTCCTCGCAATAAATATTTTTTTAAAAAATCAGGTTTTTGAAGATTTTATGTTGGATACATTTTCATTAAAACATGTAAAACAAATTGTTTTTTTTTAGTAAATTTTTGTAATTTGTGAATTTTTTAATGAAAATTTCAATTTTATATTATGTATGTAGTTCTACTTATGTCTAGTTAAAGTTTAATTTTATATATTGAATTGAAACGTATTTGACATATTTCTGATTGATCTCCGACATAATTTGATAGTTAATTATATAAACTTAAGGTAGACCAGTAACTTGGAATTGAGGGAAATTTTTTTTATTGCATAATCCAAAAATAGACATAGTGCAGAAAACGTATACCAGATTTCAAAATTCTACTAGTTTGAAAAACGATCCAATTGTGCTGTTTAAAAACCCTTGTCTTCGAAATTTCTACAGTTGACACTATGTTAAAATGCTTTATGTATCAAAATCTTATTTTTTTTTTTCATTTCGTCACAAATTAAAAAAAGTGTAATGCTTTTTTATTAATTTGCATAGATTTTAATAATTTTTTTTGTAATACATTTAGCATATTTAACAGAACCAAAAAATGTTGAGTAAAGTAGTCTAGTTTTTTTTTTATAAAAAGCAGTTTGGAATAGAAAATTCAATTTTTAATTTTTTTTAAATATAATATGTATTAAAAATTAAAACTAGTATGTATTTAAAAAAAAAACAGCATTTTTTAATATCACCATTACACAGTTGTAACATAAAAAAAATTAAAGTTGTAACTTTTAAAGGAGTTAGGATTTAAAAAAATTAATTAAAAAATTATTAATTAAAAAAAGTGTAGGTTGTAATAATTATTCTTAACATTATGCGATGGTTATACTAATATACTCGATAAATGTAAAGTTAGTTTTACAATTTTTGCACCAATTTAAAAAAAAAAAAACATGTTTATCCTACGGATCTACATTAAAGAATTAAGGTAATTTATTTTAAATTATACTTTAGCCCCCCCGTCGGGGTAGGTCAGCCCCCCCGTCGGGAAATTCCTAGCGCCACCACTGCATTTAAAATGCTTGTGAAGCAATTTTGTCGAGGTTGACGTTTTTTTTTTTGCCTTAGTTTTCCTGGACTATGTACGCTTTCCGATTTCATTTATACTTTATCGCGTCCCCCACTTGCAATAAAATGTATAAAAGAATAATGCATAATAAGTATTTATTATTATTTTTTTAAAAAAATTATTATTAAATAATTTAAAACAGCATTACAGACCGGAGCCCTGAATTTTAGTGATATTTTATTTGTGATGAAATTAAACTACCTGGTAGACATATTGGAGAAATTAAAAAACTAAGAAAAATTCCAATTAAAAATCGAGAATCAAATACACATACAAAGGTCTCACCAAGGAACAGACTTAAAAAAGTGAAAATAGTGATCATTTAAAAAAAAAAAAGGTTATGAAAACAGTGACTAATATAAAGTATACATCGGCAAAATATTATATCTCTCTATACAAATAACTGATTAAGACTTAATATGGGAATCGAGTGTTTTGTTTCTACAAAAACTAAAATCAGTAATTTTGAATGTTAATTTAAATTTTTTAAATATATTTTCCCACTTTCGCTCTTTTTAATAACTGATACAAATTCGAAGATGAGAGTTGGACGTCGCGATTAATTTTAAACATAGCGATGCTACCTAAAGGGTAGAAATATGCCCATAAAGAAGAACACTGCATTAATAAAATGTAAAAAATATAATTTTATATTAAAATTACTGTCGTTACTTTGAATATTTTTTACAAACGGTTTTATATGAATTGCCAAGCATAGCTGGCTGACAGGGCTCTATCAGAAAAGAAGTTATTAAGATAAATGTTATAAATTAACCACTAAAAAAAGATTTTTTCCGATTAACTTACACTTGGACATTTAAAAAAAACACTTGTATATTTACACCTGATGTTAGAGGATCATGGCACAGATATATATTGAAATAGCATCTGTAAAAAATTTCAGGTAAATTAATGTAAAACTTTTTATACTAGAAGTGTTGGCGCAACCGCCTTTTTTTAGGTGAAAAACACCGTTTAAAATAAATCAATTATATTTAAATAAAAAAAATTGCCTAAAAAGCATTGCTCATTATATTTGAAATCACTATGCCAAATTTGGAAAAGATTAAAGTAATAGTAAAAATTTTAGAATTTTGGGTATTCGCCTACCTTAAGTTTTTGGCAGGGTGTGGGGATTGATTTTTGAACACATATACCAATAAAAAAGAATCTTAATTTATATGAACTATTCAGATATTCGTAGTTAACAAAACAAAAATCACTTGAATATTTTCAAAATAATGCTGAAAATTTCGTCTGGAACTCTAATAATTTTTGGTGCTGCCATCTACAGATCTCCTCCGCGACTAATTTCCGTCCCAAAATATATTTTAAAAATTAAAATAATTTAACTGTCAGATTTTTTTGGGTAAGCTAGACATAGCACGGAGAGACTTGGTCCGTGGCATTAACCAATTTTTTTTCTGCTTCTTTATTGGTGCCAAGTACCCATGTGATATGTAAGCACCAATCAAAAATTAGAAAGAAGGTAAATACAGCGGAAGTCTCAGCGTGTATGTCGACCTTAAAAGCATCATGAAGTCAATTTCACATAAAGTAATTATGCAACTTTATGAACTACTTAGTACCTTTTTGAGAGAACATTAAAGATCTTCCAGAGCATATTAGACAACTTCAGTCAGTAGTATGCACTGTCTTCAACCCTGGATACTGATAACAAAATATAATTAAAATTATGGTCACTAATTCCTAATAGATATTTCTACCCCTATATAACCACTATTAACTGTAATTTTAGTAAAATGGAAAATGTCAGTGATTCTGCAAGTTAAAAATTTTCACAAATTTGATATGAACAGAACCAAAACTTGACGATATGCAATTCCATTCAAAAAGTGGTTTATTCTAATGATTAGGAATTATTAGAGGAAATATCATTTGATGACAAGTGGATATTGTGACTAAAACCATTTCATGCTTCTTACATTCAACAAAAACAAATAGTTCATTCTTGCAGGGTGGAAATTGTTACATCTATATTGGAGCAAATTTTGGAGCTGCAAAAATTAACCTTTGTAGCAGAAATAAAAAAAAAAATATCTTACCAAAACTTAAGTCGACAGGCAAACCTTGATGGAGTTAAGTCACTTGTATTAAATTAGCTAGACATCGGGAGATGAAAGTTTTGGGTCTTGTGACAACAAGAGTATGCAGTAGAGTGATCCACAAAAATGGCGATGGCCATTAACCAATCAAAAGTTAAGATCAGTGAGGAGAAAAGGTAGAAGGTCTATGTTAAAGGGGAAGACTCGGTGAAGTTTCTGTGGGAAAGATTGATCTGGCCGACTTGTTTGTCGCCAACTGGGTGTGGTTGGGATGTTGTCGATATTAATAAATGACATTTCTCCCGATGTCTAGCTGATTTAATAAAAGTGACTTAACCCTTTTAGTCCCAGTGATGCCATTTGGAATCATCACTTTCAGTTTCAATATTTTTTCCCCAAATGATTATGTCCCGCTATGACATCCAAACACACATCCATTCGATTCTTCACACTTTGTTCTATTCGACAATATTTTACATTTATCTCAATATAAGTCAGAACTTCTATTATTTTTATTTAAAAAATAGCTAACAAGCGTTTCACCTGATTTTTGAAAAGTTCACTTCAGTTCCACATATTTAAAACACAATTTAAACTATTTCGGTTAAAATAATTACTAATTTTTTTTTATAATATGGTCAGATACCTTAAAATATATAACTCCATGTGTTTTTAGTAATATATATTTTTAAATTTGTTGTTTTCCATAGTTAAAAAATTTTGGTATTATTTCAAAAACCATATAAAAAAAATTCAAATTAATTTTCTTTTTCTTATGGAACTCTTATTTTTGACCTAAAATAAGCTTATTTTGTGAATATCAGATGTTTCTGTAGTGTAGTAAATTTTTGGGACTGAAAAGGTTAAAGATATGTGAAAAGGTAATTAAAGTTATTAAGTTTAATTGAGGATAAAAATACAAGATTTTGAGAGGCTTAAGATATAATATGTCATACATTTCATAAATTCTTTGACAAGACAGGAAAATGTCCATATTCTTTTTTGTAGTGGACATATAGCCTGAAACAGGAGAGGCTTATTGGTGTGCACGCATTTCAAGAAGCTTCGAAGAATGTGGGGATTCAAGGCCAAAATTAAGGGACCTTTTACAAGGGTTTAGGGTTTTGTAGCATTTAAGGCAGGTTTAGTGGTGGGAATATCCTTTCAAACGTAAAAATTACAAAACATTAAAGAGAAAACTTAAAGAGCACTTTGATCTGCTATGAACATCTTCATATACTACTTTTTTGATGACCAATGAACCCATTAAACATGAACCTATAAGTAATATTAAGCTACAATATACTATAATAAAAAAAATTAAATAATTAGAATAGTACTAGGATATTTTGATTAAAAAAATTATGCATATTGTAAAAAGATCTTTAAAAAATAAATAGGGGAGAGTGTTGTACCTTGGGACAATTTTTACATTTTAATTTTTTTCTTCGATAATTATTGCCAAAATAAAAATTTCAAAGCAGCATTTCAACACACCAATATATTCCTCTATAATATATATTTTTTTAATTCTGGCAGCTTGAAATTAAAAAATTGCCACTCATTTAAAGTAAAGAGGATAAACTGTCCCAAGGTACAACATCACGTTGTACCTTGGGACATGCCTTATAATTCAGTCAATAGTCATAAACTTGAACTAATTTGTGTCAGGAAACAAACTTTATTTCAAAATACATCAGAAAATTTGCTCTTTAGAACATTTCATCACACGGAAGGAAAAAGATTTATCAAGTGTTGCCAGAATTATATTTTCAAACTTCAATCATTATAAAATATATCCAAAACAAAGCTGAGTTGTATTTTACATGTTTTGTGGAATTGCTCTTAAAATAAATAATAAAGATATTTTTATTTATCCAAATTATTAAGAATTTAATCAAATTATTAATACTGTCTCAAGGTACAACACACTACATGGTTTAAATAAAAGCAAGATAGTGGCCAATCCAAATGCATTATCATTATTTTCTTATAACCAAAATATTTTAAAATCTTCTCTTTTATGAAGAAAATAAAATGCAGTTGACTTTTTGTAAGAGTACTAAGGTAGAAAATTATATTAGAATGAGAAAAATATTTACTTTGGGGTAATGAAATATTATTTTTTGTCACCATTTCATCAATTCAATGATGCTAGTGTTAAATTTTATTATGATGATGTCTGTTGGTTAAGGCTACTATTAGAAATAAACAATGTATGAATATTGCCAATAGATTCTTAGAAATTATCAGTGTCCCAAGGTACAAGCGTCCCAAGGTACAAGCGTCCCAAGGTACAAGCGTCCCAAGGTACAAGCGTCCCAAGGTACAAGCGTCCCAAGGTACAACACTCTCCCCTAACTAGTTTATGAGGAGGCATTTATCATGGTGTAAGTTTCCTAACATATTTATAAATAAAAAAAAAAACTTTAGTAATCCTTAAAGTGCCCTTAAAATTTTCTGTGATTTCCTAGACAAGTGTTTTGATTTTGGTTTAAATGTTTGGTTAGTTACACAAGTTAGCTTAAGTAAAATTTAAAATCATTTTAGGTTAAAATTAATACTTAGCAGTAATAAAAAAAATGCGTTTTTAAAAATACCAAGAATGTTCTGCAAACAAAACTGTCGATATACAGCAGCCTCAGTCCTTTCATTTTTTTTTTATACTTTAGGAAATTAAAAGATAATAGGTAAAGTTGCTGATTTAACTCTTGTTTGCTTAAAATTTGTAATTTATTCAATTAATGGCAGTATCAAAATTTAAAATAAATGCAAAATCATCTAGTAAAATAAATTGCCTGAAAAATAAACGTATATGTAGTTGCCTATAAATTTTATAGATAACGCCACAAAACCTGTGATGTCCCAGACTTGAATCGCAAGAGAGCTTGTTTGGTTGTTACCTTTAAAATGTTTAGATATGATTTAGAGCACAATTAATTATCGCAAGTAAAATCGCTTATAAAATGTGGTTTTCAGAAAAGGCTGGCACAGAATTTTGACACGCCTTGGTGCAGAATTCACACCCCTGTTCGACTAGAGTCGACAAGAAAATTTGAAATTTTCATTATTATTTCAGTAAAAATAAAGAGCGAGGCCTATATATTTTTGAGTACTAGAAATTCATGAAAATAAGTGCCCAGTGGACACCATATCTTAAATTTGAACCATCACAGGCCAACATCCCAAAAATAAAATAATTAGCAAGGGTTACTGATATCCAAATATGAAAAAACTTTGTTTCTGAGTGTTTAGACAATCTTTGAATAAATTTGTAAAACAACGAACACATTAATACCTAGTCCGCCTCAATTACATAAGTGTTAAAATGTTTTTATAAAAACTTAATAGTTTACCTTTAAAATGGCAGATTTAGTTCTTTTAAAAAAATTAGTAGGACACGTGCTGTACAGCATACATTAATGCATACCTACAAAATAAAGGCAATTTTTTTTATGGAATGCATTGAGAATATTAATAAACATACATAAATTGTGGATAAACTTATGAGAGCTTCATTCAGAATACTACTAGTACAAATATTAAAAAAAGGTTAAGAATATTTTATAAAGTAAAGAGAGTTTACTTTCAGTGGTGTTAGTAGTTTATAATATATTTCTTAAAACAAGTAATAAATTCAGTAAACTTAGATTTATCTATTACCAATCAAAATCCTAATTTAAGGTAAAAAAAATCATTAAGGGTTACCAAAAATCATTTAAATTTATTTCTCATTTCATTTTTAAATACTTACCTTATGGTTAACCTAAATAAGCATTGCCAATTATTTACTTTTCTTAAAATCCATTCTTCAGTATTTTAACGTCTCACATTTTTTATAAATCTGGTCCACAATTTAATGAATTTTTTCTGGCAAGTTAAAGTTTATTTTCCTTTTAATTTTTCGCATAAAACAATCATTATATCCTAAAATATGTACTTAATTATAAAACATAAAATATAGATAAAGTGTATTTTATTTTCTTTATTTATATAAGTGCTAAGGTAAATAACTCAAGTAAACTGCAGAAGAACAAAAATGTGTACTTAAACAAAATGTTACATTTATAATATTTCAATACTGAAATGTATGCAATTTATATTAAATTTAATCAAAAGGGAATAATATATTTTCTTATAAAAAAAAACCAAGGTAGGAACAGTACACAAAATTTTTAGGTTCCAATTTTTACTAATAAAGAAACACCATATTTTACGAGAACTATAAAATAAAGCAAAATTAAAACATTTTATCCAAAATAAAGGTCATTCCCTTTTAAAACTATTCAACAATGGGTATTGGAACACACGATGTTGAAAAAATCAATAAATTTACCAAGTTTTAAAGTACTTAATTTCTTCTTAAAATGATGCATATTATGCATTTAAGTTATGGTATCCAGACCATTGTTCTGTTTTCAGAAGCGAACTGATTGCCATCGAAGCAGGACTTAAGACTATAGAGGAGGAAAGAAGCTCTAGTGAGGTTTGGATACTATCGGACAGTAAGAGCTCTATCCAACACCTAAGTGACTGGAGTACTGTGGGAGACAGGACCAGTATCTCGGTGCTAAACATGCTAAAACAGATTTCCAGATACCGAACAATCCACCTGCAATGGATCCCCTCACACGTCAACGTATACGGTAACGAGGTGGCAGATGGCCTTGCAAAGAGAGGCTCCGAGGCCCCAGCACCCCTCCCGGTCTGGACTTTCCCGGAGATCCACACCATCAGGAAGAACAAGGCAAAATTGAAATGGCTTACCCCCCCAGCAAGTAATTGGTACAGGAGAAAGAACCCTGGGGGCTCCCTTGGCCTCAGTTGCGATCGCAGAGACCAGACGGCTTTATCAAGATTCGCAAGTGGCCATCTGAAGTCTCTTACTTTTCTTGAAGGACGCAAGCTTTTCCCAATTTGTACGAAGTGTTCTTCGGAAATGGCCTCGCCTGACCACATTTTGGACTGCCTTAATCTTTCCTGGGACGATCTACTTAAGGACCCCTTGTATTTTCTGGACTTTTTACGTATTCACAAACTCATGGAATTTGTCTAGCTATCGCTAGCCTGGAGGATTTGTAAAAAAAAAAAAAAAAAAAAAAAAAAGTTATGGTGTGGCTAAATGGTGATTAAAAAGCTAGGCATACAAAGAGAGACAGGACATATAAGCCTCCACGAAACACAGTCTTCCTGCAAGGCGCTACTGAAAGCATTTTCACTTGATAGTGATTGGTTTTGTGTGCTCACGGGACAAGTCAAACCAATCACCAACATGTAAAAATGCTTTCGGTAATGTCTTGAAGGAAAAGTGGCAAAAATTCACAAGTCCCGTCCCTCTATGCATGCATGGCTTAACTGTCAACTATCACACAAGTCTCACTTTCGACTGGTAATGTAAGCGGCCAGACATTGAATACAGAGTGCACTTAAGGCTGTTGGGCGTACTCTAACAACATTGCAGAACATATTTTGTTGAATGTCATGCCTTACAAAGTTTCTCAGCTCATCTTTTTGGGAATGGTTTAACATGAAATTATTCATAGGAGGAAGCATGCTAGCTAAATAAGGACTGCTGTACAATGCAGGTAATGTCCGATAGCTGAACCTATTGATTACAGATTGTGTGCAAAGGTCCACATTTTTCAAAACATTCTCTCTGAGAACAGGATTTCGACAGATTGTCCCATAGTCACATTCCTGAAAAATGGCACCGTGCTGTACAAATAAATTGATTAGTTCTAAACTGGGGTCTCGCGCACTTATATAAATGCTGAGAGGAGTTTTACTGTTTCTGTCATTCAAGTAAGCCTCGGCACCTGCGACCAACAGCTGCTTTATAATCGCATCACGATTTGTCCAACAAGCCAAGTGCAGGGGTGTCCTGCCAACTTCATCTTGAGGGCTCAGATCCAGTCCTTCCTCTTGGAGTAGCAGCCTGACCATTCTGATGTGCCCCTCAAGAGCAGCCCAGTGCAAGGCAGTTTCCCCATCTATGTCTCTTGCATTGACGTCAGCCCCGGATCGAAGGAGGAGTGCTGCGACGTCTTCCTGCCCATGCATTGCAGCAAACATGAGAGGCGTGAAACCACCTTTTGTTGCAGCATTCACCATATCCGACTGTGATCCGTTCCCAATGATGGTTTGTGCGATGTCCGCCCAACCATGTCTAGTTGCGAAATGGAGGAGGGTGTAGTTGTCCTCATCTTGTTCAAGAAATAGACCTTTGGCACCCTCTCTCTCCTCATCTATATCCAGCAACGTGGAGGGTTTACGATTCTTGGGGTAGAGTTTGCAGTTGATGAGGAATTCCACCACTGCATGATGACCCCAGGCAGCGGCCAATAGAAGAGGGGTGCACCCTGTGTTGTCCTGGATGTCCACGGACGCACCCGCTTCGATGAGCTGCCTCACCCTATGCAGGTCGCCTTCTTCAGCTGCACTGAGAATGCCGACTGGATCCATATTTTGTTTCTGTTGGACAGAAGTTGAATGAATATTGGTACAGTTAGGATATAATGGCCAGTCTGACATTTGCCTCTTGTTATTTGAAGGATAACTTTAAATTTAACACAGAGCTGCTATATACATAACAATTTGCATGAAATATGGAATATTAACCACATTTTTTCATTTTCGTTGCTTGTAATGTTACGTAAATCGAGACCAGCCTTATAAATCATAGTTGTTCCTGAATAATTTACTTTTGATATTGCATGCATCAAAATTTTAGAATGAATATTTAACACTATAATGAACTACAATAAAATTTTCACATGACTTATAAGAGATAAAATTCCTATTGAAACTGTATTGAGAATCAAGTTGTTAAATATTGAACAGATATATAGTATTTAAATGTCCTTTACAAGAAAGAACATTATTTATAGATTCAGGGGTCTGTCCAGAAGAAAATTGGGTCCGTTTTCGGACCCTTCACAAAATTCAATTCTGCAAAAACGGACCCTTCACAAAATTCAATTCTGCAAAATCGGACCCTTCACAAAATTCAAAAGGGGGAAAACGGACCCTCCACAAAATTAAAATAAGCGGAAACAGATTTTTCACGAAATTCCCGCCCTAAACAAACAAAAAAATATCCCAAGGCGCCGTCAGGTCAGCGATGGAACGGAATGTTTGTTTTCTTTTCCTTCACAGAGCTATATGGCGCACTGCGCAGGCGCGAGTGAAATCGTGAAGTGGCCGCCTGGTTTGGTTTGTTTAAATTAACGTCCCACTATCCGCTGCACTCAACCGGTCGTTTTAATGAAGGCTATTAAAATATGAATATTTAATGAAAAGATTAACTAAAAAAATGTATTTTGGGTATTTATTACATCGTAATATAATGGCAATCAGGGTTGGAAAAAAACATGTTTTTTTTAAATAAAACAAAAAAACATGTTTTTTTTGTTTTAAACATAAAAATAGTTAAATTTTGGTTGTTGAGCAAGTTGTTTAGATTTAAAAAGACAACATTTTTTTTGCATTTTAGTTTCCTATATTTACTTCCATCTCCAATAATTTTAGGCATATGCCTTACATCTTTATTTGGAATACAAGAGTTACTTATCATAGAATACAAGAAATCCTTCGATTATCTGGCGATTCGGTGTCTTCCTTTGATTAAATCGGATAGAAGAATTTATAAACTAATAATGTAATTTACTAGTTTATGTGTGGTATTATTTTAATAAACTAAAGTTATGTACCACATTGATGATTAGGGTAAATCTCACAAATTAAGGGCTATTATAAATTAATGAATGTTAACAAATGTCAGTAGTGTCCCATTTGGGACCTAAAGTATCACATATAAGGTTTACCATTCCATCAGGGTCTACTATTTATCACAATCTTAATCTTTAAGGTAAATACAGCATGGTCATATATCCTAAACTAAAACCTATTTCCTGAAATGAACTGTATTTGGCCAATAAATTATAAAACATAACAATTAATAAAATTGTTTTAAACATGTTTTTTATTACTGTGTTTTAAACATGTTTAAAACATTTGTTTGCAACAAAATGTTTAAACATAACAACCCTGATGGCAATGCAAATTTTTATTTTTTAAAATTTGCTAGGATTTTTTTTTGTTTTTGGGGTTGGCAACACTAGTTTTCAGAACAAAAATATTGCTTATTCTCGTTTTGTTTGCATGCTGTACCAATAAAAATAGCAGCTAAAAAATTAGCTAAATAAAAATAGCTGCTTTTAACGATGAGTACAACCAAAGGGTTGTACTCATCGTTAAAAGCAGAGCAGCTATTTTCATTTATTTTTATATTTAAATTCAATTAGTAATCATTATATTTTTCTCCTGAATGAACCTCATTTGTTCTAAAAATCTAAATTGAGAAGTAAATTGAAACAAGACACTTTAGAGATAGACATTATTGATATTTTTAAATCTAATGGTGCCAGAAGGATAAAGTTGTAAATGTTTCATTTGTATTTCATCTACGCAACTTTTTTTTAAGTAAATGTGTATTCTGATATTGTGGAAATTTCTATTCATCAGATAATTAAATACTATAATAAAATGTAATTTGGCATTTTGAAAAACTGTTTTGTCTACTAAAGAGTCCTGTTTAACAGAAAACCTTCAAAATATGCAAATTTTTATAGGGAAAGCAAGTATGATAAAATAAGAAAATCAAATTGTTTTTGTATTTTAAAGGTTTCTTGTTGAAGGAGAGCTTTTGTTCTTAATTTTCACAAAATCACCCTATATTTAAAAAATTTCACAAAATTAGCATATGTTCAAAATTCTAAAAAAAAATTCACAAAAAAGAGACCCTGTAAAAATTTCTAGGACAGACCCCTGAGATTTATGTTAATTAAAATTCTTCTTAGCAGAAAGAAATTGTTTGTAGGAAAAAGAATAATATTTTTTTGAAAATGTAATTGGCGCTCTAAGCCGAAAGCAAAAAGAAGCATGGAATCAATAAATACAATTTTTTGCGGTTACAGTTTCTTATTCCGTACTAGTCATTTTTCATAACTTTAATATTAGTTAAATTCGAGTATGGAAAAATATTTGATTGGTGTATTTTAACCCTGATATTTGAATTAAATAGTCTCCGCTTATTGACCCATAGGGATAAGATCAGTGATGTGAAAGGAATGGATCACTTTTCCTTTGCCTTATGTTAAAGCCCTTTTTCGGGTTGACTTAGGCCGCTTTCACACTGGACGACAGAACGTCACGACACGATATCGGGGCAAGCAAATTACACGTACAAGGCTACACGCTTGCTCACTCGACGATTTGACAACGATTCTGTCGTCTCCAGTTATCCGATATCGGTGTCGTCGACGGCATGCCGTTTACCAAGTACCTTCCCTGTTGGGTCGTCCGATATTTCTTCGTTTGTTTTGAAAAATGTCGCCGGGTATTCGGATGTTTTCCAACTTTTTAGTCTGATTTTAGAACTTTTTATGATTTCCAATGTCATCTATTTAGTCTTAAATAAGGAAAAATGTAATAAATATTGCATAAAAGTAAAAAAAAAAAATAGTGTGAAAGCGGCCTTAGGATAGGAGTGCTAGGCTAGCGCTGTTTATCCTTTCATATTTCGACGATTCAATTTGCAAATCAGGGATGTGTATTTTTCTATTTAGGTTTTAAAAAAAAGTACTACCTAGCATTGTACTTAAAATATAAATTAATTTATATTATGTTGAGCTTTGATCATTGGGTTTATAAAGGGAAATTCAAGATTTAGGCGTTTGATCTAGTTGGTTGTATGTCAATGTTATTTTTTTCCTATGGGGGACATTCACGGCCATATCCACCTGAGCTTCAATTCCAAATCGCTGTGCGAAAACAAACGGTTAGACAGGTCAGAGTAGTAGGATAACTTTACCACGTGTTTCGAGAGCCGTATAGGATAACATTAGCACGTGGCTCGAGAACTGTAGGATAACAAACAGCGGGACGTCACACGAATATTCCCCATTGTCATTTTATAACTTTTGTCAGTTAATTTTTTTTAATCATTAAAGTTTTTGCATGTCATTTATTTTGTGCATTGTTAACAAAATCGTGCATAATTTACCATTGTAATATGGTACCAAAATTTCAAATTAATTATATTTACTTAATAAACAAAGTTTTGGTACATTTAATTTATATTCATTGGGATATTAATTAAATATTATTTCAATTTAAATATATCTGATACAGTACGTCAAATTTATGGTGTTTAAGTTTTTAAAAATATTGTTAAGGATTTAAAATTAAATTTATACATAATAAATTTTAAATAATTAAAGTTATGCATAATAAATTTTCAAATTATTCCTTTTGGGACTGTCCAAATGAAAAAAGACTTCAAACCATTGCCTAGCCAAAGGGGCAACCCTCCTTTATCCATTAACCGATGATATCAATGGCTAGGATAATTGATAAAAACAATGATTGATAAAAACAACTAATCTATGCAAAGGGGGGAAGGGTTGGACTTAAAACTAAATTATATCATTTCTTTAAAAAATCATTTACAACTTTAAGCGTTTAAAGACGAAATAGTCTGCATAAAATCCAAATTAACAATAAGCCAGCACCTGTCAACTTAAGTACGTCAAAATCTTAAATATACAAATGATAAACTTATATTATTTCAATACTGAAATGCAATTAATATGAAATTTAATCAAAAAGGGAGAATATATTTTTCAATAAAACAACTAAAATGGGAATGGTACACAAAATTTTTTAGCTTCAATTTTTTTTTTAGCTTAACACTATCTTTAACAAGAACTAAAAAAAAGTTAAAAACTATACAGTGAAGAAGAATGAACTTATTTTATTCAAAATAAAGGTTTTCCCTTTTTTAAACCATTCACCAATTGCTGCAGCCCACGAAGCTGTAAGCCAACTACATAGTGTAAATCAATTAGGGGAACTCATGGTTTAAACCCTTTCGCCACCAATAGTTCCATTTTTTTTAACTAAATGATTTTTTTAAACTAAACACTATCTTTAGCAAGAACTAAAAAAAAAGTTAAAAACTATGCAGTGAAGAAAAATGAACTTATTTTATTCAAAATAAAGGTTTTCCCTTTTTTAAACCATTCACCAATTGCTGCAGCCCACGAAGCTGCAACCCAACAACATAGTGTAAAAACAATTAGGGGAACTCATGGTTTAAACCCTTTCGCCACCAATAATTCCATTTTTTTTAACAAAATGATTTTTTTAATTAAACACTATCTTTAGCAAGAACCAAAAAAAGTTAAAAACTATACAGTGAAGAAGAATGAACTTATTTTATTCAAAATAAAGGTTTTCCCTTTTTTAAACCATTCACCAATTGCTGCAGCCCACGAAGCTGCAACCCAACAACATAGTGTAAAACAATTAGGGGAACTCATGGTTTAAACCCTTTCGCCACCAATAATTCCATTTTTTTTAACTAAATGATTTTTTTTAACTAAACACTATCTTTAGCAAGAAACAAAAAAAAAAGTTATAAACTATACAGTGAAGAAAAATGAACTTATTTTATTCAAAATAAAGGTTTTCCCTTTTTTTAAACCATTCACCAAGATCATGACATCCAAGATGCTGAAAGAATCAATAAAATTACAAAGTTTTAAAAACTATTAGTTCCTTCATAAAAAGATGCATCTTACTCGTTGACCGTGGGAAAATACACCACCAACTACGATGGAGAGGTTGCTTCAGCAGACGAAGCTGGAAGCCAACTACAAAACTCAAAACAATTAGGGGAACTCATAGTTTAAACCCTTTCGCCCCCAATGATTCCATTTGGTATCATCAGCTTACAATTTTTTCTCTCACTAAGTTGAGCTTGCACTTATTTAACGTTAGATGGCAGAATCATGTCTTTGGAAGAATTAAATAATGCTTGCTTTAATAAAATGAAAATATGAAAAACATGGTTAAATAAAATTCATTCCCAACAAATTTTATGAAATAAGTTGACCTTGAATTCGTCACGCTTGCATTCTTAGATGTTTTAAAAATGATTTTACTTTTTTAGTGCAATTAAATTTTTGAATTTTTTTAAATTTATTCAAAAGTAATAATTCAAATCCCCCCCCCCCCTTAAATTTTAGTTAAAAAATTAAGATATTCCCACTGTTTTTTAAAATGTCATTCTGGATGCATAATGAATCTATTTCACAAACTTTCACACTTTCTCCACTTTCACAACATTGGACTGATGACGTCACCATTCGTTATTGGGCATCATAATGGCCGAGATGCCAAAAATGGGCTTTGGATAAAGTGAAGTCTGTTATGTTGTGACTAAATGGTGATTTAAAAACTAGGCACAGGACACGTATACCATCACCAAACATTGCCAGTCTTCCGGCAAAGCTCTACCGAAACCTTCGACAGTGATTGATTTAGTCTGCCCATGTGACGTGTCAACCCAATCACTAACTTGTAAAAATGTTTTTGGTAGTTTTTTAAATTTAGTCTTTAACTGTTAGAAATATTTCTTGTTTGGTTCTGCCCCATTAAAAAAATCACAACTAATTTCTCTTATATTTCTTAAGGTAGGCGAATACCCAAAATTCTTCAAAATCCTAAAATTCTTACTATTACTTTAATCTTTTCCAAATTTGGCATAGTGATTTCAAATATAATGAGCAATGCTATTTAGGCATTTTTTTATTTAAATATATTTGATTTATTTTAAACGGTGTTTTTTTACTAAAAAAAGAGGTTTACGCTAACAAGTCTACCACATTGAATTTTCCTCATATTAACATTAATTATGTGTTAAATTCTTCGTTTTGAACTGATGCATGCAATGACAATCTAGAGTTACATACAAATTATCAGAAAAGAAGTTATTAAGATAAATGTTATAATTTAACCACTAAAAAAAAGATTTTTTCCGATTAACTTACACTTGGACATTTTTTAAAAAAAAAAAACTTGTATATTTACACGTGATGTTAGAGGTTCATTGCACAGATATATATTGAAATAGCATCTGTAAAAAATGTCAGGTAAATTAATGTAAAACTTTTTATACTAGAAGTGTTGGCGCAACCCCCTTTTTTTAGGTGAAAAACACCGTTTAAAATAAATCGATTATATTTAAATAAAAAAATTGCCTAAAAACCATTGCTCATTATATTTGAAATCACTATGCCAAATTTGGAAAAGATTAAAGTAATAGTAAAAATTTTAGAATTTTGGGTATTCGCCTACCTTAAGTTTTTGGCAGGGTGTGGGGATTGATTTTTAGCCTACTTTTCTTTTTTTTTAATTCGAAGAATTAAAAAAAATGAAAAAGTAGGTATTGACATGCGGTCGATGTCCGTCCGTCCGTCTGTCTGTCCGTCCGTACCCCCCTTCCAAAATCAGTTCTATCAATCCGATCTTAAAAATTCTTTTTTTATTAGAAAGGTATAACCTCAGACACCCAACTTTCATACTTTTTGTCCGTCTGTCTGTACGATAGGACGGACATAAATCTACTATTTGAAGACGAATCTTCCATTGAATTAGCATTGAAAATCAATTTCGAGTCATTTAAATCGCTGAATTTAACTACAAATGCTACGGAACAAAGTGAGATACGTCCAAAAATTCAGCGCATCGAAATTAGAATACATTGAAAATTTCAGAAAGGAATTCGAATTCGAAGTACTTCAATTATTTAAAAAACTTCAAAATTTAATGCTCATTTAAAAAGCATAGGAAGCCATTTTTATTAGAATTAAATCACCATTGCCATCGCAACAATTGCTTGAGAAACTTTAATTCTTTTAGACAATAAATTAAAATAAATTTATTTTTGAGACATAGATCAATTTAAGATGACGTCAAATATATATTTCACTACGAGATCTTTGTATGTTGATATAAATTGCTTTCATTCTATTTAAAAGCGAGGAATTTTACATATTTATTCTTTGAAATATAATTTTTTTGCAAACGATTTAAGTTATAATTATTTAATTTTCGAAATAAAATAAAATAAAACAAGCCGAATTTAGCAAGTAAATGTTTATTGAGGAGTAGTTTTTTTTTTGGTTTTTGTTCTACGAAAAATTAAATATTTATTTATAACTGCAAATAAAGCTGTGTTTAGTGCTATGTTTAGTGAAAGATGCTGTGTTTAGTTAGATGCTGCATTTAGTGAAATTTATTTTAAATTTAATGTGGAAAAACGGTTGTTGATGTCACTTACTGTTACGAACCTAGTTTTTTCAAGATAAGAATTTTAGTAAGTATTTGAGTAACAGGAAAGTAGGCTATTTTAGTTCTTTAAGAACTTCTTGTTGAACATATATGGGTCATTCTCAAAAAATTTTACAAATGGTGTCCCACAGCTTTAATTGCTTGTAGTATATTTAATTTAATTGTTACGGAATTTTCACTTGAACTGCATAAAAGAACGCACTTTTAAGTTATTGTACCCATATTTTAAAAGTACAAAAATACTAAAACGAGAATTGGAGACTTCATTTAAAGGAGCATTGTCGGTAAAATTCACATATTCCATGACCAAAAATTGAAGAATAAGAGAAGATAATTATAACTTAAAATAAATATTTCTCAATTATTGATGCTTATAAGGATTAACAAGCATGTTAGCTATCAAATATGCCTTTAACCACTAATTAATTAGAAAAAAGTTTTGTTTTGTAGCTTAATATAGGGTGTCCCACAGAATCGAAGAATTTTCTTTTGTCGACTCTGTTACCAAAATTTCATGACAAAAAATGCAAAAAAATTAAGTTTTTTGCTGAAATAAGTACCACTATAGACACTTATTTCTGAAATGCCTGACAATTTTCTCTTAAAATTTTAGTTTATGGAGGAAAAATACAAAAGTTTGAAAAATTAATGTGAGTGTGATTATTCAATGACTACTATGTTACCGTGTTTTTTATTAAACTGAAGCTTATTTACAAATAAAGTAATAGTGCAGTTTAAAGCCCTTACAAATCTGATTATGATAAGCTAAAAACAAATTTCAAATTAAATAAGCTTCATGGCAAAAAGCGATGTTAAAGTTTAAATTGTCCACTCTGTTACCGTAGAAAAAGTGACTAACTCTTTGATGAGCGCAGTGCCCCCAATTTTTAATTACGAACTAATATGACATAAAAGTTTTGATTGTTGCTTGACATATGCAGAATTTTAGATGACATGGCTACTTATTCGTAACTATCAACAATTGCGTATCACATATTAATTGAATATTTGATTAAACAGAGGAACTTTTATACATTGTCGGAGTAAATTATTACGATCACTGCTATTAATCATAATTTTTTAAGACACGTAATCACACAACGCATGCAAATTGTTCTTTTTGTAGTATGAAACGAATTAAAACTTGTTTTAACCAGATCATATTTCTCGGTTTAATTGATCTTTGTTTTAAAACTCTTTCGCTGCATCGGTTTTTGTTGCCGCGTTACATGTAATCGACATTATATCATTGGATCTTAAGCTATTGATGCTTTTAGTCGCTATCTACAGCGAAGGTAAAGATTTGAAAGACATTGATGCTTGCTATTTCTTTTGATAGACAGAAAAACTTGTGCGGACAAACGGAATGCGATAATAACATAAAATTTAGATATTAAAGGCAGAGTCATAAATATTACGTTAATTAATGCATGTGTATATTGTTTATGGCGCATTCATTTTAAGTTAACAACTTAATGCAGTGAAAACACTTTGAAGTATTTCATCCTTAATGTAAAATTAATTTGTATAAAAAAGTGCTTGTATGTACGCATACAATATTTATAGCATTATTATAGCTTGGTAAAAACAGAATCATTTATTGTAAAATGAGGAAAAATCGTCTGCCCATTTAGAACTTTTTTAAAAGTGTCCGAATCTCTTTCGTACTATCAAAAGAAGAAGTAATTTAGTTTTTAAAAAAGTAAAGCTTTAAAATTATTTTTTGGAAACACTAAAAATAAAAATAATATAAATAAATTTATATTATTAATTATATAAAAATATAGTTATTAACACAGGTTTCAATGAAGCGATTCTTTTTGTATAAAAAAAAGGGAAACAATCGTTTGCTATTTCCCGTTGTCACTGCCGCATTTTCTTTTTCATCGAATGAAAACACAAATATGACATTTACGTTAATATTTCGCATGTAAATTTCGACCACAACCTAAACTACTCCAACTGCATTCGTTTACAAAACTAAACCAATTAATTACAGCTTGCAAAGGATCCCGCTGCAAAGAACCAGCCAATAAAAAGCGTTGTCGTTATACTTAGTTCAAACTAAGAAATCAAGAGCGCTGCTATCTTTGAAAATATTTTACTGTAGAAAATTCATGGTTGAAAGCAATTCGAGTGTGGTGTCTATACGCATATTTTATCACGTCCGTTTTAAAACTCTCGATAAAATAGCATTGCGGTAAAAGAAAAGTTTTAATTAAAACATAAATTATTTAAAATATATACAGATTTTATGTGGTTTCATTAGATGGGTGATTTCTTAATGTGATAGTAACAATTATTTTAAATAAAATCGAACTTTATTTTTTTAACATTGGAAGTTGAAATTGTAACATTTTTTGAGAATGACCCATATACCTTTATTAAGAATCTTAATTTATATGAACTATTCAGATATTCGTAGTTAACAAAACAAAACAAAAATCACTTGAATATTTTCAAAATAATGCTGAAAATTTCGTCTGGAACTCTAATAATTTTTGGTGCTGCCATCTACAGATCTCCTCCGCGACTAATTTCCGTCCCAAAATATATTTAAAAATTAAAATATTTTAACTGTCAGATTTTTTCTGGGTAAGCTCGACATAGCACGGAGGGACTTGGTCCGTGGCAATTACCAATTTTTTTCTGCTTTTTTATTGGTGCCAAGTACCCATGTGATATGTAAGCACTAATCAAAACTTAGAAAGAAGGTAAATACAGTGGAAGTCTCTCCGTGTATGTCGACCTTAAAAGAATAATGAAGTCAATGGAGTAATGGACAATTCCCGTATTTTTTAAAAACACTTCAAAACTATTTTTCTTAATAGAAAAAACAACGCTGATTCCAAATATCCTGGTTAAAATATCGAAAACAATTTGTTTAAATTAATATTTAATTTTAAAAACTCCAGAAAATAGTTCTTGTTTTAACCGTTCTGCCATTGGATGGAGTGGTTGTGACGTCACCATTTATGTTCGTGGGTTTGTTTACTAAAGTTTACAACGGCGTGCAGACGACCTATCTAGAGTTTTCAATTGATTTCTTATTAAATTTGTTTTAGTTCTTAAACGTTCGGATTTTTATTCTTTATTTTTAATTTACTATTATTTTTTGTTCTAATTGTCTTTTTTCTATAATTTATTTCGATGAAACCAGGCTTTTTCAAAGCGCAGAGCGACAAACTTACCCAAAAGCTGCGATTATCTAACACAATCGAAGTTTTGTAAAATCATGGTTTCTAAATTTATAATTTTATTTAACAACTCAAATGCATGTACCATTTATACATTCTTTTTTTCAATTTAATTCCAATAGAAAAACCCAAAAATAACTAAATATAAGCTATTAATTAATTACTTTATGTATTTATTAGAACATTGATTCCAAAGCACTCGTGCTGCCATCTATTATTCAGATATTTACACTTTTTACTATAACTTTTTGAACAACAAACAGTTATGCAATTAATAACTCAAACATTAAAGAAAAGTAGCTGAAAACTAAAAAAAACAAAACACTCTTTTGTTTCTTAACTTTTACAATGAGCTATTCTCTATACTTTCTGGAAAGCAAGTTGTCTACACTACAGCTTACGATTTAGGAGAAACAGGCACGTCGCATAGCCTTACTTGGAATATAAAAAAAAAATATTTTCTGGGATAGTAACTGTAGTATTATGGCACTCAGGAACTATGCAATACCGATATGGCTTGTTCAAATAGTTTTAACAAACGAAGCTACTTGTATCGCATACTTCACAGTTTCAGTTTCACACAAATGTCAATATCAACCAGAGCTGATCGGAACGAGTTTTGTAAAAGCTGACGTCACAGCGTTTCCGCGGGCTTTTGAGTGATTTTCGCGCGCTTCTCGAAAGCTCGACTTTGAAATTGAATGAAAAAATAAATACGCATCGGAATTTTTTTTTGTTTGGACTTATATTTTTTTTTCGACATCCTTCATCGAATAAAAAAATAATAAAAAAATGTGGGAAATGTCCATTGCACATAAAGTAATTATGCACATTTATGAACTACTTAGTACCTTTTTGAGTGAACATTAAAGATCTTCCTAGAGCATATTAGACAACTTCAGTCAGTAGTATGTACAGGGTTCAACCCTGGATACTAATAACAAAATATAATTAAAATTATGGTCACTAATTCCTAATATATATTTCTACATTTCTGTTAACTGTAATTTTAGTAAAATGGAAAATGTCAGTGGTTCTGCACGCCAAAAAATTTCACAAATTTGATATGAACAGAGCCAAAACTTGACGATATGCAATTCCATTCAAAAAGTGGTTTATTCTAATGATTAAGAATTATTAGAGGAAATATCATTTGAGGACAAGTGGATATTGTTACTGAAAGCATTTCATGCTTTTTACATTCAACGAATAGTTCATTCTTGCAGGGTGTGAATTGCTATATCCATATTTTAAGCAAATTTTGGAGCTGCAAAAATTAACACTTGTAGCAGAAATAAAAACATAAATATCTTAACAAAACTAAAGTCGACAGAAACTTTGATGGAGTTAAATCACTTTTATTAAATCAGCTAGACATCGGGAGATGAAAGTTTTGGGTCTTGTGACAACAAGAGTATGCGGTGGAGGAATCTGCAAAAATGGCGAGCCTCATCCATTGACCAATAAGAAGAAAAGATTAGTGATGAGAAAAGGTGGAAGGTTTTTGCTAGAGGGGAAGACTAGGCAAAGTTTCTGTGGGAACGATTGATCTGGCCGACTGTTCGTCGCCAATAGGGTGTGGTTGGGATGTTACAGATATTAATAAGTGATATATTAAGGATATGTGAAAAGGGTAATTTGAGTTATTAAGTTTAATTGGGGATAAAAATATAAGATTTTGAGAGGCTTAAGTTATAATATTTCATACATGAATTCTGTGCCAAATTAGGAGACAAAGACAAGAAAATGTGCATACTTTTTTTGCAGTGGACAGAGAGCCTCAAACAGAAGTGGCTGATTAGTATGGACGCATTTTAAGATGCTTCGAAGAATGTGGGGATTCAAGGCTAAAATTAAGAGGCCTTTAATTAAGGGCTTAGAGATTTGTAGCATTTAAGGCGGGTTTAGTGGTGGGAATATACTTTCATACGTAAAAACTACAAAACATTAAAGAGAAAACTTAAAGAGCAATTTGATCCACTATGAACATCTTCATATACCGTCAGTGCGGGTAACTTTGGCCAAAATCATAGTTTTTTTTACAAAAGAAGAAAAATTTAACTACAAAAACGATTTAAACACAAAAAAATCATTATGCATTCTAAGTATTGTACTTTTAGGAATAATTTTCGAACATTTTTGTTGAATTTTATAAATTAATAAAAAATTGGCATTGCTTTAAAAAATTAGGACACTGTTAAGAGCCGGGCGGGTAACTTTGACCACCCAAGAAATACATAAGAAACATACTTTTTAACATCATTAAAGCCTGTGTTGCCGAATTAAATAGCAATATTAAAACGTTTAAACCAAAAAATAACAAAGTTATAAGACATTATAGTTATTAAAAATTGCATATAACTTAACATTTACATTGCACATCGTGGAATGGCATTACACGATGAATACTAGTATTCCTTGTCGCTTAAAAGAAAAATAAACTTCTATTTTAATAAGGAAAAAGAACTTTTTTGAAGCAAGATTTAATAACAAATATTTTTATAAAAAGCAAACGATTTTATTATGAAAGGGAAAAGAAATAGTCTATTCATAATTAAGAATCTGAAAATGTTTACCTTTCGACATTTGCGATTTTGAGTGGTATACGTTTTTTGCATTATATCTTTATCTTTTTAATGTTTAAAAGTGTGAGATTTTTTTTAAATATCTAAAAAATGAGTAATCATAAAAGTAAGAATTTCTCAAAAGTAGTTAAACAGAATACACTTTTACATAATTTTTTTAAAGTGCAAAGTTCCATAAAGAAATATTTACATCTATGGCCAAAGTTACCCGCATTCATCGGCAAAAGCTTCCCAATTACAAATATTTTAGTATAGCATAAAAAGTTTTCAACTTAGAATCAAACAAACGGTGTAATATTCTTCCCCATAAATAAAAGAATCGAATATAGTGTTTTATTTAAATATTTTCAGTGTTCTTTTAAGTGTTCCAGACAAAAGTTGGAAGAGATAGATTTTTGTAATTTTATGCTCGTAATAATGAAAACAGCATTTGCAGTATTGCCAGATTTAGAATTAGAACTTTTTTATATGAAATGAAAGGCGATGTTTCCACCTTTCCAAAAATGTAAAACAATTGAAGATTAGATCATTTTATGAAGAGAAATTAAGAAACAAATCTTTTTCCGACGCGTGGCCAAAGTTACCCTCCGTGGCCAAAGTTACCCGCTTTGACGGTACTACTTTTTTGATGACCAATGAACCCATCAAACATGAACCTATGAGTAATATTAAGCTACAATATACTGTATAATAAAAAAAAATTCAAATAATTATAATAGTACTATGATATTTTGATTAAAAAATTATGCATATTATAAAAAGATCTTTAAAAATTAAATAACTAGTTTATGAGTAGGAGGCATTTATCAAGTGCAAGTTTCTAACATCCTATCAGATATATAAATTTAAAAAAAAAAAAAAAAAAAAAACCTCAGCTTAAGTTATCTTTAAAATGCCTTTAAAATTTTCCGTGATTTCCTAAATAAGTGGTTTGATTTTGGTTTAAATGTTTAGTTAGATACATAAGTTAGTTTAAATAAAATTTAAAATTATTTTAGGTAAAAAAATAAAATTAATATTAAGCTGTAATAATAAAAATGCATGTTTAAAAATACAAAGAATGTTCTGCAAATAAAACTATCTATATACAGCAGCCTCAGTCCTTTCACTTTTTTTAATACTTAAGGAAATTTAAAGATAATAAGTAAAGTTGCTGATTTAACTCTTGTTTGCTTTAAATTTGTAATTTATTCAATTAATGTCAGTATCAAAATTAAAAATAAATGCAAATTCATCTAGTAAAATAAATTGCCCTTAAAATATACATATATGCAGTTGCCTATAAATTTTATAGATAACGCCACAAAATCTGTGATGTCACAGACTTGAATCGCTAGAGAGCTTGTTTGGCGCAAACGTTTATATATGATTTAAAGTATAATTATCATAAGTAAAATCGCTTATAAAATGTGGTTTTCAGAACAGGCTGGCGCATAATTTCGACACCCCTGTTCTTGTAGTCAATGCATCGTCGAAAAGAAAATTTGAAATTTTCATTATTATTTGAGTCAAAATAAATTAATAATGAGGCTTAAATATTTTCGAGTACGATTGATTCATGAAAATAAGTTCCCAGTGTGGACACCATATCTTAAATTTGAACCATTACTTATATTGTGAACAGGCCAACATCCCAAAAATAAAATGAAGCAATCGCAAAGGTTACTGATATCCAAACTGGAAAGAACTGTTTCCGAGTGTGACTTTCTTTGAATAAATTTGTAAAATAAGAAACACATTAACAGGGCTGCCAGTGCCAGAAAGCTTTGAAAATAGTTGCTTTAGTAGCCTCAGATGTTAAAAAATAGTAGCCCAAATAGTATCCTCTTTTACGTAACTACACTCTTAAAACAAAAGAGTGAAATCCACTCCAGTTGGAGAAGTGCATTTTCGACACCGTAAAGGCATGCATATTTTCTCAGACTGAGTTAAAATCACTCGTTTGGAGTGATCCTGTCGGAGGTTTAACACACAAAGGATCCACTCCAAAAGGAGAAGTGCATTTTCTAGTCTGGAGGAGTGAAATCCACTCGGACTGAGTTAAATTAGGAGTGTTTGTATTAAGAGTGTAAATAAAGAACTTTTAATTGTTAGATAACATAAATGTAATTTTTTTTAATATTTGAAATGAATGTTATCTGAAATTAAATTTCCAAAAAGTGATCAATTAGTTAATATGCTTAGATGCAAAAATTTAAAAACTAAAACTTAAGACTTATATCAGCGCAAATCTTAGAATTGTAGCACCAACACTCAGTTAAAAGGATTAATAAAACTGCCAATAGTTTTTCGGATGTATTGCAACAGAAAATTTCATGTTAAATTATTAAACCAATTTATATATAACTGTTAGAGAACATAAATTAGGATAACAAATTTTAAATCTACTTTTTAAAATATGTTATCCTAATTTATGTTCTCTGACAGTTATATATTCAGCATTCTCTAACAGTTATATATTCAGTCATTTCACAGAAGCGAGTAGGAAGAGGTTAAAATGCTAAATTGTGCAAAAAAAATGTAAGACCACAACTTAAATTTTCAAATTGCAACACCAACTTTCAAATGAAAGGATTGATACTGCCGATGAAATTTACTAGAGAATAAATTTAATTAAAAAATATATTATAAAATAAAAACAAATTTATTTTAAATAGTTATCGGTTATTCAAGAAACATAAGGATCAATACTAATCCATGTAAATATGTTTTACTGAAATATCTCGCAGCTTTAAAATACAAGGATGGCTAAATTAAAACTATTAAATATAAGTATTCTTATGTAACACGATCCAGAATCATCGAAATTCACGAGTAAAAAACTTTTTTAAAAAAAATATTTAAATACTTTATACAAAATAAATTTTAAAAAAATAAAACAGAACAAAAATCCTATAAATCCCAAATGCAGTTTAAAAAAAAATCTTCAACAAAGCATAAAAATCAAATTTTAGTTTTATAAACTTTACAACAACTTTTTTCTCTTTTCAACTTTTTTGATTTTTTCAACATCACGTTTTGCGCATCGGTAGTACCCTGTGGCGCCCTATGTAAAAAATTAAAAAAAATCGTCCAAGACTGAAAATAGTTGGTTTTGCTTAAATAGTCGTTTTGGGCCCTTTTTTGTCTTAAATAGTTGCCATAGTCGCCTAGACGCTAAAATAGTCGCTTTAGTAGCCTTTTAAGTCGCCACTGGCAGCCCTTCATTAATTAGTCCACATATGCTTTAACAGGGTAGTAACACAAAATCCTTGAAAATAATTTCCTTGATATTTCCATGATTTCCCTGATGTGCTTTCACAAAAAATTCCGTGATTTTACAATTACCTCATCATCATCATCCAGGGCACTTCAGTACACTATTTTTCTCAACATTAATTTTCCTCTTTCTTACATAGCATCAAAATTTTTAAACCTTATGTTTCCAAACAGTCATTAACAGCTACAGTAGAACTCCAATTACACGAGGCAGTGATGATTATTTAAATGCCAGAATTTTTTTTTTACCTGTCTTATTTGTTACTGTATGTCTTTATTAGATATCATTCCGAGTATTTTTTTTTTTTTTTTTTGTACCGACCAAAACAATTACTAAGCATAACATCCAAGAGAGTCTAACAGAATATTTTCATTTGATCAATTGTCTGTTAGTAGATCACAGGAACTACCTAAACCTGCTGCTTAAGTAATCCAAAATGGAAAAACTCCGATATTTTGCGAAATTTGAAAAATTCCATGATATTTCCAGAATTAAAAAGTTTCCTGATTTCCAGGTTCTGTTGTCACTCTGTTTAATTACATAAGTGTTAAAATGTTTTTACAAAAACTTAATAGTTTACCTTTAAAATGGCAGATTTATTTCTTATAACAGTTAATAGGACAAGTGCAGCATACATTAAATATACCTACAAAATAAAAGCATTTTTTTTATAGATTGCATTGAAAATATTAATAAAACATACATAAATTGTGGATAATCATATACAAGCTTCATACAGAATACCACAAGAACAAAAAGGTTATGAATATTTTATAATATTGAGAGTTTTACTTTCAGTGGTGTTAGTACTAGTTTGAAATATGTTACTTAAATACAAGTTATAAATACAGTAAACTAAGATTTATCTACTCTACCAATCAATAACCTAATTCAAGATTTAAAAAAAAATAAGGATTACAAAAATCATTTTTTTTATTTCTCATTTAGCTTTAAAATATAGGTGCTTGCTTACCTTATGGTTAACCTAAATTAGCATTGCCAATTATTTACTTTTCTTAAAATCCATTCTTCAGCATTTTAGCGTCTCACATTTTTTATAAATTTGGTCTAATATTTAATTAATTTTTTCTGGTAAGTAAAAGTTTATTTTCATTTTAATTTTTCGCCTAAAGCAATATATTATATCCTAAAACATATACGTAATTCTAAAACATAAAATCTAGATAAAGTGTATTTTATTTTGCTTATTTATATAAGTGCTAAGGTAAATAACTCAAGCAAACTGCAGATGAACAATAGTGTTTAATTGAACAAAATGTTAGATTTATAATATTTCAATACTGAAATGTATGCAATTTATATTAAATTTAATCAAAAGGGAAATAATATGTTTCCTCATAAAAAAACAAGGTGGGAACAGTACACAAAATTTTAAACTTCAAATTTTTAGTAATAAAGAAACACTATTTTTTTACGAGAACTAAAAAATGAAGTAAAATGAAAATGTTTTATCCAAAATAAAGGTATTCCTTTTTTAAACCATTCAACAATGGGTATAAAATGTGGTTTTCAGAAAAGGCTGGTGCAGAATTTTGACATGCCCTGGTGCAGAATTCACATCCCTGTTCTTGTACTCAAGGTATAGTCAACAAGAAAATTTAAAATTTTCAAAATTATTTCAGTCAAAATAAATAAATAATGAGTCTCAAATATTTTCGAGTACGAGAGATTCATGAAAATAAGTGCCCTGTGGACAGCATACCTTAAATCTGAACCATTACTTATGTTGCGAACAGGCCAACATCCCAAAAATAAAATCAAGCAATAGCAAGGGTTACTGATATCCAATTTGGAAAAAACTTTGTATCTGAGTGGTTTAGACTTTTTTTTGAATAAACCTGTAATATAACGAACACATTAATCCCTAGTCCGCCTAAATTACATTAGTGTTTGTAAAAACATTTTAACACTTAATAGTTTACCTTTAAAATGGCAGATTTACTTTTTATAAAAATTAGTAGGACACGTGCAGCATACATTTAAAGGCAATTTTTTTATATAATGCATTGAACATATTAATAAACATACATAAATTATAGTTTGAAAAATGTTACTTATACAAAAGTAATAGATACAGTAAACTAATACTTATCTACAACCAATCAATAACCTAATTCAAGATAAAAAAAAATAATAATAAGGGTTACAAGTTACAAGAATTATTTAAACTTTTTATTTCACATTTAATTTTAAAATATAGGTGCTTACCCTATGGTTAACCTAAATTAGCATTGCCAATTATTTACTTTTCTTTTCTTAAAATCCATTCTTCAGCATTTTAATGTCTCACATTTTTTATAAATCTGGTCCAAAATGTAATGAATTTTTTCTGGCAAGAAAAAGCTTATTTTCATTTAAATTTTTTGTCTAAAACAATATATTACATCCTAAAACATATACTTAATTCTTAAACATAAAATCTAGATTTAAAGTGTATTTTATTTTGCTTATTTATATAAGTGCTAAGGTATATAACTCAAGTAAACTGAAGATGAACAATAGTGTTTAATTAAACAATATTAACAACCTAAGGTACAACATCATGTTGTACCTTGGGACAGTTTATCCTCTCTACTTTAAATGAGTGGCAATTTTTTAATTTCAAGCTGCCATAATTAAAAAATATATATTATAGAGGAATATATAGGTGTGTTGAAATGCGGATTTTAAATTTCTATTTTGACTATAATTATCGAAGAAAAAAATTAAAATGTAAAAATTGTCCGAGGGTACAACACTCTCCCCTAATGTCTTGAAGGAAAAGTGGCAACAATTCACAAGTCCTGTCCCTCTATGCATGCATGGCTTAACTGTCAACTATCACACAAGTCTCACTTGCGACTGGTAATGTAAGCGGCCAGACATTGAATACAGAGTGCACTTAAGGCTGTTGGGCGTACTCTAACAACATTGCAGAATGTGTTTCGTTGAATGTCACTCCTTACAGAGATTTTCAGATCATCTTTTTGGGAAGTATTTAACATGAAATTATTCATAGGAGGAAGCATGCTAGCTAAATAAGGACTGCTGTACAATGCAGGTAACGTCTGATAGCTGAACCTATTGATTACAGATTGTGTGCAAAGGTCCACATTTTTCAAAACATTCTCTCTGAGAACAGGATTTCGACAGATTGTCTCATAGTCACATTCCTGAAAAATGGCACCGTGCTGTACAAATAAATTGATTAGTTCCAAACTGGGGTCTCGTGCACTTATATAAATGCTGAGAGGAGTTTTACTGTTTCTGTCATTCAAGTAAGCCTCGGCACCTGCGACCAACAGCTGCTTTATAACCGCATCACGATTTGTCCAAGTAAAGCAAGCGAAGTGCAGGGGTGTCCTGCCAACTTCATCTTGAGGGCTCAGATCCAGTCCTTTTTCTTGGAGAAGCAGCCTGACCATTCTGACGTGCCCATGAAGAGCAGCCAAGTGCAAGGCAGTTTGTCCCTGTTTGTTTCTTTCATTGAAGTCAGCCCCGGATCGAAGGAGGAGTGCTGCAACATCTTCGAATCCATTTATTACAGCCATCATGAGAGGCGTACTACCGTCGATTGTTGCAGCATTCACCATATCCGACTGTGATGATCTATTCCCAATGATGGTTTGTGCGATGTCCGCCCAACCACGTGCAGAAGCGAAATGGAGGAGGGTGTAGTTCTCCTCATCCTGTTGAAGAAATAGACATATGGCACCCTCGCTCTCCACATCTATATCCAGCAACATGGAGGGTGTATGATTTTTGGGGTCGAGTTTGTAGTTGATGAGGAATTCCACCACTGCATGATGACCGCAGTCAGCAGCCAATAGCAGAGGGGTGCGCCCTTTCTTGTCGCAGATGTCCATGGATGCACCCCCTTCGATGAGCTGCCTCACCCTATGCAGGTCGCCTTCTTCAGCTGCGCTGTGAATGGTGAATGGATCCATATTTTGTTCCTGTTGGACAGAAGTTGAAAGAATATTGGTACAGTTAGAATAGAATGGCAGTCTGACATTTGGCGTCTTTCAAATAACTTTAAATTTAACACAGAGCTGACTATATACAAAACAATTTGCATGAAATATGGAATACTAGCTGTTATACCCGACGTTGCACGGGTAGAGGTGAAAAAATAATTTGATAGTCAATTTAACTATTTTTTTCTTTCAATAGAGTTACATAAGATCTGAAGATTACACAGTAATTTTCCAATTTAATTACCCATCTTGGATATAGTAATGATTAATATTAATTTCTCAAAAATACCTTTGATAAGAAGCTCAAATTAAAGAGAATACATATTTAAGTAAAAGTAATCAATAAGAATTAAAAATAAACTACTCCAGCAAGCAGCAAACGATTTGCATTTTTTTATATAGGTCAGTTCAATTTATCTATCATTTAATTCGTTATAGAATAATAAGCTTATGTTGCTGATACCGTTCGTTATTTAAGTACAGAATCCCCCTACTTGAAAAACAATAAAAAATCAAAATTTTAGAAACGCTATAAAATTCACTGATAAAGTAATCGTATTTTCCCGAATAAATTTTTTTTAGCTAATTTGGCTCTTTTTTTTGCGAATTTGGCGAGGAAAAGATATGGCTAACAACACACCAATTCAGCTCTCGTGCGATGAACTTCGCACCACCAGTTAATAAAAAAAATTTGCTCATTTGGAACGTTTTTTGTAATAACTTGCTGAGTTTGGCAAAGTAATTGGCAAAAAAAGGAAGACATAAAACCCTAATATGCATCTGTAGTGCGAAAAAACAATATAGTTCAGTATAAGCTTAACTATGCTTTTAAAAAATTCATTCGTTAAACAGCAAACGATTTGCATTTTTTTATAAGTTTATTTGCTTTTTAATAAGCTTATGTTGCTGATACCGTTCGTTATTAAAGTACAAAATCCCGCTACTTATATTACATTAAAAATTCAAAAAATGCTATAAAATTAACAGATAATGTCGTAGTAATTTCCCGAATAAAAACATTTTAACTCATTTGGCGTGTTTGAAAAATTTGGCGAGAAAATATATAGCTACCATTACACCCATTCAGCTCTAGCGCAAAGACCATCGCACAACCAACCAGCTATTTAAAAAAAATGCTCTTTGCACGTTCTTTGTAATAATTTGGCGAGTTTGGCAAAGTAATTGGCGAAAGAAGGAAGACATGAAACCCTAATATGCATCTGTAGTGCAATGGTCTTTAAAAAACAACATAATTCAGTAAAAGCTTAACTATGCTTTTAAAAAATTCATAATTAAAATCATATATACACAATAAAATAATAGAATGGAGACTGGTAGGATTACGTAACTTGAAACATATCCAACTGTTTTTTCAAATTATTAATTCTGTTTCTGAAGGCAATGAACAAATATTAAATAAGTTAAACATTTTCAATTTCAATTGTTTTCTAAAAAGTTTTATTTAAATTTTTCTGCCTGATTGCATCACGAAAGAGAAAAAATGATCGGATTTGAGCGAAAGTGGTGTTTTTTTACCTTAAAACGTTCAAAAACGATAGAAGGAATGGTCTGATTCGAAAAATTCTCAGCCTATGTTTGTTCTGGAGATTAGATGAATTTTTGTGCCAAATTTCGTGACAATCTGTTGCGTGGTTCTTAAGTTTTTGCGTCCTATACAGACAAACAGAAGTCGCCTTTTATGTATATAGATTTACCACATTTTTTCATTTTCGTTGCTTGGCAACGTTACGTAAATCGAGACCAGCCATTATAAATCATAGTTGTTCCTGAATAATTTACTTTTGATCTTGCATGCATCAAAATTTTAGAATGAATATTTAATACTATAATGAACTACAATAAAATTTTCACATGACTTATAAGAGATAAAATTCCTATTGAAACTGTATTGAGAATCAAGTTTTTAAATATTGAACATATATATAGTATTTAAATGTCCTTTACAGGAAAGAAAATTATTTATAGATTTATGTTAATCAAAATTCTTCTTCACAATAAAAGTTTTAAAATATACCTTCTTTAAGGTGTTACTTAGGGTTTAATGAAAAGCAGAATCATTGTAAAGGGATCTTGAACAGTTAGAACTGTACCTTTATCTACGTGCGAAGATACTTTCAGCAACCCTAGGATAGACAAACAAGCTGATCAGATAAGTTGGTGTGTTCTTACTATGAGGAAACACATCCGCGTTTGCATTCGGTCGGTCAGAACAGTTGGACTAATAAAAAAACAAAATAATCATATAAAAAGTAGAAATTGTTTGTAGGAAACAGAACAATATTTTAAGAAAAAAAGTAATTGGCGCCCTTGCCCAAAGCATGGAATAAATAAATACAAATTTTTGCGGTTACAGTTTCTTATTTGATGCTAGACATTATTCATAAATTTGATATTAGTTAAATTTGAGTATGGATAAAACCTTATTGGTGCATTTTATCCTTCATATTTGAATAAAATAGTTTCTGCTTATTGATTATTAGGGTTAAGATCAGTTATGTGAAAGGAATGGATCACTTTTTCTATGCAATATGTTAAAGCCCCATTTCGGGTTGACTTAAGGCCATATCAAGATGGCCCTGATATCACACGAGCAGTTTTCGCCAACCAATTAGGAGAATCGGTGACTGACGCTACACTGACGTCACGGTTCTGTTTTGGTTGAAGCCAAATCTTTAAGCCATATTGCGCCAAGTTGTTGTTTATTTATTTACGAGCACGATATTTTGATTTTCAATCTATTTTTTCGATACAAATATGTTGAAAAGTCGTTTTTTTAAACGAAAATTGTTACTTAGAGCCAATTCCACATAAGATTGATTTTTATATCTCAGGGGGAAAAAATCATTTAGCACAGCTTTTAGTTCGATTTTAAGCATAAGAAATTAGCTATTTTTATGGATTTTCTTTAGTAAATGCACTAACTTTATATAGCATTTGCTATTTTTTAAGTAGATGGGTAAAATCGCCCCTTTTGTTCTAAATGTGAAGGCTAAACTTTATATCAGCTTTAATTTAAAATTTGTTTAAAAAAAATATTTGCAACTTTAAGAAAAAATTCCAACAATTTATAGCCTTCAAAGTATTTCTCTACGCAAGTGTGTTAATTTAACAATTTAATGGAAGAATTAAAATTTTCAACCTCTTAGTGTTTATTTGTTTTGTTTATAGAATAAGGATTTTAATAGAATGTAATCATCAATGAATTCTGATATATAGTGAGAAATTGTGATTGACTGGTAAAATTCTTTTTTAAAGTGAGCAATCTTTATCAAATTGTAACATTATTTTTTACATATTTTTCACAATTGTTTTCTTTTTTAATGTCACCACTTCCACTAAAGGATTATATGTAAAAGAAAGGAAAAAGCTTCCATAACCAAACCCCAAGACTAATATTTTTTTAATAACATATACATCAATGGATCATATGCATCACTAAACAATAGTGTGAAAGAAAAAAATAATAATTCTAAGATAAATCCTACAAGTGCGATTAAATATTACTCAAATCAATCCAAAAATCCGATTTTTTATAAATTGTCGCCTACTGTAGAGATACCATTTTAGTCATGACAGTCGGAAAGGAGAAATCTTCCCCTACTTTGGCAACCCCTTAGCAAGTTCTTGGGGGCCGAAATTGGGGGGGAGGAAGTTGGGTTGGTGGTTGGCGTTGGTGAAAAACCGCTCGTGTGATACGGCCTTTAGGATAGGAGTGCTAGGCTAGCGCTGTTTATCGTTTCATATTTCGACGATTCAAATTGCAATTCAGGGATGTGTATTTTTAGCCTACTTTCCTTTTTTTAATTCGAAGAATTAAAAAAAATAAAAAAGTAGGTATTGACATGCGGTCGATGTCCGTCCGTCCGTACCCCCCTTCCAAAATCGGTTCTATCCATCCGATCTTTAAAAAAAATTGTTAGAAAACTATGACCTCAGAGACCCAACTTTCATACTCTTTGTCCGTCTGTCTGTACGATAAGACGGACATTAATCTACTATTTGTTGACGAATTTCCCATTGAATTAGCATTGAAATTCAATTTCGAGTCATTTAAATCGCTGAATTTAACTACAAGTGCTACGGACAAGTGATATACGTCAAAAAATTCAGCGTATTTAAATGAGAATACATTGAAAATTTCAGAAAAGAATTCGAATTCTAAGTACTACTTCCATTATTTAAAAAACTTCAAAATTTAATGCTCATTTAAAAAGCATAGAAAGCCATTTTAATTGGAATTAAATCACCATTGCCATAGCCACAATTGCTCGAGAAACTTTAATTCTTTTAGACAATAAATAAAAATAAATTTATTTTAGAGACATCGATCAATTTAAAATGACGTCAAATATATTTCACTAGATTCTTTTTATGTTAAAATAAAATGTTTTCATTCTATTTAAGAGCCAGGAATATTACATATTTATTCTTTGAAATATAAATTTTTGCAAACGATTTAAGTATTAATTATTTAATTTTCGAAATAGAAAAAAATAAAACTAACGAACCTAGTTTTTTCAAGATAAGAATTTTAGTAAGTATTTAAGTAACAGGAAAGTAGGCTATTTTAGTTCTTTTAGAACTTCTTGTTCTATTTAGGTTTTTAAAAAAAAGTACTACCTTTGCATTGTACTTAAAATATTAATTAATCTATTCACACGAATATTCCCCATTGTCATTTTATAACTTTTGTCAGTAAAATTTTATTTTTAATCATTAAAGTTTTTGCATGTCATTTATTTTGTGCATTGTTAACAAAATCTTGCATAATTTACCATTGTAATATGGTACCATTTTCAAATTAATTATATTTACTTAATAAACAAAGTTTTGTTGCATTTAATTTATATTCATTGGGATATTAATTAAATATTATTTAAATTTAAATATATCAGATACAGTATGTCAAATTTATGTTGTTTAATTTTCTAAAAATATTGTTAAGGATTTGCATAATAACATTTCAAATTATTCCTTTTGAGACTTTCCAAAAGAAAAAATGACTTCAAACCCTTACCTAGCCAAAGGAGCAACCCTCCTATATCCATTAACCTATGATATCAATGGCTAGGATAATTGATAAAAACAATGATTGATAAAAACAACTAATCTATGCAAAGGGGGGAAGGGTTGGACTTAAAACTAAATTCTATCATTTCTTTAAAAAATCATTTACAACTTTAAGCGTTTAAAGACGAAATAGTCTACATAAAATCCAAATTAACAATAAGCCAGCACCTGTCAACTTAAGTAAGTCAAAATCTTAAATATACAAATGATAAACTTATATTATTTCAATACTGAAATACAATTAATATGAAATTTAATCAAAAAGGGATAATATATTTTTTAATAAAACAACTAAAATGGGAATGGTACACAAAATTTTTTAGCTTTAATTTTTTTTAGCTTAACACTATCTTTAACAAGAACTAAAAAAAGTTATAAACTCAACTGTAAAGAAAAATTATTTTATTTTATTTAAAATAAAGGTTTCCCTTTTTAAAACCATTCACCAATTGCTGCCGCCCACGAAGCTGTAAGCCAACTACATAGCGCAAAACAATTAGGGGAACTCATCGGTTTAAACCCTTTCGCCACCAATAATTCCATTTTTTTAACTAAATGATTTTTTTTAACTAAACACTATCTTTAGCAAGAACCAAAAAAAAAAAGTTATAAACTATACTGTGAAGAAAATTGAACTTATATTATTCAAAATAAAGGTTTTCCTTTTTTTAATCCATGCACCAAGATCATGACATCTAAAATGTTGAAAAAAAATCAATAAATTTACAAAATTTTAAAATACTAATACAGTTCCTTCATAAAAAGATGCAGACAATGCTTTTTAATTATGTGGTCATCTTACTCATTGACCGTGAGAAAATACACCACCAACTGCGATGGAGAGGTTGCTGCAGCAGACGAAGCTGCAAGCCAACTACATATATCTCAAAACAATTAGTGGAACTCATAGTTTAAACCCTTTCGCCCCCAATGATTCCATTTGGTATCATCAGCTTACAATTTTTTTTTCTCACTAAGTTGAGCTTGCACTTATTTATCGTTAGATGGCAGAATCATGTCTTTTGAAGAATTAAATAATGCTTGTTTTAATAAAATGAAAATATAGTTAAATAAAATTCATTCCCAACAAATTTTATGAAATAAGTTGACCTTGAATTCGTCACGCTTGCATTCTTAGATGTTTTAAAAAATGATTTTACTTTTTTAGTGCAATTAAATGTTTGAAATTTTTTTTAAATAATTTATTCAAAAGTTATAATTCTAATTCCCCCCCCTTAAATTTTGGTTAAAATATTTAGATATTCCCACTGTTTTTTAAATTTTCATTCTGGATGCATAATGAACCTATTTCACAAACTTTCGCACTTTCTCCACTTTCACAACATTAGACTGATGACGTCATCATTCGTTATTGTTCATCATAATGGTCGAGATGCCAAAAATGGGCTTTGGATAAAGTGAAGTCTGTTATGTTGTGACTAAATGGTGATTTAAAAACTAGGCACAGGACACGTATACCATCACCAAACATTGCCAGTCTTCCGGCAAAGCTCGACCGAATGCATTTTCAATCAACAGTGATTGATTTAGTCTGCCCATGTGACGTGTCAACCCAATCACTAACTTGTAATAATGTTTTTGGTAGTTTTTTAAATTTAGTCTTTAACTGTTAGAAATATTTATTTTTTGGTTCTGCCCCATTAAAAAAAAGCACAACTTTTTTCATTTTTTTTTATTACAAAACAAATTTTTTGTAATTTAGTATTAATATTATTATACTTTGAATGCTACCAAATACGTAATTTCACAACAGTTAATAACCTCACTCTTTAATTTTGACTACTGCCATATATGAGGATTATTAGTAACTAAAACTTCAAAATGGAATGTAATAGATGAAAAAACACAAATTTGTAGAGAGGGAGCTCTAATTTAATAAAATGAAGTGGATTATGTTACTTAATGCCAAACGGTGACAGTATGCATTAGAGGGTTAAAGCTATTTCGCGTTAAGATATTTTTTTAGTAGAGTTCAAAGCTTTATAGGCCGGTTATTTGCTTTCAGTTCATCTTCAGTGAAATTTTGTGTTAACGAGGTTCAACTGTTTATTAAAAAAATTAAGTGCTCAAAATTTCGTCATTAACTGTTAAAAATATTTCTTATTCGGTTCTCCCATCTATTAAAAAAACAAGAGCACAAATAATTTATCTTATATTTCTTAAGTTTTTGGAAGGGGTGTGGGGCTTGATTTTTGAACATATATACCTTTTTTCAAAAATCATAATTCATATGAACTATACAGGTATTCGTAGTTAGTTTTAAAAAAATAATCAGTGGAACATTTACAAAATAATGCTGAAAATATTGTGTTGCACACTATAATTTTTAGTGCTGCCATCTACAGATCTCTCCGGCGACTAATTTTCGTCCCAAAATATATTTTAAATTAAAATATTTTAACTGTCAGATTTTTTCTGGGTAAGCTAGACATAGCACGGAGGGACTTGGTCCGTGGTATTTACCATTTTTTCCTACTTCTTTATTTTTGCCAAGTACCCATACGATATGTAAGCACCAATCAAAAGTTAGAAAGAAGGTAAATACAGCGGAAGTCTCTCTGTGTATGCCGACCTTAAAAGAATCATGAAGTCAATTTCACATAAAGTAATTATGCAAATTTATGAACAACTTAGTACCTTTTTGAGTGATCATAAAAGATCTTCCTAGAACATATTACACAACTTCAATCAGTAGTATGTAGTGGCTTCAACCCTGGATACTGATAACAAAATGTAATTAAAATTATGGTCACTTATTCCTAATAGATATTTCTACCCCTATATAACCTCTTTTAACTGTAATTTTAGTAAAATGGAAAATGTCAGTGATTCTGCAAGTTAAAAATGTTCACAAATTTGATATGAACAGAGCCAAAACTTGACGATATGCAATTCCATTCAAAAAGTGGATTATTCTAATGATCAGGAATTATTAGAGGAAATATCATTTGAGGACAAGTGGATATTGTGACTAAAACCATTTCATGCTTCTTACATTCAACGAAAACAAATAGTTCATTCTTGCAGGGTGGAAATTGTTACATCTATATTGGAGCAAATTTTGGAGCTGCAAAAATTAACCTTTGTAGCAGAAAAAAAAAATATCTTAACAAAACTTAAGTCGACAGGGAAACCTTGATGGAGTTAAGTCACTTGCAGTAGCGGATTTCTAAATAGGCTAGCTAGGCTAAAGCCTACGGCGGCAAATTTTCGTAGGCGGCAAATTTTCAACAACGGAATTTTGCATGTTGAGGCAATTCTTTCAAAATGCAACTGAAGTTTAAGTACTCTAATTTCTAATACATTGAAGTTTTTGTTAATATTTCACCTCAAGCCCTATTTCATGTAGCATTGAAGTGAGAGATCAGAAAAAATACATCTAAATGATGAAAAACATACTTACAGCATTTTTTAAACTTAATTTAGTAATTTAGGGGCACTAACTTTCATTGAACAACGGGTTATCATGAGATAAATCAACCATTGGTGGTCAACTTTTGAATCGTTTTTTACCCCCCACCTACCCTATAGGCGGCAAATTTTGGTTCAGCCTATAGGCGGCATATTTGGAAATCCGCCACTGGTCACTTGTATTAAATCAGCTAGACATCGGGAGATGAAAGTTTTGGGTCTTGTGACAACAAGAGTATGCGGTAGAGTGATCCACAAAAATGGCGATGGCCATTAACCAATCAAAAGTTAAGATCAGTGAGGAGAAAAGGTAGAAGGTCTATGTTAAAGGGGAAGACTCGGTGAAGTTTCTGTGGGAAGATTGATCTGGCCGACTTGTTTGTCGCCAACTGGGTGTGGTTGGGATGTTGTCGATATTAATAAATGACATTTCTCCCGATGTCTAGCTGATTTAATAAAAGTGACTTAACCCTTTTAGTCCCAGTGATGCCATTTGGAATCATCACTTTCAATATTTTTTCCCCAAATGATTATGTCCCGCTATGACATCCAAACACACATCCATTCGATTCTTCACACTTTGTTCTATTCGACAATATTTTACATTTATCTCAATATAAGTCGGAACTTCTATTATTTTTATTTAAAAAATAGCTAACAAGCGTTTCACCTGATTTTTGAAAAGTTCACTTCAGTTCCACATATTTAAAACACAATTTAAACTATTTCGGTTAAAATAATTACTAATTTTTTTTTTTAATATGGTCAGATACCTTAAAATATATAACTCCATGTGTTTTTAGTAATATATATTTTTAAATTTGTTGTTTTCCATAGTTAAAAAATTTTGGTATTATTTCAAAAACCATATAAAAAAATCAAATTAATTTTCTTTTTCTTATGGAACTCTTATTTTTGACCTAAAATAAGCTTATTTTGTGAATATCAGATGTTTCTGTAGTGTAGTAAATTTTTGGGACTGAAAAGGTAAAGATATGTGAAAAGGTAATTAAAGTTATTAAGTTTAATTGAGGATAAAAATACAAGATTTTGAGAGGCTTAAGATATAATATGTCATACATTTCATAAATTCTTTGACAAAGACAGGAAAATGTCCATATTCTTTTTTGTAGTGGACAGATAGCCTGAAACAGGAGAGGCTTATAGGTGTGCACGCATTTCAAGAAGCTTCAAAGAATGTGGGGATTCAAGGCTAAACTTAAGGGGCCTTTGAACAAGGGTTTAGGGTTTTGTAGCATTCAAGGCAGGTTTAGTGGGGGAATATCCTTTCAAACGTAAAAATTACAAAACATTAAAGAGAAAACTTAAAGAGCACTTTGATCCGTTATGAACATCTTCATATACTACTTTTTTGATGACCAATGAACCAATTAAACATGAACCTATATTATAAGCAATATTAAGCTACAATATACTATAATAAAAAAAATTTAAATAATTAGAATAGTACTATGATATTTTGATTTAAAAAATTATGCATATTGTAAAAATATCTTTAAAAAATAAATAACTAGTTTATGAGTAGGAGGCATTTATCATGGTGTAAATTTCCTAACATATTTATAAATTTAAAAAAAAAATGAACTTTAGTAATCCTTAAAGTGCCCTTAAAATTTTCTGTGATTTTCTAGATAAGTGTTTTGATTTTGGTTTAAACGTTTGGTTAGTTACACAAATTAGTTTAAATAAAATTTAAAATTATTTTAGATAAAAATTAATACTTAGCTGTAATAATAAAAATGCATTTTTAAAAATACCAAGAATGTTTTGCAAATATAACTGTCAATATACAGCAGCCTCAGTCCTTTCATTTTTTTTAATACTTCAGGAAATTTAAAGATAATAAGTAAAGTTGCTGATTTAATACTTGTTTGCTTAAAATTTGTAATTCATTCAATTAATGGCAGTATCAAAATTTAAAATAAATGCAAAATCATCTAGTAAAATAAATTGCCCTAAAAATAAACATATATGTAGTTGCCTATAAATTTTATAGATAACGCCACAAAGCCTGTGATGTCCCAACCTTGAATCGCAAGAGAGCTTGTTTGGTTGTTACCTTTAAAACATTTAGATATGATTTAGAGCACAATTTATTGTCGTAAGTAAAATCGCTTATAAAATGTGGTTTTCAGAAAAGGCTGGCACAGAATTTTGACGCGCGTTGGTGCAGAATTCACACCCCTGTTCGACAAGAGTCGACAAGAAAATTTGAAATTTTCATTATTTCAGTAAAAATAAAGAGTGAGGCCTAAATATTTTTGAGTATAGAGATTCAGGAAAATAAGTGCCCAGTGGACACCATATCTTAAATCTGAACCATCACAGGCCAACATCCCAAAAATAAAATGATTAGCAAGGGTTACTGATATCCAAATATGAAAAAACTTTGTTTCTGAGTGTTTAGACAATCTTTGAATAAATTTGTAAAACAACGAACACATTAATCCCTAGTCCGCCTCAATTACATAAGTGTTAAAATGTTTTTACAAAAACTTAATAAGGTAACTTAATAAAGGTAATAGTTTACCTTTAAAATGGCAGATTTAGTTCTTTTAAAAAAAATTAGTAGGACACGTGCTGTGCAGCATACATTAATGCATACCTACAAAATAAAGGCAATTTCTTTTATGGAATGCATTGAAAATATTAATAAACATACATAAATTGTGGATAATCTTATGAGAGCTTCATACAGAATACTACTAGTACAAATATTAAAAAAGGTTAAGAATATTTTATAAAGTAAAGAGAGTTTACTTTCAGTGGTGTTAGTAGTTTATAATATATTTCTTAAAAACAAGTAATAAATTCAGTAAACTTAGATTTATCTATTACCAATCAATATCCTAATTTAAGGTAAAAAAATCATTAAGGGTTACCAAAAATCATTTAAATTTATTTCTCATTTCATTTTTAAATACTTACCTTATGGTTAACCTAAATTAGCATTGCCAATTATTTACTTTTCTTAAAATCCATTCTTCCGTATTTTAACGTCTCACATTTTTTATAAATCTGGTCCACAATTTAATGAATTTTTTCTGGCAAGTTAAAGTTTATTTTCCTTTTAATTTTTCGCATAAAACAATTATTATATCCTAAAACATGTACTTAATTATAAAACATAAAATATAGATAAAGTGTATTTTATTTTGTTTATTTATATAAGTGCTAAGGTAAATAACTCAAGTAAACTGCAGATGAACAAAAATGTGTACTTAAACAAAATGTTACATTTATAATATTTCAATACTGAAATGCATGCAATTTACATTAAATTTATTCAACAGGGAATAATATACTTCCTATAAAAAAAAACAAGGTGGGAACAGTACACAAACTGGGTCCGGGTTCGAATCCCATTCAGGCATGGATGTTTGTGTTTGTCGAGTATATGCGGAGTATGTGCTCGTAAAATCTGTTGGGTCCAAAAGTCCTGTGGGCGGTCATTGCGCAGTTTCCCATGGGCACAGGTCCCTGGAGAAAATTTCCCTCCCCTTCAGGGACATGTCTAAATTGCGGAGGTGGCGACTGATGGCAACATCTGTCATATGTGTTTGTGTGTGTCTTGTGTTGTCCTACTTGACGATGGTTTATAAACGGGTTCTTGCGACCAAGCACACAAGCCTGAAAATATATGTCTACCAACCAACCAATAGTACACAAAATTTTTAACTTCAAATTTTTAGTAATAAAGAAACACTATTTTTTACGAGAACTAAAAAATAAAGTAACATTAAAATATTTTGTCCAAAATAAAGGTATTACTTTTTTTAAACCATTCAACAATGGGTATTGGAACACACGATGTTAAAAATGTCAATAAATTTACCAAGTTTTAAAGTACTTGATTTCTTCTTAAAATGATGACTATTATGCATTTAAGATGGTGTGGCTAAATGGTGATTAAAAAGCTAGGCTTACAAAGAGAGACGGGACATATAAGCCTCCACGAAACACAGTCTTCCTGCAAGGCGCTACTGAAAGCATTTTCACTCGATAGTGATTCGTTTTGTGTGCCCACGGGACAAGTCAAACCAATCCCCGACATGTAAAAATGCTTTCTGTAATGTCTTGAAGAAAAAGTGGCAACAATTCACCTGTCCCGTCCCTCTATGCATGCATGGCTTAACTGTCAACTATCACACAAGTCTCACTAACGACTGGTAATGTAATCGGCCAGACATTGAATACAGAGTGCACTTAAGGCTGTTGGGCGCACTCTAACAACATTGCAGAACGTGTTTTGTTGAATGTCACTCCTTACAAAGTTTTTCAGCTCATCTTCTTGTGAAGTGTTTAATGTGAAATTATTCATAGGAGGAAGCATGCTAGCTAAATAAGGACTGCTGTACAATGCAGGTAACGTCTGATAGCTGAACTTGTTGATAACAGATTGTGTGCAAAGGTCCACATTCTTCAAAACTTTGTCTTTGATAACGGGATTTCTTAATATTTTGGGATAGTCACGGTCCTGAAAAAAGGCACCGTGCTGTACAAATAAATTGATTATTTCCAAACTGGGGTTAAGCATACTTAAATGAAAGCTGAGAGGATTGCGACCGTCTCTGTTATTCAAGTTAGCGTCAGCACCGGCTACCAACAGCTGCTGTATAACCTCTACATTATTAGCCCAAACACAGGCTAAGTGCAGGGGTGTCCTGCCATCTTCATCTTGAGGGATGATATCCACTCCCTCCTCTTGGAGAAGCAGCTTGATCGTTCCGACGTCACTCTTATAAGCAGCTCTGTGCAAGGCAGTTTCCCCATGTATGTCCCTTTGGTTGACGTCAGCCCCGGATCGAAGGAGGAGAGCTACAACGTCTTCTCGCCCATGCATTGCAGCCAGCATGAGAGGCGTACTCGTTCTACTGTCACTTGTTGCAGCATTCACCATATGCGACTGTGATCCTTTCTCAATGATGGTTTGCACAATGTCTGCCCAACCATTTCTAGTTGCAAAATGGAGGAGGGTGTAGTTCTCCTCATCATGTTGAAGAAATAGACCCATGGCACCCTCGCTCTCCACATCTATATCCAGTGACATGGAGGGTGCATGATTTTTGGGGTCTAGTTTGTAGTTGATGAGGAATTCCACGACTGCATGTTGACCCCAGTACGCGGCCAATAGCAGAGGGGTGCGCCCTTTCTTGTCGCTGATGTCCAGGGACGCACCCGCTTCGATGAGCTGCCTCACCCTATGCAGGTCGCCTTCTACAGCTGCACTGAGAATGGCGAATGGATCCATATTTTGTTCCTGTTGGACAGAAGTTGAATGAATATTGGTACAGTTAGGATATAATGGCCAGTCTGACATTTGGCATCCTTCAAATAATTCTAAATTTAACACAGAGCTGCTATATACATAACAATTTGCATGAAATATGGAATATTAAAAAAAATTCACTTTCGTTGCTTGGCAACGTTACGTAAATTTAGATCAGCCATCATTAATCATAGTTGTACCTGAACAATTTACTTTTGATATTGCATGCATTAAAATTTTAGCCTTAATATTTAATACTATAATGAACTACAATAAAATTTTCACATGACTTTTTAGAGATAAAATTTCATTGAAATTGTATTGAGAATCAAGTTTCTAAATATTGGGCTGCGCTTCTTAACTGCTTAACTTAAAATTTCCCCAAGTTTCCCCTTTAAACGAGCAGTTTCTATATAAATACTATTTATCGCTCTTTTACTTGGCGCCATTTCTTATCTGTCGCCAATAAAAAGCCGAACGGCTCATCTGCGGAAGCGCAGCCAAATATTGAACAGATATATAGTATATTTAAATGTCCTTTGCAAGAAAGAAAATTATTTATAGATTTATGTTATTTGAAATTCTTCTTCACATTAAAGTTTTAAAAGATACCTGGAAGGTGTTACATATATTTTTATGAAAAGCAGAATCATTGTAAAGGGATCTTGAACAGTTACGACTGTACCTTTATCTACCTGCGAAGGTGCTTTTCAGCAACCCTAGGATAGACAAACAAGCTGATCAGATTATTTGGTGAGTTCCTACTGTAAGGAAACACATTCGCGTTTACATTCGGTCGGTCAGAACAGTTGGACTAAAAAACAAAACAATCATATAATAGAAGAAAGAAATTGTAAATAAAAAGTTTAATATTTCAAAATAGAAGTACTGTAGAGTGTAGTCTCAAAGCTAGGGATGGGAAACCGAAACCGGTTTTTTGAAAAACCGGTTTTTTGCCCTCGGTTTTGACCGAAAAACCGGGTTTTTTAAGAGGCCGGTCTAAACCGGAAACCGGTTTTCTGCCGAGAAAACCGTCTAAAAACCGGAAACCGGTTTTTTCTCAAAAACCGCCATCGACGTTTTTTTAAAATAATTATTATTATTTTTTTCAAATTGGAGTTTTGCTCTTGTTTAATCAATCGTTTTTGAAGTCTTCATCATTTATTAACTTCGGTTTTAACATTTCTATTCAAGCTTTCCTCCTAACAGAATAAAAGTAAAACGTTTCAGATTCTGTCCTTACATGTTCCGTGTTGTTCCATTCGATCTCTTCAATCAGGTCTCACTCTTTTTACTTTTTATTAAATAATTTGAAACTTTCGGCAACGACAGTATTATGATGTTGTCAAAACCGTAACGAACATTGTATTTCTACACTAATGGGTCCTGATTCTGAGAAAGTAGTTTTTAAACATTGGTTCGTCTGTTTATCCCACTTTATAGTTTGAACTAAAAGAGCTACGGTCTTCAAGTTTGGTTCACGATTTCCTATACCTATCAGACATCATAATAAATTTCAAGGAAATTGCATATGCGTAGGAGAAGCTGCCGTAGAACTTTTTTGGTTTTAAAGGTAGTGCCGAAAATCTAAAGGTGATACACTTCAAGTTTGGTACATATGTATACCGAGTACTTATTGGCTATCAAAATAAGTTTTAAGAATAAATTGCGCATGTGCAATGGGTAGCTGTCACAGGACTTTTTTGGTTTTAACGGTATTGCAGAAAAACTAAAAGAGGATACCGACTTTAATTTGATACACGTGTTCCCAGTATCTGTCGGACGTCAAGGTTTTCACGAAAGCTACATCTGCGCAATAAGAAGCTGCCATAGAGATTTTTTTTATTTTGAAAGTTTTGAAACTAACTTTTTATCTTAAGTGTTTGGGTAGGGTAGGGTAGGGTAGGTACATCTATATTCCGGCTTGTGTGCTTGATCAGAGACCCGCTTATAAGCCTTCGTCAAGTAAGACAGACACAGAAAGAGTTTTTACTGTCACAGAGAAAGGAGTACACCCAGGGCGAAGGCGGGAATCGAACCCGCACCCGTTACAGTGCGCAGACCGCTGGCCTGCGATGCTAACCAATCGGCCATCCTTGCCCCATCTTAAGTGCTTCTGATATGAAGTTAAATTTTATATTCAATTCCTGTTTTTTTTATTTAAAAATATAGTAGCTTAATCTTTGATTTGGTTTTTCGATTACTCTCCGGCAAATTTTTTAATATTGCAGTTGCTTTTCCGTTTTCCTAAGTTCCAGATTTCTGATGAATATTTCTACTTTCGGTTTAAAGTTGCTGTGTTTTGCTGTGTTATCCATTCTATTTCAATGTTTTATCGTATACGCAGAGCTTCTGCTTTGTGTTGATGTGTAACAGTTTCAGGGTTCGAATAATTGTTCGAAGATTTTGAATAATTGAATGCATTAAAAAAACTATTACCTTCTTCAATAAAACAGCCCGAACACTTCATTATTAATGGTCAATGGACCCCTGATATAAGATACTTTTTAAATGCTTTTTGTCCGTTATCTGTCATCCGTCTTTTTGTCTTTCCACTTATGCATCAAAATCATAATTGGTTCATAATTCTTTTAACGATAGCATCACAAATTGAAACTTTTAATTAATATTTGTATGTTTGTATAACTAAATGAATTTTCGAACTTTGAATACCCTACCCCCAAAAAGTACACTTCAATACTCGCGCACTAAATTTCCTCTAAAATCGTTAGAAAAAAATATAAAACGAAATAAAGTTACAAGTCATCTGTTTCGCAATTCCAAAGTAGGCAGATGCTGGGCAGATGTTTATGGCTATAATAATAAATTAAAAAGTGTTGCCTTTTTCCTATGGGCAGAAAAGGAGCCAGGACTTCAATAAATACAATTGAACATAGGTCTTTTTTATAGTTAGATATAAATTTGTGTTTTGATTCTTTCTGAGAGCGGAATTAAATTTATTACTAAGACAACAATTTTTATCGATCACGATGAATATGTTTGGTCTTCGATATAAAACAGGCGTGTCAGGCCAGGCGCCAATGGCCTTGTGAAGTGTTTCAGTTATTATACACGTAAAAGGTCTTGCTTATCGTGAGAACTGGAGCCAATTTAATTTTGTTCGATGTGATTCACCTCATATCTTCTTCTGAACTAAATATTATTCAATCTAATCTAAAATTGAAATAGAAATAAATCGTTAGTTTAAGTTTAAAGCAGTACTATGTACCCATCTGACGGAAAATTATTTAACTTTACTAGTTTAAACTATTTATTTGTAGATATTTTAAATGAAAAAAAAGTTGCCTCTTTTCTTTACACCTCTGACCCGGCTTAAAGACCGTCTGTGCAACTTACGTTTTAAGCAACTTTAAGAATGTGTCTTCGTTTTGTACATTGAATGGAGTGGAGGAAGAAACTAAAGGAATGTTTCCTAAAACAGAGTAATGATAGTTTCAGAACAAAGTCGGCCGAAGCACTGCCTACTAAACTTACTGCCTGTCACGTCGCAGGGCGGTACTTTGATCTCCGGTTTCAAGAAAATTTCCCCTTTTCCCCAGTAGAGGCGCTGCTTACCTATACTAGGATTCGCTTGTATTTCTATTAGGATGTGCTGTTCTTCGAGTTGTTTTATATTAAAACGCGGCCCAGTTTTATATTAAAATTCTCTGTGGAGGTTTATACTTAAGATGGTATATACTAGAAGTGTTTATTAACATTATTTTTAAATAAAACTGGTTTGGTGTCATTTTTATAATTAATATTCCATTTCATTATTTAAGAATTGAGTTGCTTTAAAAAATGTTTCAAAAACATAACGATTGCTATATTAAAAAAAAATACTCTACTATTCGATAATTTTTTTTTAACTTTTAAGTTGTAAAAAAATGAAGCATGTTTCTTTTTGTTGTATTATAAACATAAAATGTTTTGGCGGATTGGATTTAGCTGCAGATTAATTACCCAGCATTTTTGAAACATACTTTACGTATTCAAAATATTTTTCTAAATTTAAGAATAAATATGCAATTTAAGGAAACTATCTTTTATTGTTTAATAACGCACATTTAAACGTAAAATAAATATAATACATATTGTACCCTAAATATTGATTACAAAAAACGATATATTAAAATATTTAAATGTTCATTTACAGTTTCAAAAATTATATCGGTTAATTTTTGAGAATATATTGCATAAAAAATACTAACAATTTAAAAGCTAAATAAATTAGTTTTTATTATTAAATAATGCAATATAAAAGCAATTATCTTTAAGACAATAAATTTCAAAATGTCGAGACTTATTTGTCTAGTTAATCAAAGATATTTATTGCCATTTTTTTCTTAACAATTATTTGTATTTAGTTATGTTTTTACCAACAGAGAAAAAAACTCAAAAATATGTTTACATATCGACATTCACACATGTGTGTATTGGAACATCATAATTTTGTACAGTAAAAAATCACACAAAAGACATCAATGGGTTTGAAATTAGCTCTTCTGAGTAAACGTTGAATTTACACAGTTAAAACGTTTCTAGATAGAGGCTTATTTTTAAGTTTCTTATCCTTAATTTTTAAATCAGTATAATTTATGGCATAGTTAGTTAATATTGGTCTTAAATACTTATCTAAAATTACTTCTGACAGAATTTTAACACGAGTATTATGTGTAAGAAATTGGTCATAATGTAATGCTGGACAATTTAGCAAGTAAGGAAATGCCACATTTTTCATATTTTCAAGCACGTTCTTTTTTTTGACTACATTCTCTATAGTCAATTCTACGAATCTTTGTAAAGTACATAAAATTGATATTAGGGAATCTGTTGGGTACTTTAGGCCTCCGACATCTTGATATTGTATCAATTGAGAAATTTGGTCTTTGTTAAACTAATTAACTAACTATTTGTAACTAATTAAATACTACAATAATTATAAAAAACTACAACTTTACAAACAAACTTTATTAAAAATATATATATAATAACCACATCATTTTGTTGAAAAGATTTTCGGGATTACAACGGGATAAACGCAATGAAATATAAATAATAACATGTAGCCAGATCGTCTATTCTCCCTGTAGGAGCCTCGCCGTTTCGGCCAGGGACCAATTTCCCCTCCATTAACCGATTCCACTAATTTTCGTTTTACGTTAGACAGTTTTTTGATTAAACAATCGAATTAAAATATAAAAGTTATGTAATAAATGAAAAGGAAAACACTATGCCTTTGGTCACTAAGTTATGCACTTCTTCGATTTGTATAAATGGACGAAATTCAAGAAATAATTAAAGCGAAATGCGAACCGCAGTGTTATCCTATACAAAAAAACCTCAAGTCAGTAATACGTAATTACCGCCCTCTGGCGAAAGGAAAGGTCCCTACGCAAAGCTTTCTCCCACGCGGATCTGACAGGCAGCTAGTTTAGTAGGCAGTGGCCGAAGACGGTTTCTTCTGAAGCGAATAATTCTTTCGCCAGTCTTTCCAGCCGCCAAGCCCCAAGTGTTCATAAATTTTGAGGTTCGTATAAACAAATGTTCTTCGAATCGGCAATTATGTTCCCTTAGGTTTCTCACAAATAAAAAGGGGCCTGTATATGGGCACTCTCAATTGAGTTACAATGTCTATTGTGTACGATATCTTTAGTCTCGTTCAGTTTAAATTTTAACTTTTTACATTAGCTTTTGGTATTTTCCTTAATATTTTTTAATTTTCGTATTTTTTGTATAGCTTATATTTAATTTTTCGAGGTTTTTTTTAGTTTGGTGATTTCAGTTTTTTTTTTGTATGTTTCCCTTTCGTTTAAATTTTGTATTGTTTTCGCGTTACGTGTTTCGTTAAACCTATATTTTCTATTACAAGTTCAGGTCGAAAGTATGTGTTTCAATAACACAAGAAAGGAAAGCTCATCGCGTTTGTTATGCGGCAATTTTACTCATTTCAAAGTGTGACAAAAAAAAAAAAAAAAAAAAAAAAAAGCCTGGCACCAAAGTGTAGTCGGCCGCACAGACGGCAAATGGTTGGAATTAAATATCAAAGCAAAATTAAAGGAAATAGAGATTAAATAATTCAAATCCTAATAAAAATACTCAAAACGTGAGAAGAAAAACCGAAATAAGAAAGCAAAAAGGAACATTATAATCTTAAATTTTAAGAAAGTACGAAATAGGAAGAAAACCCGGAACTTAGTTTCCAACAAAAACACTTTAAACTGACTTTGAACTGTTTTTTAAATTCGAAAGCAAAGTAAAAAAACCCCTCAAAACAAGAATAAAAAATAATTATTTGGATATTAATCAAACAAATCAGAATTATATTGTAATGTTTACAGCGATAGTTTCATTTGAAACAGTTACTATTTTTATTCAAAACATTAAAATTAAAGTTAAAAAGTAAACAAAATTCTTGTCTAGAAAAGAAATCTAAGCTGCACATGCAATGTTTCTTAGCACACATGCATCACCCACATATTCACATAGGAAGTATCTTTCTCTGGCCTTTCTACTACTGGCGGGAAAAGGTGAAGGTCATTAGAGAGAGGCGGAATGAAGGATGCATTTAAGCACGGCATGGGATTTTTAAAATATAATTTTAAAAAAAAAGAAGAAATATTGATGGAATAATGCTAAGATAAATAAAAAAAACTCAAAACAGTAATAGAAAAGCTGAAATAAGAAAACAAAAAGGAACATTATAATTTTAAATATTATAGAAGTAAGAATTGACTAATTGAGAAGAAACCATGGAACTTAGTTTCCACCAAAAAACATTTTGTAAAGAAATATCAGAACCCAAGAAAACCGGAATGGAAAAAATACAATATTATTAATTATTTAAATACATATAAATAACAAATAATGATATGAATATTAATGAATCATCAATATTATTTTATTAATTAATAATTAGTTAATGTTAATTTACGTTATCATTAATTAATTAATGTTAATTAGGTAATTATTAATTTATTATTAATTTTGTTTAAGTTTGTTATTAGTTAATTTTTGATTTTTTCAATCAATTAATAAAAACAATTAAAAAAACGGAACCGGTTTTTCAGAAAACCGGTTTTTTGCCATTGCAAAACCGGTTTCATGGAAAACCGGTTTTATAAAACCGGTTTTTTAGGGTCGGTAAAACCGGATCGGTTTTATCGGCGTTGTAAAAAACCGGTTTTCCCAAAAAACCGCCATCCCTACTCAAAGCGACCTTGACGAGTCAAGGTCTCCTTGTCTCAGGTTTTGGTAGCATAAGGAGCTTTAACACAGCCAATATGTCGCCGAAGTGATGACGCTCCATCATGGCTGCTGGGCACATCTGGGCATAAACAAACGCCATTCAGTTGAAGAAGTGTGTTGCTTTTCATTGGGCGGCTCGTGTTTGTTCTAAAATGACTTCCCTGTTCCACTTTTTAACTTTTTTTAAAGGTAATTTGCAAGCTATAGAAAGAGGAGAGAAGCACCTTCAACCTCACAAGTACAAAGTTTCCTATTTGATTCAGATTTTGTCAAGCTGGGGTGCAACTAGTAAAAATTTCTGGGGGGGGGGGGGGGGGGGTTCAATTTTTTATTATTTTTTAATAAAAATTAATATTAAATATAATAATTCTTATTTAAAATAGTTTTTGATTACAATAATTCTACATGAAAATAGTTTTTAATTAAAATAAGTCTTAATTAAAATAAGTCTTAATTAAAATGGTTTTTATTTAAAATTAATTTTAATGAAAATAGTTTTTTATTAAAATAATTTTTAAATAAAATAATTTTTAAATAAAATAGATTTCAATTGAAATTATTTTCAATTGACATTATTTTAATCACAATTATTTTTCATTTAGTTTTTCTTTGTATATACGGTATTATACTATGAATTTATTATTGCTTTTATGAACAAGAATGTGTTTTTATTAAAAAAATATTTTGATCATACTTGTTTCAAATGTAATGGTATGCACCAATTTCTTAAAAATTATTAAAGAAATTAAATATTCAATAAAATCATTCTATAATTAATTGGTTTTTTCCAATTTATTTCATTAAATTTTTATTTATAAAATAAAACTCTACAAAACTTATTAAATAAATTAAATTATACAATATTTATTTAAAACAAAAACTAATTCTTGTGCATAAATAATAATTAGTAATAATAAATCAATAGTTGCCAAGAAAAATTAATTAAAAAATGATTTTAATTACAAATAATTTTTTTAAAATTATTGTAAAGATTTTCAATTGAAAATAACTTCAATTGAAACTTTTATTTAAAAGAAATTTTAATAGAAAAATTTTCATAAAAAATTATTTTAATTAAAAACTATTTTAATTAAAGATTATTTTAATAAAAATTATTTTAATGAAAATCATTTTTGAAAACTATTTTAATTAAGAATCTTTTTAATGAAAAACTATTGTAATTTAATATTAATTTTTATTGAAAAATAATGAAAAACTGAAAAACCGAGAAATTTTTTCTAGTTGCGCCCTAGCTTGACAAAATCGGAATCAAATAGGAAAATTTGTATTGTGAGGCTTGAAAGGGCATCTCTCCTTTATCTATAGCTTGCAAATTATCTTTAAAAAAAGTTAAAATATGGAACATGGAAGTCATTTTCGGACAAACACGACCCTCTCAATGAAAAGCACACTTCTTCAACTGAATGGCGTTTGTGAGCCTCAGCAGCCATGTTGGGACGTCACACTTCGGCGGCGTATATTGCCTCGTAATAAGTAATGTTAAATGGTGCTCAAAATTCGACTAATAAAAAATATATATTTAATATTAACTAATTAAAACTTTTTACCAGTTTTGCTAGCATAAGTTTATAGCTGGATATGTATTGACAATTTCTGGCAGACATAAGGTATCTATTCATACAAGAAGCAGATTAAAAATGCAGTTATTATTGCATGTAAATCTTTGGCAAAAGCATTTTTTTGTGAACCAGTATCCCGCGATGCATTGCAAAAACGGCGAGATGTGGATTCATCAAGCCCATTTCACACCTGCATAACTACTTGCAACTGCAACTCGTAACTTGTAACCTGATTTTTCGAGTTTCCACAAAATATTATTTATCTCACAATTTGGCAAGTTTCATCTTTTTGTAAGCAAACTTTAATCAAACTATAGGCATAGTTTTCATCAAACACAAATTTATGTTTCCGAACTTCCCTGATAAGATCAGCTTCCATTTTTGCCATTCATTTACTACCCATTTTTAATTGCTCAGATTTTTGCATTTTTTACAAGGAAGGAAAGTTGGCGACTTAAAAAGTAAATAAACAACCAGTTGGCGAAGTCTAGTTCACCACAATGCAGCTTAACAAACACCGAGTCCTGATTGGCTAAGGTTACATGCAACTGAGATTTTTTCGTACTCGCATGAAAAAATCTCACGACTTGAGTGCAACTTTTTAATGCACGGTGTCCTATGGGAGTTGTAAGTAGTTGTGACAAGGTGTGAAATGGGCTTCACACAATCGCGCGGTTTGTATTGCTTTGTTCAGGATTGCACAATCGATGGGCATATGCATATCCATAGATTTAAAAAGTAGCAGAACCGCCCCTTAGGGGGAAAGGTGAAGAAATTTGTGAACCAGTATCCCATAAGGCAGTTCGCAAGCTGTAGCACATGGCATGCTATACGTCACCAGATGGCCCTACGAGATAATTCGACTAATTAAAATTATATATTTAATATTAACTAATTAAAATTTTTTACCAGTTTTGCTAGCATAAGTTTATAGCTGGATATGTACTGATAATTTCTGGCTGACATGAGGTATATATTCATAAAAGAAGCACACTAAAAATGCAGTTTTTATAGCATGTAACTCTTCGGAAAAAACATTTTTTGGAAACCAATATCCCGTGATGCACTGCGAAAACGGCGAAATGTGGATTCATCACACGATCTCGAGGTTTGTATTGCGTTGTACGGGATTGCGCAATCGATGGGCATGTCTGTGTCTGCTACTTTCTAACTCTAAATCTATGCACGGCAATGTAGAAATGATCCATGCAATCCTACGCTTGTGATTGGTTGACGCTCGTGTGACGCTTGTAAAACGTTTGCTAGATTGGCGTATTCATCGCTTAGACAGAGCTGCGCGATTGGCAAGCCACTTTGATTTGAATTAACGTCGCACTAGAGCTACACGAATGGCAACCAGTACGCACCCGTTTTGGGGTCCCGGGCATTTTTTTTTCTCTAAAAAAAAACATTAGTATCCAACATCGGGCAGTATTGTAGGGCTCATTGAAAGCCCAAATACCCGTTTGGGGCCCCGAGAATTTTTTTTTCTCTATAAAAACATCAGTATCCAACATCGGGCAGTATTGTAGGGCTCATTGAAAGCCCAAATACCCGTTTTTAGGTTCCCTTGCAATTTTTTTTCTCTAAAAAAACATCAGTATAAAACATCGGGCAGTATTGTAGGGACAATTGAAAGCCTGAATACCCGTTTTGGGGTCCCGGGCAATTTTTTTAGCTCTAAAAAAACATCAGTATCCAACATCGAGCAGTGTTGTACGGCTCATTGAAAGCCCAAATACCCGTTTTGGGGTTCCCGGGCAATTTTTTTTCTCTAAAAAGAAACATCAGTATCCAACATCGGGCTGTATTGTAGGGCTCATTGACAGCCCAAATACCCGTTTGGGGCCCCTGGAATTTTTTTTCTCAAAAAAACATCAGTATCTAACATCGGGCAGTATTGTAGGGCCCATTGAAAGCCTAAATACCCGTTTTGGGGTCCCGGGCAATTTTTTTAGCTCTTAAAAAAACATCAGTATCCAACATCGGGCAGTATTGTAGGGCCCATTGAAAGCCCAAATACCCGTTTAGGAGTCCCGGGCAATTTTTTTTCTCGAAAAAAAAAAACATCAGTATCCAACATCGGGCAGTATTGTAGGGACAATTGAAAGCCTAAATACTCGTTTGGGGCCCCGGGCAGTTTTTTTATTTGTTTTACAAAGCACAACAAACAAGTGTTTTGTAAAGCAAAACAAAATAGCTTTGTTTCAAAAAGCAAAACAAAGTTTTGTTTTTCAAACCAAAACCAAAAAGAAGTCAAGCTGGCGAGAACTCAATTTGAATTAAATATGAAATCCGAAATCAAAATAACCATGTGTTTGTGTAGGTAGTTTGGCGTGTGAGAACAAGCGCCAAATCTGTAGGGTTGTTACGGATCATTCCTGCATTGCACGCAATCCTAAATACACGCACGAAATAAATAAAAAAAATTACAGTTTCAGTTTTATATTTGATACTAGACATTTTTTGTAAATTTGACAATAGTTAAATTTATGTACGAAAAAAATTTGATTTTCGTATTTTATCCTTTATCTATATACATAAAAGGCGACTTCTGTTTGTCTGTTTGTTTGTATAGGACGCGAAATCTAAAGAACCACGCCACAGATCGTCACGAAATTTGGCACAAAAATTCATCTCATCTCCGGAACAAACATAGGTTAAGAATTTTTCGAATCAGACCATTCCTTCTATTGTTTTCGAACGTTTTAAGGGGAAAAATACACAAATGTCGCTTAAATCCGATAATTTTTTTCCCTTTCGTGATGCCATTCAGGAGAAAATATTAAATAAAACTTTTTACGAAAATAATTGAAATTGAAAATGTTTATTTTGTTCTGTTGCTAAATTCATAATTTCAAAAATAGTTTATACGTTTCAAGTGACGTAATCCAACCAGACTCCTTTCTAGGATTTATTGTGTTTATTTAACTTGAATTATATATTTTTTTAATGCATTTTTGAGATAAAAACTGAATTATGTTGGCTTTTGAGGGCCATCGCTCTGGAGCAGCATATTAGCATATTAAGTCTTCCTTTTTTCGCCAAATACTTAGCCAAACTCGCCAAGTTATTACAAAACCGTACCAAATGAGCAATTTTTTTTTGTATTAGCTGGTTGTGCGAAGGTCATTGCACGAGAGCTGAATGGGTGTGTTGGTAGCTATATCTTTCCTCGCGGAATTCGCAAAAAAGCACCAAAAGAGCTAAAAAAATTTTATTCGGGAAATTACGATGTCTTTATCGGTGAATTTTATAGCGTTTTTAAAGTTTTGAATTTTTAAGGTAAGTAGCGTGATTCAGTACTTTAAAACGAACGGTAACAGCAACATAAGCTTATTATTCTATAACGGATTAAATGATAGATGAATTGAACTGACCTATATAAAAAATGGAAATCGTTTGCTGTTTGCTGGAGTAGCTTATTTTTAATTCTTACTGATTATTTTTACTTAAATATGTATTCTTTTTAATTTGAGCTTCTTATTTTTTTTTAGATTTTTATTTTTATTTTAGAAATTAATATTAATCATTGCTATATCCAAGATGGGTAATTAAATGGAGAATTACTGGGTAATCTTCATATCTTATGTAACTCAAATGGAAGAAAAAAATAGTTAAATTGACTATTAAATTATGTTTTCACCTTTACCCGTGCAACGTCGGGTATAACTGCTAGTTTTTGAATAAAATAGGTAGGGGAGAGTGTTGGTACCTTGGGACAATTTTTACATTTTAATTTTTTTCTTCGATAATTATAGTCAGAATAAAAATTTAAAAGCAGCATTTCAACACACCAATATATTCCTCAAAATATATATATTTTTTTAAATGGCAGCTTGAAATTAAAAGATTGCCACTCATTTAAAGTAGAGAGGATAAACTGTCCCAAGGTACAATCTGATGTTGTACCTTGGGACATACTTTATAATTCAGTCAATAGTCATACACTTGAACTAATTTGTGTCAGGAAACAAACTTTATTTCAAAATACATCAGAATATGTGCTCTTTAGAACATCACATGGAAGGAAAAAGATTTATCGGGTGTGGCCAGAATTATTGCCAGAATTTGAACCTTCAATCATTATAAAATTTATCCAATACAAAGCTGAGTTGTATTTTACATGTTTTGTGGAATTGCTCTTAAAATAAATAATAATAATTTGGATAAATAAAAATATCTTTAAGAATCATAACTATGTTGTACCTTGGGACCTGTCCCAAGGTACAATACGATTTACTGTCCCAAGGTACAATACACTACATGGTTTAAATAAAAGCAAGATAGTGGCCAATCCAAATGCATTATCATTATTTTCTCATAACCAAAATATTTTAAAATCTTCTCTTTTATGAAGAAAATAAAATGCAGTTGACTTTTTGTAAAAGTACAAAGGTAAGAAATTATATTAGAATGAGAAAAATATTTACTTTGGGGTAATGAAAAATTATTTTTTGTCACCAATTCATCAATTCAATGATGCTAGTGTTAAATTTTACTATGATGATGTATGTTGATTAAGGCTACTATAAGAAATAAACCATGCATGAATATAGCCAATAGCTTCTTAGAAATTGTCAGTGTCCTAAGGTACAAGCGTCCCTAGGTACAACACTCTCCCCTACTGCTTATTGACTCCTATGGTTAAGATCACTGACGTGAAAGGAATGGATCACACTTTTCCTATGCCCTATGCTGAAGCCACATTTTGGGATGACGTAGGTTTAGATTTTTTAGGTTTTGAATTATCGTCGCACTAGAGCTACACGAGGGTTATTGGCGACGGGCGTCGAATTTTAGAACCACAGTCAAGTGACGAGCCAACATCTATATAGGCACCCCACGCAACCGTTAATTGCGACATCGTACGCAGCATTAGGACTTTGAAGGATATTTAACGTGCACTCCCTTACACGGGGTATTATTCGTCGGACATTTTGGGCTGCACGGGCCGTTTATAGGTCGGCAGTTATTTTGGCGATGCCCGGACCCGAACCTGAGAGTCCTGGGACCTTTCGCATGCTAGGCGAGTCCTTAACCGACTGGGATGACTTAGGATAGGGGTCCGTTCTCATGCACAGAAAACGCCGGCTATTTGCCGGCTATCAGGAAAAATATCCCTCGCTAGGGAAAATTGCGGGTGCAAAAACGTGCCCGCCTCGTAGGTAGTAACGATTCTACGCCACATTTGCTTGTATTGCGGTTTGTTAATGAGCGGAATTGGTGTCAGTTTCGTACCTAAAATTGTCAGTTGTCTCTCTCTCTCTCCCTCTCTCCCACTCTCTCTCTCTCTCTCTTTGGGTTTCTCTGAAGATTGTAGCCCGACCTGCGGGTTTGGTTTTTTCCTGGGATTTCAGGTGTAGTGTATTGTTTGGTATTTTATACTTGGAGGCTGCATTTCAGATCGACAGTGTCTTGTTCTTTATTGCTAGTAAAGCCTCTTGTAAATTTTCTTCAGTGTAATTTCTGCAGGGCCGTGTGCCTAGAGCTCTTTTATAATTTCTAGGCATTTTATTGTCAAATGCAATGCTAAAAAAAACTATTGTAGAAAAAAAAACCCAGTATACAAACTTTGGGGCTGTCCCAAAATTACCCCGTAAAGATCTGAAAATTTACAGTTTATAGGTTATATGAAACAAAATGCTTTAATAACATTGTTAATTTTATATAAGATACTTGAGAAGATGTTTGGTATTGTGTATACGTACTTGAAAGTGATCTGAAGTTCACAGTTCTTGAGGCAGAAGAGAAAGTTTCATCAAAACAAGAAATTTGTTTAAAAACAATGGCAAGAAATAAAACTTGGCTGTCACAACGTGGTAGTAAACTGGTTCTGAAAACTGCCGCCTGGTAGCGGCACGGTACAGGACTAAACAAAAAACGCGTTTACAGATTGAACCTACGCAGTGTGTCCCTCAGGGAATCCTGCAAACTAAAATAAACCCGTTGTCCCAGGTTACCCACCCAGTCCCAAAGTTACCCCATCCTACGGTTTGTTAATTTTCATTACATTATGTTTTCATATTGCTACACATTTTAATCATTCCTTTGAAAATATTTATTCTGAAGATCCCTGGCAGGAGTTTATTTTATTCTTAATCCTTTATTTTCAGAATTTTCGGTTAAAACTAAAAAGAAAATCTATTAACTCAATTTAAACAAAAATATAATTCATAAATTTTTTTTGATTATCATTGTAATTATGAAATTAATTCGGTGGATCTAAAGCTAATCTTATTTGTAAGCATTCATGATTTTTAATAAAAGAATTGTTTATAAAAATATAATTGCCTAAAACGGCGAAAAGAGCAGCCTACGTAACGACATCACTTCCACGATGCCGGCGTTTTCATGTGAACGGGGTTATAAGGCTTCACAAAATAGCCAGCTAAACGCTGGCTATTTCCCTGCACATGTGAACACTGAACGCGCCTTAGGAGTGCTAGGTTAGCGCTGTTTATCGCTTCATGCTACGACAAATCAAGTTGCAAAGCACAGATGTGTATTTTCCCACCTATTTCTAAAAAAAAAAGGAATACCTAGCATTGTACTTAAAATAATATATTAAAATAATAGTATATGTATTATGTTGAACTTTTATCATAAACTATACAAAGCGAAATTCAAGATTTAGGGGATTGATCTAGTTGGTAGTATGTCAATTCGTTATTTTGCCAGTTGTCATTCTATAACTTCTGTCAGTAAAATTTTATTTTTTTACCATTAAGGTTTTTGCATGTCATTTATTATGTTCATTGTTAACAAAATATAGCATAATATACCATTGTAATATGGTACCAAAATTTCAAATTAGTTATATATTTATTAATAAACATAAAATTTTGGTACTTTTAATTTATATTCATTGTGATCTAAACTAAATATTATTCCAATTTAAATATTTTTGATACTGTACAGTACATTACGTCAAATGTATGTTGATTATTTTTTAAATTATGGTTAAGGAATTAAAATTAAATTTATACGTAATAAATTTTAAATAATTATAGTTATGCATAATAAATTTTCAAATTATTCCTTTTGGGGTTGACTCAAAGAAAAATAACTTCAAACCCTTACCTAGCCAAAGGGGCTACCCGCCAATATCCATTAACCCATGATATCAATGGCTAGGATAAAATAAAATGATTGATAAAAACAACTAATCTGTGGCTCCCTTAGCAAAAGGGGGGAAAGGTTTTAAAACTAAATTTTACCATTTCTTTAAAAAATCATTTACAACTCTAAGCGTTCAAAGACGAAATAGTCTACATGAAATCCAAACTAACAATAAGCCAGCACCTTTCAACTTAAGTAAGTCAAAATCTTAAATAGGGGGTGGGGTGGGGGAAAATGGTGGTAGGGGGGAAAATGAGGGTAGGTTAAAAAATATAAAATTTTCAACTATACATTTGAAATTTTTTAGACTTTTTCTTTGAAATATTATCTTTAGATGATATGTAATTACTTTTATTTAGTTTTTAGGATCTGGCAACACCCTTAATTCATTGAAATTCTTGTTCTTAAGCAAATTTTGTTTCAGCTGTTAAAATTCACACGTTAAAAACTTCGTTCTATTTATTTTATAAAACATGCAGTGCTCTTAAGGCTTGTTACATGCAATAGCCACATTTTCGAAGATTATTTCTGTAAAATTGGCTAAGAAAAATTTGATTTTTTAAATTTTTTTATAATTTTTTTAATGTCGTGGGGAAAAGTGGTGGTATGGTTAGGCTAAGCTATGCATGCAAGATATAATGGAGTTTTGGGTCGTGGAATGAACTTAAATTGGATTATGTTGGAGGATATTTTTTTAAAACAGTTTCAATGTTATTAAAATATGCAACGTTACTAAAAAACTTATTTAATAAGATTTGTTCGAATTTAAATTAATATATTAAATTTACTAATGCATCTTTAAAATTATGGCCAGTAGCAATTAGCAATTATTTGCAAATAGTTATTCGCAATTAATTTACTAAATGATACAAACTGTAATGTAAAATACTTAACCAAATCAAAGATCCAGAGCAATTTTATAAATACAGAGAGAGGCAAACAAAAGTGGCCCCAAAGTGGAGATAAGAATACGGCAGAAATGATGCCAAGTCAAAAACCAATACAAAAACAGGTTTGCTGACTGAAGTTATTAATCTGCTTCAATATTAAGCCTAAACAAACGCTTGACGACTTATTTGGCCGGCAACTCCGCTATGGTTTGAGAAGCTTAGTTGAAATGAAATATTAACAAGGTTTGTAGAGCTGATCAAGAAAATTTCCCACTAGCGATTATTTTGGTAGTTATTTATCCTAGAGATAATCGGACCTTCTTGTTTTTGTTAATAAAAAACATTCTAAATTGATTGCAAAATGCAAAATTTGCATTATTGGACGTCTTCATACAGGAACCAAGATCTGAACCAGCCACTAGTCTATGAGTAGCTCTAATGTGAAGCTAATCCGATCCAACCAATGCAAAAACAGGTTTCAGGCAGCTTCAGGAGTTTTTCCTGCCAAGCATTTCAACGTATTCCTATCTCTAGACCGGGGCCACTTGTGTTTGCCTGCGGAGTACGTTCTCGTTACATCTGTTGGGTCCGAAAGTCCTGTGGGTGGTCATTACGCAGTTTCCCATGGGTACAGGTCCCTGGAGACTATTTCCCTCCCCCTTCAGGGACATGTCTAAATTGTGGGGGTGGCGCGTGATAGATGGCAGCATCTGTCACGTATGTGTGTGTGTTGTTACTGTCTTACTTGACGAAGGTTTATAAGCGGGTCTCTGACCAGGCATACAAGCCTGAAAATATATGTATACCAACCAACAAAACATGGTTTTACTTATATGGATTTTTTCTTCTGCACGATCGTTTTACAGCACTGCTCAAGTGAAAACACAGCCTGCAAAAGTAACCTACGGGGCATGACGCCTTAACTTACTAGGTATGGCATGCCTAGTAGTCAAATTCTCAATACAAACCAAAGTTTTGATGGAGTTGAAGAAAAAAGCTACACACGTAGTCAACACGTAGTCCAAAATTAAACCGTATTTCATCAGGCGTCGGCTCGTCACTTGACTGTGGTTTCAAATTACGACACCCGTCACCAATAGCCTTCGTGTAGCTCTAGTGCGACGATATTTTAATATAACCCAACCAGAATAAAACCCGTACTTGTCATAGCAGACCTGTTACTTTTACAATGTTTCTTTTACACTTTTACATCCCTCAATATTAATAACTATTTAAAATAACTAACTTTTCTTTCATTTGCATTTTGAGTTGAGCATATTTAACTAGACTTAATTTACTCCTGGTCATTTAACTTCTAGAATTTATTTACTAGCCAATCAAAAATTAATGTAAATTTAAGTAAAGCATGCGACTAGAAAAGAAAGTCGTGTATCACTCATATCTAATTCCAAACAACTTAAAACTCAATTCGCATTCAGACATTTTAGACTTAATTAGTTATTGATTCTTCTGTAAATATGGACAATTTCAAAGAGGTATTATTGTTATAAAAATGCACGAATAGGACAATATCACCAATGAAATTAATTGAGAAATTAGTCGACAATTATTTGAAAGACGGTTATTATATTGTAACACGAAGTGTAACTAATACTAATAATATTTTAATACAATAGATTTCAGAATCTGACCATTCGTCCGAAGCGGATTTTTTTATGTGACAAATGTAGCTGACTTACAGGTCTCTATCTTCCCACTTTTTGAAATTGCTTCGAATATTTTGTGTAAAATAATTTATTGAGTATTATAAAAAATATTCGTACTAATTTCAAAAAGTGGGAAGATAGAGACCTGTAAGTCAGCTACATTTATCACATAAAAAAATCCGCTTTAAATAAAAAATTAGGTTAAAAATAAGTTGATTTTGTCCGTGTTTGGATCGTGTTCATTTATGGACCTCTTATTCTTAATATTAAGGCAAATAATTGCCATATCACATGAGCGAAAATTCTTCATTTCAACCATATTTTCAACGATCAAACTCGAAAATTGGGAATGTCAGCATCGAGGGCTCAGTCGATACAGGAAGAGTTTCAAACAGCGTCGCAGAACGTCCGCAACAACCTGGTCTCAAAGACGAAAATCGATTGGAAGACGTTGGCAGTTGTTGACTCCATGCTGAAGACTTCTTTTAACGCCATGTCGGCTTGGGGCATTGTTGAGTTGAGGAAAGAGTTGATTCTGTCCGTGTTCGGATCGCTGTTCACTTACGGACTTCTTATTCTTAATATTAAGGTCAATTAATTGTCATATCACACGAGCAAAAATTCTTTAACTCAGCCCTTAACTCCACCATATCTTCAGCTCTCAAACTCATAAATGGATCATGTCAGCTTTCGAGAGTTCAATCGAAGCAGGAAGAAGTTCGAACAGCGTTGCAGAACGTCCGCAACATCCTGGTCTCAAAGACGAAAATAAGTTGGAAGACGTTGGCAGTTGTCGACTTCATGTTGAAAACTTAACCATGTCTGCTTGGGACAAACTCAAACCATGTCTGCTTGGGAAATCGTTGAGTTGAAGAAGGAGTTGATTCTGTCCGTGTTCGGATCGCTGTTCACTTATGGACTTCTTATTCTCAATTGTACTAAGCCAAATTAAAGGCCATACCACACGAGAGAAAATTCTTCAACTCAACACTTAACTCAGCCATATCTTCAACGCTCAAACTCAAGTATGGGATGTAGTCTACCGTCAGCTATGGAAGTATAACATAAATATGAATAAAAAATGATACTAAAGTTATATTTATGACTGCCCGAAAATGCGAGCAAACGTTCATTCAACACAGACAATCCTATGTCCAATTTCACAAAGTAGAAAGATATAAAATATGAAGATTGAGGTTTTTTTTATAATAGTAATAATTTACTACACATTAACACACATAGAAGAATTTGAAGAAAAAGTTTTGTTGAGGTTTGGGTTGAATGAACGAGAGTGGGTGTTATATGCCCGTAAGGGCAAATGGACTAGCTGGACCGGGGGTCTCCAAACTCAAGTGCCACAATATTAATCTAATGGGGAAAAAGTATTTTCTCTGCCACATTTCCCCGGCTGTATTGAGTGTTTTTGCAAGCTGTTTTTTTTAATAGTAAATGTAGATAACTTACAAGTGTCGAAAATCCCACTTTTTAAAATTGCTTCGAATACTTTCTGTAAAATTATGCATTCGAAATTTGAAAAAAAAAATCGAACTAATTTTAAAAAGTGAGATTGTCGGGATCTATAAGTCAGCTACATTTATCACATAAAAAATCCGTTTGCAAAAATATTCAATCCTTAAAGCAGCTAATTTCATTTTAAATTTATAAAACTACTGAATGTCTGCAAAATAAATGACCAGAGTCAAATGTAATCGAGAAGTAAAAATGCACCAAATAAAAAATATATTATATGTATAAATGTGAAATTGATTTTTAATCCACTTTAAAATGTATTGAATAAAACTCGTTTCTGGCGGAATATCCATAAACCTAATTATTTTATTGTTTTTGTTATTTTTGCTGTTTTTGACGAATATTGTAAACTAAAGGCTTTATCATACGAGGGCACGTTCTTTCAGCGACGTGCGTGCGCAATGACAAAAACTGGTTTTTGGAGCAGTTTTTTGCTTATTGGACTTTATCGAGTCGACCTGAAAAAATCCGGCTCTTTTTTTCTGTTCCAACGGCTGCTCCAATCAGAACGAAGTTCAGTCATGACGTCATGGCCGATCCTCCTCCTCCAATACCGCGATAATACTATGTTTGTGACGTCACGCATGACGTAGTCGTTCTCTGGATGACGTTTTTGCTCTCCCAAAAGTTGTTCAACGAGCGACGTTCTTACCGTCTGATAAGTGGTTAACGATAAAATATCTAACAAAGTACTTAGGTTTTTTGCTTAAGAATCATGAAGTCATTTGCACGAACTCTTTTTCTAACTTTTTCCAAAACCAGGTGTCGCTGTGTTTTTAAACTATAAAAAACTTTTTATCGCCTATTAGGCGCGATTGCAATTCATCAGCAAACTTTTTTATCGCCACTGAAATTTGAGGCCCCCTCTACGAATAATTGCTTTTCCCTTGGGCAGTTTCAAGTGTACCCGTCTTTGCCTAAGGAGATGGATTTACAGCCCCCCTCCCCCCTAGAGATAGGGACAACTTTGAACGGGAGGTTTTGTCGGATTGATGGTCGGATTGATTAGTTACATGCCATTTTAGCTGGTTTCCTTCTGAAACTCTAGCTTACTATAATAGCTTTTGGCACAGTGTTTTGTAGAAGTAAAGAAATTCTAAAAAGGGATATTAGTTTTTGAAACCATATTACGTGATTAAAAGTTAATCTTTTGTAATGATTGCCCAAAATAATTTTTTATGGCACAAAAAAATCTTTTCTGAAAATTAATTTTTAAATGTTTTAAAACAAATTTGCAAAAATTAAAACTTTTTGACTACTCGATGAAGTTGAAGTATTGGTTTATCAAGTTTTGCGGTATGTGTTCATTTGCGATTTATTCAGCGGTTTAAAAATATGTTTTCGGAAAAAAACACGTTTTTGGCTTAATTTATAATTTAAATTAACGAAAATGAAAGACAATGTAATGAAATTATTGAAGTGGGGTCAAAAATCCGAAATTTGCTTTTGGTGAGTGCTGAATCCTCCCAACAATGTTTTTTTTTCTTTGAAAAAAAAAGTTTCGCCTGTTAAGGTAATGTATAAGGCTATAGTTCTTTAAAATACTTTACAGATCTTTCAACCACAATACAGTTCTTTTGTTGTGCAAATAAATGTGGAAAGTCTATATGGGTGACAGACGATTCCTGCAATCACAATATGATGCATACACTCTTAAAACAAACACTCCTAATTTAACTCAGTCTGAGTGGATTTCCTGACTGGAAAATGCACTTCTCCTTTTGGAGTGGATCCTTTGTGTGTTAAACCTCCGACAGGATCACTCCAAACGAGTGATTTTAACTCAGTCTGAGTAAATATACATGCCTTTACGGTGTCGAAAGTGCACTTCTCCAACTGGAGTGGATTTCACTCTTTTGTTTTAAGAGTGTAGAGAAAGCTTTAAAAATTTAATATTTGGGTATATTCCAAAAGGAGATATTATTGCTTGACATGCAAATCTAATACAAAGTATTTTGGAAATTAAATTATGAAACTCACTTCTCATTTCGAAAGGAGTAATGAACTTGGTGTTCCAATTCTTCAGCTATCAAGCAATGTAGATGATATAGAGATAAAAGAATTGAAGATTTTTTTTTCACTCATCTGAACTTTCAGTTGAAGAAATATAACGTCGAAAAATATGGCGATGTAAAATAGTTAAAAGTATCACGGTTTTAATTTGCTTAATTTGATTTTATGCTATGATTTTCAATAAAAATATGACGATTTTATTTTATTTCAGTTAGATGACTTTTGAAAGGATTTCTTTCGGCGAGTTTTGGACATCAGATAATATTTATTGAGGCGTGATACGACGGCGACAGTATTTCTAAACATTTTTTTATTATTATCATAAAGTAGTAGAACCGCGATTTTGCGACCCCACGATATAGCGACCCCTTTGTTATACAGACCGCTTCGGAAAGTCCCAAACATTTTACCATAGGAATAGTGTAAAAAAAAAACTTTTTTTTGCGACCGAAAAACTAGCAATTCCTCGATATTGCGACCGAATATTTGTTGAAATATCAGAAAAAAATTTGCTACAAGAAGCCATTTTCGTACTTGCTTCAAAATGTCAACTTGTGGAAGTGTTTGAGTGAAGAACCTTTTTGCTTTTGTTTGTACACAACACAATGAAGAAAATCCTCTCCAGCGAGGAAAGGGGTCGAACAATAGATGAATAGGGCAGGGACGAATTCCGGGAATACGCCGGGGACAAGTGTTGGAAAAGGAGCCAAGGTCAGCTCAATTTTTCACGCATTCTGTAATTGGTTGTTAAACATAAATGTAGAGAATACACCACCACATTTGACCATACTACTGACCTCATACAATTTGCACGTGTACAAAAGGGCGTACCCAGGATCTGATTTAGAGGGGGGCAGGTAATGTTAATATGGGCCCCCATTTTCTTAGTTAGATGGGCCCAGGGCCCGAACATGACCAGTTGGGGCCCAAGGCCCAGATACTTTCAGGGGCCCCTTACCGAATGCATATGCATGGCCAACGAAAGGCTAAGGGTTCTCCACCCCCCCCCCCTCCCCCCAAATATATATAGGCAGATTATTTATGTAATACTATTGTAGAATAAAGAATTTTTAAGATCTGGCTATGCCCTTGATAAGGTTAATCAATTCATATATTGTAAAATTATGAGCTTTAAAAGTAGTAGGTCCATTAACAAATATAATCTATGTAAATGTAAACCAAAGGTGCTTATTATCTTATTAGAGAAATTTCAAAAACATGAAAACAGATATTCTCACCGCTTTCAGTTGCAACACTAACAATTCAAAACTATGATTTAAAATTACTTTTGTGTAAAAAATATATTTTCATAACTTTTGTAAAACAAAATGCATAGGTTTACAGCCTATTTTGGGGGCCCCCTAAAATCAGGGGCCAAGGCCCGGGCCTTGTAGGCCAAGGCAATGATCAGGGCCTGGCATGGGCCCCTTTAGGGAATTTTCCTTTGATGCAACCCCCCCCCCTCCCCGTTTCTTATCTCATATGGTTTACTTATTACAATTCGCAGTAAGCAATTGATTGGATTTTTTTTAATTGTTATAAAATTTATTTATCCCACTCTCTCTCTCATTTATAATTATAAACTGGGTAAATAATCACTAGTTAAATCATTTTTAATTCCTAATTAAACCAATGGGAATGTTTCAGGTCATATAATGCTCTTGTTTGCATTTTTCATCAGTACTGGATTTCATTGGTTGCTTCGGTTTCCCGTAGTGCGATTTCGTATATTCGTTGCTTCGTTTTCACTCTCAAAATAACCGATGCAGGTGAACATGTTTTCGTTACATGCAGACTTTCTTTAACATATGTTTTCAACAACCAATAGCACAACAAGAAGTTGGCATTTTAAAAAATTATTAAGTGAAATATTCTTAGAAAACTCATTTTCGAAGTAATTCCAGGAAACAAACAGTTGGAACCCGTTAGACCGGTTGCCAATCACGACATGAAACTACCCCATTACCTTACATTTATTTGAACTGCAATTCCTCCAAATAACATTTTTCGGAGGAGTTTTGTTTCAGCCGATTCAACTATTTTTTGCCAGTAGCCTGTAGTTTTTTTAATAAAAAATTGTTTTGTGATCAAAATATATTCACAAATTTGTTTTCGGAGATTCTTAAAAGAAACCTGAAGTTTTCCACATTAAAAAAAATGCTTGGTTAAAAAATCTAACCAAAATAATACTATAACCAAATTATTGAATGGATTGTTTTAATTTAGTGCTTAAAACTATTCTTTTATTTGTCGTTTTAAACAAGTTTGTATAGTAAACGATTATGATTCATAAGATAGTATCCTCTCTCCTCACTTGGGAAGGAAGAGAGAACGAACACATATAAAACTTTCAAAATAAATTTGTAAATTAAAGACTCTACAGACAGGACTCAATTCTATCCTAACACCAGAAATCTTTTCCAGTGCCCTAAACAAAGTAGGTGACTTCTCCAATCGTCAAATGTAGGACATACCTCTATTTTGTTCAAAACATAACACAAGCATTACAGCGCGGCAAAGCGTGTCACTGGTCAATCGGGGAGAGGGAGAGAGCAACAAAGACACTTCTTCGAAATACCCCAGGTTCTTTCTTACCCTTTCACAGATCCCCTTTCCAAATCCAAACTCCTTCCAGATGTTAGCAGATCTGACACTAATTGACTTGGCAAGCACATTGGCCGTTGATCGCCAAATGTGGGGTTGCCATACAACTCGCTTTCACGAATTAGTAACTATTTTTCTCAATTTTTTTAAAAATACAAATGTTGAAATTAAAAATTTTATTTCGTTATGAATTGAAAAATAAGAATTTCGATTGTTTATAAAAGTTGTAATTATTGCAGTATCTTTATTTTTGACTGAGTTGCATCGTCACACACTAGGACATCAGTATTCTTCAACGATTTCCAAACTTTAAAAAATTATTAAAAATACTCAATATGTGATTTTCACAAATTTTTTTCGTAAAAAGTATTTAACTTCTTTTGTTCTTTAAAATGGTGCCAGAAACTAGTGGCCTTTATTAAAATTGTGGCGGCAATTAGTCTGAGAAGATTCTCCATAGGAATAACATTACGATTTTCAAGGGGTGAAATTCGGCGTCATGACTCTTAAGAGCATTCCAATAGATCGGCGCATTTGTATTTTTACTATCAAGCAGGCCGATATCAATGGTTTATAAATTAATACCTGAAAATTCAAGCAGAATTCGACTTTTTTCGTTTTCAGGGTTTGCTTTAATCTCTTAAGAGCCGAGCAAAATCCTACACGTACATTCATAATCTAGACATACTTTTCATACAAATATGCCAAAAAGTATGTTTTGCAAATAAATTAAAAAAAAAATTATGTTTAATAGTTACTTAGGGCGCTCCATTAAACTTTAAAAATGCATTTTTTTGTGTGTGCTATAAATGCAACAAAAAAACGCCCTATAACCTATTTGTAGTTAACAGATTATTTTAACATTGTTTGTCATGCACAATGCCTCTAAAATTAACTATTAAAAGAAGTTGTTTAAAAGTATGAAAAACAAAATTTAAAATAATTTTTTAAGAACTCTAATGTCGTATTGACAATCCTTCATCTTTATTTTTTTTATAGAAATAAATAACTGATACCTGTAATCAAAGGCTGGAAACTGATATTTGAATCTTTTTCTATCGGACCAGGTCAATTTCGGAATTAATGAACGTGAGTTGTTTGCAGGGAGGTTTTAAAAAAGTCTCCAAATGGGGACGCCAGTTTGCAAAAGGTTATATTTTTTATGCTTGCACACTAGTGTTAGAATAAAAAAAGTACAGGGTGTTTCAAAATTGACCGGAATAGGAATTGATGCAATTCCGAAATATTGAGCCGGCCCCTCCGAAAAATAGTAAAAAGCCAATTGATCACGCGTTTTGGTCGTGGTTGCATACTTGAACTAGGGCAGCACGAGAATGCGTTGACGAAGGGATGCATTTGTTTTGAGTTTGGTTTGGTTGAATCGACATATTGCCTAGTAATTTTACAATTTCAGATTCTGTTACATCACGGTTTCTAAAACTACTAAAAATGATTAGTAACTACGAATATGGAATTTTTGTGTTTGGATTTCGATTTAAATAATTTGGTGTGTTTCGAATTCGAGCTGGATGTTTGAAAATTGGAAGGAGCTAAACGTTTTGCGATAGAAATGTACAGTTTGTCGAAATGTGCATGTGTTGTGACCAAATAGTTCTAAAGTAGGGTAGAGACTGAACCTACCAACCGCACCATCTACCAACACGGAGACAATTTAGGGTGTCATGTGGGGATCGATGGCCGAGTGGTTTGGATCGCAGGCCATAACGCTAGCAGTCCCCGCGCTGTAATGGGTGCGGGTTCAATTCCCGCCTTTGCCCTGGGTGTACTTCCTTTCTCTGTCAGTAAAAAATCCTTCTGTGGCTGTCTTACTTGACGAAATCTTATAAGCGGGTCTCTGATCATGCACACACACCGGAATACACAGGGTGGTTATAAAATAACGCTCGCTATTCCGAGTGGTCTGTAGCTTGAATGAATAGTCCAAATGCTTCAAAATTTGAGACACTTACTAATAAAGAAGGGGGGGAAAAGAATGGAATCATAAAAAAGATAGAATCTTAAAAAATAATCACAAAAAAGAAAAATCATAAAAAACAAACTCGTCTCTTGACCAGGGTTCTAAGTTACGAGGCGTCGTCAATTATGGCCAATTACGGCCAACACAGCTAATTACGCCTCGTAATTTAGAACCCTGGTCAAGAGACGAGTTTCTCTTTTTCGATAAAGAATGGAATAATAAAACGAAATTCGTCTCTTGACCAGGGTACTAAATTACGCGGCGTAGCCAATTATGACTAATTACGGCCCCTAACTAGCTAACTAAACACAGCTAATTACGCCTCGTAATTTAGAACCCTGGTCAAGAGACGAGTTAAGTTTGTTTTTTTTATTCCATTCTTTCCCCCCTTCTTGATTAGTAGTGTCTCAAAGTCTTCTGCATTTGGTTTATTCATTAAAGCTACAGACCACCCCGAATAGCAAACGTTTTTTTATAACCACCATGTATATGTGCATACCTACCCAGCATAAATAAGCAAAATACAATAATTGTTATGTATAGACTGATGGTCAACATCACGTTTTTTTTAACAATAATGCAACAACCTATCAAAATGAACAGCCTCCTAAATTTTTTTTTTTGAAAACTAGTTGAACCTGTATTTTTTATCAGATGTAAATTCAACCAAACCAAACTACATTCTTGTGTAGCACAAGTGCAAGATTTCATGCACGACCGAAAGGGCGGCCAATTAGTTAGCCGTTTTTCATTGGCGGGGGCCGGGTAAATATTTAGGAATTGCGTCCTATACAATTCCGGTCAGTTTTGGAACACCCTGTATTTAAAATAAAAGAAATCAAAATTGCGATAACAATAGTTTTCGTTGCCCAGAGTCCATCCAATTTACGGTTAATCATAACAATAGGTTTTTCAATTTTTATGACGTCACCATCAGATCTATTATTAAATGGAATATCTCTGCTAATACCGAAAGAGCTGCAATTAAATGATTCAACACTCAAATAATGAGGGGTGTGGAAATAAAACGAAAATTGCCCGTCTGTTATTCCTCTGGTGCCGTTTTGCCGGAACGTTTTCAGTGCAGGTTCCTAATTGCTCAACCGTGGGGTTATTCAGAATCAGTAGAACCCCATTTATCCGAGTTCATGTGGACCGAGACTAACTCGGATAACCGAAAAACTCGGTTAAAGCGAAAAATGTAAATAAAGCAATTCTGTATGTCTAAATGTATACACTCTTAGAACAAAAGAGTGAAATCCACTCCAGTTGGAGAAGTGCATTTTCGACACCCTAAAGGCATGCATATTTACTCAGACTGAGTTTTAATCACTCGTTTGGAGTGATCCTGTCGGAGGTTTAAGGGGTCTAAGGAGTCTTAAAAATGTGCAAAGAAGGAACTACAAAGTATAGTTTGATCTCTCATGTAATTTTTTAACTACTCAATATACAAGTATAATTTTTTTATATGTAATTCTACAAGATTTATTTATTATAAAACAAATTTTAAAATTTATGAAACTTTAGCCAAAACTAAAATAAATTATATTAAACATAAAGCTATTTTAACACATTGTGATTAGGCTTGCGCGGCAAATTTTGAGGTCAAAATTGAAAAAATGACCAAGAAAATGACTTTATATTGTACAAATATGTACAAACTAGGACTTATACCTAAATTCTCAGCTAAATTTTAATTAGAAATTATTTAAAAATAAATTTAAAATCAAAATTAAAAAAAAATTATTAATTTTTTTAGAAAAAAGCTCTTAAAATAATTTCTTATTAAAATTGAGATGAGAATTTAGGTATAAGTCCTAGTTTGTACATATTTCTACAATATAAAGTCATTTTCTTGGTCATTTTTTCAATTTTGACCTCAAAATTTGCCGCGCAAGCCTAATCACAATGTGTTAAAACAGCTTTATGTTTAATATCATTTATTTTAGTTTTGGCTAAAGTTTCATAAATTTTAAAATTTGTTTTATAATAAATAAATCTTGTAGAATTACATATAAAAAAATTATACTTGTATATTGAGTAGTTAAAAAATTACATGAGAGATCAAACTATACTTTGTAGTTCCTTCTTTGCACATTTTTAAGACTCCTTAGACCCCTTAACACACAAAGGATCCACTCCAAAAGGAGAAGTGCATTTTCCAGTCTGGAGGAGTGAAATCCACTCAGACTGAGTTAAATTGGGAGTGCTTGTTTTAAGAGTGTACTTTAACAAATACAAATGTTATACAGACCACGTGCAATATGCATGATATTGAAATAGTTCTTTCACTTAAAAAAGTCCTTAATTGTTTTTTGTGTTTTATGTTATTTTGGTGTTTCGCAGCAGCAATGTAAGAAAAGTAAAGGGGGAATTATATTGGATTTCTTTTTCGTGAAGGTTTGTGGGATCAGGTTCTGTTCAGAATTTTTTTTCGGTAGTCGTCGGAAAAATCCTATAAATATTTTAAAGCTCGGTTAAAGCTTGAAATCGGATAATCGGGGCTCGGATAATCGGGACTGTACACTTGTAATGGCCACCAAAAAACCGCAAGTTTATCAGTTATAATTTTTAACCTTTTCAGTCCCAACTTCATATTTTTTATTCTACACTACTTGCCAAACTAAGTTGGGTAAATAGAAATATGCTATGGAGAAGATCCTTCCGCGGATGCAAAGAGTTCCATAAATTATTTGGGAATTCATCCAGAAAGCATTTTTAAAACATTAATTTCATTTAAGGTCTAACAGATTTGAATATTATTTGAGAAAATTTCACAATTTTATCAGAATGAAAAGTATATTTTGGTTAAATTGTAATTCAGATCATTTTGTATGTAAATTAATATTACTTTCCAACTAACGGACCAATCGCGCTTTTCCTCTTGCCTTTTTACTATTTGTTTTTACCCAAGTTAGGTTGGCACTGAGTGTATGTACACTCTTAAAACAAAATAGTGAAATCCACTCCTATATGGGAAGAACATTTTCGACACTGGAAAGGAGTGAAAATTAACTCAAACTGAGTTAAAATCATTCGTTTGGAGTGATCCTGTCGGAGGTTTAACAAGACAAAAGATTGAAATCCACTCTTATAGGGGAAGTGCATTCCCGCACTGGAACGAAGTGAAAATGAACTCAGACTGAGTAAAAGCCGCTCGTTTGTTTTAAGAGTGTAAGAATTATATTTATCAAAAGAAAATATATTTGATACAACTTACATACATCTAACTCTTAAATTCCTCCAATTGCGCATTGTATTTTCAAATTACGAAAACGCCGCTGGTGCCATCTGCGCCACTTGTCCGCAGTTCGAATTTCAAAGCGTATGGGACTGTTGTGGAGATCCTGTCGGAGGTTTAAGGGGTCATAGGACTCTTAAAAATGTGCAAAGAGGGTACTACAAAGTTTTGTTTGATCTTTCTTGTAATTTTTTAACTACTCAATATATAAGTATAATTTTTTTATATGTAATTCTACACGATTTACTCAATATAAAACAAGTTTTAAAATTTATGAAACTTTAGCCAAAACTAAAATAAATGATATTAAACATGAAGCTATTTGAACACATTGTGATTAGGCTTGCGCGGCAAATTGTGAGGTCAAAATTGAAAAAATGACCAAGAAAATGACTTTATATTGTACAAATATGTACAAACAAGGACTTATACCCAAATTCTCAGCTCAATTTCAATTAGAAAATATTTTAAGAACTTTTTTCTAGAAAAATTAATAAAAATTTTAAAATTTTGATTTTAAAGTTTTTTAAAAATAATTTCTAATTAAAATTGAGCTGTGAATTTAGGTATAAGTCCTTGTTTGTACATATTTGTACAATATAAAGTCATTTTCTTGGTCATTTTTTCAATTTTGACCTCACAATTTGCCGCGCAAGCCTAATCACAATGTGTTCAAATAGCTTCATGTTTAATATCATTTATTTTAGTTTTGGCTAAAGTTTCATAAATTTTAAAACTTGTTTTATATTGAGTAAATCGTGTAGAATTACATATAAAAAATTATACTTATATATTGAGTAGTTATGACCCCTTAACAAAACAAAAGAGTAAAATCCAAGGGGAAGTGCATTTATTTTCGAAAATGGAAAAAAGTGAAGAAATTTTGATTATTTTTTTGTATTAGAAAATATTGTTTTATTTTTAATTTAAACACGTATACGTCTTTATTTGCACAATATAAAGTCATTTTCTTAGTCATTTCTTCAATTTTGACCGCAAAATATGGCGTGCAAGCCTTATTTAAATGTTTTCAAATTTTGTAAACAGTTTTATGTTGCTATCATTTATTTTACTTTTGGCTAAAGTTTCAAAAAATGTTTAATTTGGTTTATAATGTTTTTTGTTATATTTTTAGTACATTGTTTGCACATTATAAAGACCCCTTAACATCCACAGAGAGTTCAGATTCAGTTTAATAAAAATTGGTAGCGAGTGTCGCCTATTATAGATGGTGCCAAATATACTCGTTGGGTCTTCAGTGGTATTTATAAACCCAAATCCATTTATAAGATGCAGTGTCGAGTGGGAGAAATATAAATGTGACGTCAAAATTTTACTCGTTGGGGTACGAGTATGGAGTGTAGGTTGAATTATCGTCTCACTACAAGAGCTACACGAGGGCTATTGGCAACGAGAGTTGCGATTTGCACCCACAGTAGAGTGACGAGCCAACACCTGAATAGGCTCCCTGCGCAAAAGGAGTATTTTTCGTCGGATTTATGTGACCCAAAAATCCGTTTGTAATATGTGGATTTCATATATGGGGAAGGACTGTGGAGCCCAGTCGGTTAGGTACTCGCCTAGCATGCGAAAGGTCCCAGGTTCGGGTCCGGGCATCGCCAAAATAGCTGCCGACCTATAAACGGCCCGTGCAGCCAAAAATGTCCGACGAATAATACCCCGTGTAAGGGAGTGCACGTTAAATATACTTCAAAGTCCTAACGCCACGTACGATGTCACCCTTAACGGTTGCGTTGGGTGCCTATTCAGGTGTCGGCTCGTCACTTGACTGTGGTTCTAAAATACGACGCCCATCGCCAATAGCCCTTGTGTAGCTCTAGTGCGACGATAATTCAAACCAAACCAAATCAGATATGAGGATTTGAAAATGTAAAAAAAATAACATACCAATACCCCGTGATTACACTCACGAATGAATTAAGGTGCACCAATTCCTTCAACGATTTTTTTTGCACCATTTATGTATCCCAAACCATCTATTTATAGGAAAGTAATGTTAAAGATGAGAAAAATAAACGTGGAATCAAATGCAGGGTTGTTACACTTTTTGGTAAAAATAATCAAGGACTATTTAAGGACTTTTCAAGGATATATTTCTACATTTTCAAGGACTGTATATTCGAACATGCAACACCTCAATTTCTCGATAGTTTTTTTTAAAAATTCATTTAGAAAACGACTGACAGCTCTCTAACTTTCAAATCAACTTAAACATGTGTTATAAAATAACCAGTCAGTTATTAAAAAATCGACCAAAAATTACTGGCTCTACATTTTTGGATTATACATACAGTAGATCAAAAAATGAAATAGGAACTGATTCACACATTGAACAAGTGTTTTTAATGAAGCCAAAATTAACATTTGCAACACTTCAAGATAAATTTGTGAGCCCAAAAAATTAAGGACTTTTCAAGGTGGATAATATTTTTCAAGCACTTTCATGGCCTTGAAAATCAGCATTTTTCCAAGCACTTGTCAACGTTTCCAAGGACAAGCCTGCAAAGTTTGCCCGTTGGAGCGGCTCAGAGGTTAAACGTGTCCGCCTCGTAAGCCCAAGATCGCGGGTTCGAGCCCCGGCGGAGTCGTCGGATTTTCTGGATGGAAAAATCCTGGGCACGCATGTCATATCATATATGGCATGTAAAAAAAAATCCCTGGATGACTAATTTGGTTTGGGATCTCTCGGCAAAATAAATCTCGGCATACTTTAACATCCACAGCGAGCTCAGATTCATTGTAATCTGTGCGTCAAAATTGGTAGCGAGAGTCGCCTAGATGGTACCACAAAAAAAGGCTCTCAGTTCCGGGGAATTTGCCGAGTCTGCGACCCGCCAATGTTGCAGCAGCCCCATTAGAGAAAAAAAAAGTTAGCTAGTTGGAATACAAGTGTGGTGTATAGAGGATCAAAATGCAAATGCGGGTGGGGTATTTCGATGACGGCTCATTGCTCATTTGTCAGTTGATTTGAGGGGTGGGGGGACGGCGATTAATCTAAAGGGGGTTGGGGGGGGGGGCGTCGTAGTTTTTTTTCCATTCGATGCGAGGTGTAAAGACCAGCTGATAGGGGTTAATGCGGTGGGGGAAGAGAAGGTCATTTGTTCATAAACACACAGGGTTTCGTCGCCTTTTCATCGGGGGAGGGGGGGGGGGGCGATCACGCGAATGATTGGATTTTATTAATGATGGGAAGATATTGAAGGTGGGGTTTTTTTTTTTTGGTGGTTGAATTGAGTGAATTTAAATGGAGTGTGTGTTGTGCTCGTATTATAATGGCATATCGTTGAAGAAAAGCAAAAGCTTGCTGAAGAGACATTTGATTTTTTTTTCTACACTCTAAAAAAGGAATGCTCAAAAACGACGAAATTTTCCTTAATTTTGACGATTCGTTTACTGGCAAACGCTCTAAGTTTTCGTTTCCTCAAAGTGATGAAATTTGAATCGTCATTTTTATGCGGACTTCCTTACTCGTATAATCTAAAGAAATATTTCGTTGTTTTTGAGCATGTGAGTACAACAATGAGATTCAGTTTCCTCAAAATCAAGATACAGAATCGTCAAATCACGATCGTAAAATTGAGGATTCGCGTTTACTCAAAAGTACCGTGATAGTTTGACGAAACAATACTCAAAATTAACGAAATGAGGCTTGAGGATTCATGAATCGTCAAAAATGGAAGTGTTATTTTTTACAGTGTAGCTGCTATCTTGTTCAGCAAAACTAGCTCCTGCCAACGAATGTTAATTTTTTTTTCGCAATGAAGTATATGAAGAGTACAGGGGAAGAACCGCTTTATTTCGTAGAAGGCTTTCCTTAACAGCCTCTTTGGGGATGATAGCGAGAAATCGCCTAAACTGGTGCAAAGAAACCGGTTAATTGCTTTGTTTATCTTTCGCGGCAACCCTGATCCACGCCAGAGTACAGTGGATACGAGTCACGTTTGTACCGCGAATGAAGAACCGAAAGAAAACTGGTTTCCTTTCGCCAATGTTCGCCAAGCTGACATAATTACGGAAAGTCTCTAAAAAAATCAAGCGGTTCTTCATATATGCTTGACCCTTGGTTTAAATATTCGTCGCACTAGAGCTACACGAGGGCTATTGGCGACGGGCGGCGTATTTTAGAACCACAGTCAGGTGACGAGTCTGAGTAGGTACCCAACGCAACCGTTAAAGGCGACATCGTACGCAGCGTTAAGACTTTGAAGGATATTCAACGTGCACTCCCTTACACGGGGTATTATTCGTCGGACATTTTTAGCAGCACAGACCGTTTATAGGTCGGCAGTTATTTTGGTGATGCCCAGACACGAACCTGGGACCTTTCGCATGCTAGGCGAGTGCCTAACCGACTGGGCTCCCCAACCTCCAGAGCAGAAGGTGGATCTCCACAAGCAATCAGATATCCCTTTTTGCTTTCTGAAGCCCCTACATTGTTATCATATACACCCCCTTTGGATTTTTCCAATGCTACCCCCCTCGAAGTTTGATTCTATTATTCCACCTCCCCAACCACGGATGACGATTCGCTTGTCCGGAACGAATGCCAAATGGTACGTCCGTCGCTTCTGTCTGTCTGTCCGGATGGATAAAATGTCGATTCCACCAGATGCTCCAGTGCCCGAGCACAGAATGAGTCTAGGGAAGCAAGGGTTGGTTGGTTGGTAGACTTATTTTTTCAGGCTTGTGTGCTTGGTTGCAAGGACCCGCTTATAAACCATCGTCAAGTAGGACAACACAAGACACACACATAAACAAATGACAGATGCTACCATTTGTCGCCCTCGTGTAGCTCTAGTGCGACGATAATTCCAACAAAACCATTTGTCGCCACCTCCACAATTTAGACATGTCCCTGAAGGGGAGGGAAATAGTCTCCAGGAACCTGTACCCATAGTAAACTGCGCAATGACCGCCCACAGGACTTTCGGACCCAACAGATTTTACGAGCACGTACTCCGCATATACTCGACAAACACAAACATCCATGCCTGAACGGGATTCGAACCCGGACCCAGCAGCTAAAGAGGCCAATGCCTTAACCACTACGCCGCCAGATCGGCTAGTAAGATTTTACTGTCCAATTTTCCAAATGTCTGATCTAGTCAATCTATTTTAATTTCTTCTGACACAAGTGAAGGAGTACAGGGGAAAAACAACTTCATTGCATAGGAATCAGTCGATCTGGCTTTGACAACAATAGCGATTCATTGCTTAAACTGCTGTAAGGAGAATGGTTACTTTGTTTTTCTCCCGATGCAAACCCGATTCACGCCAGAGATCAGCGGATTCGAATCACACGTTTGTACCGCTAAATATGAACAGAGAGAGAAACTGGTTGTCAGACCTGTCGCCAATGTCCACAAAGCACACCAGAATAAAGGAAAAATTCTGCGCAATGAAGTCGTTTTTCCGCTGTACTCTTCGAGTTAGATGTCCATTACATGTTGATACTCTTATTTATAGCAGCTGGCTTATCTTTTACTGAAATGTGGAGAAATAGACCAGCCGGAAAACTTACAACCTACCTACTAGGGTGGGCCGAAAAAAACTTTTTATTTTATTTCGGATCGCTATAGTGCGGAAAAGTTGCCATTGGTAAAGACATGAAAAATGCACTAATTGTTATTTTTTTATGACTATATCTTCCGTTCGCGCAATGCCATCAAAGTTGTCAAAAATTGTCAAAAACCGTAATTTTTCATAATTTTTTTAAACCCGATATATGATTTTAATTGCTTTCCTATATCATGTTGTATGATTAAAATTTACAAAAAGTTAAAACTTTGAAATTTAGCAAAAAATACGAATTTTCCTAATTTTATACTACGTTGAGTGGTCGGAAGATCTGACATAAATGCATAATAACTTATTATACTATATATTATAGCATTTATTATTGATAAGTGCTATAATATTTGGATTTTACATACTTTTAGTAGTTAATCATGGTATGGGAACGTAATTAAAAACATCTGCCTTGTTTAAAAAAAAACATAATAAATTACGGTTTTTAACAATTTTTCGCAAACTTTGAAGGCATTGCGCGAACGGAAGATATGGTAATAAAAAAATAATAATTAGTGCATTTTTCGTGTCTTTACCTATGGCAACTTTTCCGCACTATAGCGATCCGAAATAAAATTAAAAGTTTTTTTCGGCCCACCCCAATGTTGATACTCTTATTTATAGCAGCTGGCTTATCATTTATTGAAGTGTGGATAAATATACAGCCGGGAAAAACTTTCAACCTACCTACCTAAAACGGAATTCGGAAGGAGGACGCACGAACGTAAATGAAGAGTACAGGGGGAAAACCGCTTAATTTTGCAGAAAACTTTCCTCATCAGGCCTCTTTGGCGGTGATAGTGAGTAAAAGATGCCGTCACCCTACACTCTCAAAACAAAAGAGTGAAATCCACTCCAGTTGGAGAAGTGCATTTTCGACACCCTAAAGGCATGCATATTTTCTCAGACCGAGTTAAAATCAATCGTTTGGAGTGATCCTGTCGGAGGTTTAACACACAAAGAACCCGCTCCTTCCGGGTAAGTGCATTTTCCAGTCTGGAGGAGTGAAATCCACTCAGACTGAGGTAAATTGGGAGTGTTTGTTTTAAGAGTGTACCGGCCACCTCTTCATCGGAACGTAACGTTGACACGAAACTGGAAACCTAGCGAACTCAATCAACTAACTGTTGTTGTTTTGGTTTTCGTCTTTGCATGTCAAAAATGGAAAATTTAGGTTCTTCCTGATTTCTCACAAAATCAATTAGCATTTCTTCCTCGGCAAGCGTAAAACAACCCTCGCCTTCCGTCATTGCAACAAAATTTTAATTTTGGTCAAGCACACCGCACAACAGACAACAGCAAAAAACGTTGTCATCAGGATTCCTCCAACGCACTTAACAGCAACTCAATCTGGCGGTCGTGTTGAGTTGTCCGGCAACGTTCCCGAGGAAACCACTCTAGCGTAATCAATGTCAGTTGTTTGTATGACGTCACTCACCGCACCTGTCCGACCGCTTATATCTGTTGACGAACTCCGAGGAAACCGAGAATTTAATTTTGCAGAAAACTTTAATCATCAGTCCTCTCTGGCGATGATACACTCCTAAGGGGGAATGGGCGCATTTGAACGGGGTCCCCAAACTCAAGTGCCTCAATGTTAATCCAATGGGAAAAAAATATTTTCTTTGCCACATTTCTCCGGCTGTATTGAATATTTTTACAAGCAGATTTTTTTATGTGATAAATGTAGCTGACTTACAGGTCTCTATCTTCCCACTTTTTGAAATTAGTACGAATTTTTTTTTTAAATATTCAATAAATTATTTTGCACAAAATATTCGAAGCAATTTCAAAAAGTGGGAAGATAGAGACCTGTAAGTCAGCTACATTTATCACATAAAAAAATCAAATTGTAAAAATATTCAATACAGCCGGAGAAATGTGGCAAAGAAAATAGTATTTTCCCCTTTGGATTAACATTGAGGCACTTGAGTTTGGAGACCCCCGGTCCTGCACGCCCATTCTCCCTTAAAACAAAAGAGTGAAATAAACTCCAGTAGGTAGTGCATTTCCGACACTGGAAAGGAGTGAATATTAACTCAGACTGAGTTAAAATCACTCGTTTTTAATGATCTTGTCGGAGGTTTAACACACAAAGGATCCACTCCAAAAGGAGAAGTGCATTTTCAAGACTGGAGGAGTGAAAATTAATCCGACTGAGTTAAAATCGCTCGTTCGTTTTAAGAGTGTAGTGAGTAAAATCGCCTAAACTTGTGTAAAGAAAACAGTTTCTCACTTTCTTGTGCTTCTCTTACTGCAACCCTGAAATTCAGTGCTGCGTTTCATTCATAAGACTGTGTTCATCAATCAGCTTTAAAAATAAAGTACGATTGATTGAAAATCGCGCATTTTTCTAAAACAATTTGCGAATCTTAAAATTTCCGTTAATTGAAAAGTCCTAAACCACGACTTTTCTACCTACTGAGATTCACGCGATTCCCATGACTGTAGTGTACACCCCACGTTTGTAAAAGATTATTATCACTCACAAATTTTAACATTGAATGAAAAAAAAAAACGTGGAATAGTTGATCTCTACACTCACTCTCAGAAATAACACTTTCGTTTTTGGCGATTCATGAATCCTCCAGCCTCATTTCGTTAATTTTGAGGATTATTTCGTCAAACTATATCACGTGACTTTTGAGTAAATGCGAATCCTCACTTTTACGATCGTAATTTGACGATTCTGTATCTTGATTTTGAGGAAACTGAATCTCATTGTTGCACTCACATGCTCAAAAATGACGTAATATTTCTTTAGATTAGACGACACTCAAATCCTCATAAAAATGACGAAATATTTCTTTAGATTAGACGACACTCAAACCCTCATAAAAATGACGATTCAAATTTCCTCTCTTTGAGGAAACGAACACTCGGAGCATTTGCCAGTAACCGGATTCGTCAAAACTAAGGAAAGTTTCGTCGTTTTTGAGCACTCTTTTTTTAGAGTGCCTATTATAACTATATAATGCAATGTACTTCATTTAATTTAATTTTTTTTTTCAATTTAAAAAAAATCTTAGTACCCTTTAAAATCGTTACTTCCACTACAGTTGTATGGAATTCGCCCTTGACAATGACAAATGACAGTGATTGTGCTCTCTAGAAGGGAAGGGCGTAGGCTATATAGCCCATTACCCCGATCGCCAGAAGAGACAGTCACAAGAGACACACAAAGAGGGACGCCACAAACACATAGACAAATAACAACATTTATTGACAAACACAAACATCCATGCCTTTACCGGGATTCAAGCCCGAGCCCAGCAGCTCCAAAGGCTAGTACACTAACCATTGCGCCAGTGGACCGGCAGGAATTCGCCCTTAGTGGACTTGGTATTTAAACCAGTCCCCACTTGTATCAGGGGCCATCCACTTCAATAGAGAAGTTTTTCTCTTTCTATACGGGTGACGATGATAGCCCCCCCCCCCCCCCCCTGCGTGTCATCGAAATGACCGTCCTGCTGTTACGGTTGTCATTCCCAATGTTAGGTAGTGGGGCCGGGGAGCCCAGTCGGTTAGGCACTCGCCTAGCATGCGAAAGATCCCAGGTTCGGGTCCGGGTATCGCCAAAATAACTGCCGACCTATTAACGGCCCGTGCTGCCAAAAATGTCCGACGAATAATACCAATACCACCTATATTAGAAGGCCGAAGAACTAAGCAACACAACGTCACACTAGTAGACCAATTTCGATTTGTTGACCGATAACGTCGTATCTTAAGGGGTCATAGGAGTCTTAAAAATGTGCAAAGACGGTACTGTTTGATCTCTCCTGTAATTTTTTAACTACTCAATATACAAGTATAATTTTTTATATGTAATTCTATAAGATTTATTTAATATAAAACAAATTTTAAAATTTATGAAACTTTAACCAAAACTAAAATAAATTATATTAAACCAAAAGCTATTTGAACACATTGTGATTAGGCTTGCGCGGCAAATTGTGAGGTCAAAATTGAAAAAATGATCATGAAAATGAGTCTATATTGTACAAATATGTACAAACAAAGACTTATACCTAAATTCTCAGCTCAATTTTAATTAGAAATTATTTTAAGAACTTTTTATCTAAAAAAATTATTAAAAATTTTGAAATTTTAATTTAAAACTTTTTTAAAAATAATTTCTAATTAAAATTGAGCTGAGAATTTAGGTATAAGTCTTTGTTTGTACATATTTGTACAATATAAAGTCATTTTCATGGTCATTGTTTCAATTTTGACCTCACAATTTGCCGCGCAAGCCTAATCACAATGTGTTCAAATAGCTTTATGTTTAATATCATTTATTTTAGTTTTATCTAAAGTTTCATAAATTTTAAAACTTGTTTTATATTAAATAAATCCTGTAGAATTACATATAAAAAATTATACTCATTTATTGAGTAGTTAAAAAATGACATGAAAGATCAAACTTTGTTTTGTAGTACCTTCTTTGCACATTTTTAAGACTCCTGTGACCCCTTAAATGATCTCTATGGTTGAAAAATATGTTTAGATTAAGAATATACGGGAAGGATTTTGCTTGGGTCTTAAGAGGAAAAGCAACTCTGGTTAAACTAGTAGTAGTACATACCTACCATGCTGCATAAACTTGTAACTGCTTAATAGCCCTGCATAAGTTACCAATTACTAGTACAAGGTTACTGCGTTTACGACGTTAGAGATATTAACAATAATGAGTATCCTTGTACAGTATTTACTGGAGACTACAGTGCGTAAGCGGAATGTGTAAGTCACCTTGTATGCGGAAATGGGCAAGGCAGGCCTTGGATATCTATAGGTTGTCTCCGGAACTGAGTATGTTGTTTATTAACATTCTCTTTAATTCAATGGTTATTTCAGATTGGGATAAATATCGATGCGTATAAACACTATGATTTTTCTTGATAATAGCAAATAAAACAATAAGTTCTAAAATAACAAAAAATAGCCTACTCGCCCGTCACTTTAAAACTCACAGAAATTCTTATCGGAAAACAAATAGGTTTGCAACAGTAACTATGACCTAGAACCGCTTTTCACAGGATTTCTAGCATCTAGTTGTAATTTCAACATTGAAAAGCCAAAATTAACGATTTTCATTAGATTTCTTTCATAAATTAAATGCATATTCTGAAGCATTTGGTGAATTTATTTGAAATTCGAAGAATGGCTTGGCCAAATCCTTGCATCCGTTCTGGTAACATTTAGAGCGTTTTGAAAATGGCGCCAACACAACAAAATGACAAATGCCTCTTATTCCCAAATATTTGAAGAGTACACGGGAAAAACCAATTGATTTTGCAGAGAAGTTTCCTTAGCAGGCCACTTTGGCGATGATAGCGAGTGATCGCCTAATCTTGTGTAAGGAAACCAGTTCCTACCATAGATATCATAGTTAAAATAATAGAGTGGCAGATCACGTGACATCCAATGCTAACGAAGGGACGCGCTTGGAGCTCCCAAAAGAGCCCCAATGAAGTCAGTGTTGTTGTAGGTCACGTGATATGCCACGCTAATACTTTAACTACAATATCTGTGGTTCCTAGCTACCAAGGTTCAGGCGATTGGCGATCCCAACGCTTGGACCAAGCGAAGAAGAAAGAGAGAAACCGGTTTTCTGTCGCCAAGCAGACAATTGCGGGCGTCCGCCTAATAAATCAATCAGTTATTCCCGTGTACTCTTCATTTATCAACATAAAAATCTGTAAAATCCTGAGGTTTTTCAAATATTTAGTAATACGTAACAAAACCTGAAACTACTTCAAACTCTACTAATAAATGAAAAAATGCGTACGAATTTGTGCACGGAAAAACTAACGGACATTTACAGCATATCAATAAATCGTCACTTAATCTCCCACATGTGCTATCTAACTGTTGTGAAAAGATCGGATTCACTGTACGGTAACACTTGGATCGATTTTTTCGGATTTGGCGAAAAATATTTCTTTGTGGCAACCGTCTGACTTCGACTGATGATTCGAATTCTTTGACTGCGCAACGATGACGTTTTCCGAACAGCCGGTGTTGAATGAACAAACACGTTTTTCAGCTCTCCCTCGTGTAGCTCTAATGCGACGACAATTAAAACCTATCTTGCAATTTCGGATGAGCTTTAGGCCGACTTTTGGCGCGATTTTGAAAAGTTCGCCAAGGGTTACAGTTCAGTAAATTTCTACCGTTTTGCAAAGTTTTAGATAGCACATGCGGGAACTTAAGTGACGAAATACTTTTCATTTTTTCAAAAAAAAAGTTCCCTACTTCATATACAGCCCTATTTATGTTAAATATTTAACCCTCTAATGCATACTGTTACCGTTTGGTAACAAGTAACATAATCCCCTTTATTCTATTAAATTAGAGCTCCTTCTAGACAAATCTGTGCTTTTTTTCATCTATTACATTTAATTTTAAAGTTTTAGTTACTAATAAACCTCATAGATGACAGTAGTAAAAGTGTATTCAAAATTAAAGAGTGAGGTTATTAACTTTTGTGAAATTACCTTTTTGGCAGTATTCAAAGAATAATATTAGCACTAAATACTAAAAAATTGTTTTGAAAAATTAATCATAGTTAACCCTCTAGTGCATGAATTTTTTGTTTTGTCCCAAAAAAATATATTTGTATCTCTAATGCTCATACATCACGGGAAAAATAAGGAAAAAAAATTAAATGCATCGGAATTTAAATAATTTCATTTTTTAAATTTGTTACCAAACGGTAACACCATGCATTAAGCTCTGAATAGATGCTTAAGGGATCATAGGAGTCTTACAAATGTGCAAAGAAGGAACTACAAAGTATAGTTTGATCTTTTATGTAATTTTTTAACTACTCAATATATAAGCATAATTTTTTTATATGTAATTCTACAAGATTTATTTATTATGAAACAAATTTTAAAATTTATAAAACTTTAGCCAAAACTAAAATAAATGATATTAAACATAAAGCTATTTGAACACATTGTGATTAGGCTTGCGCGGCGAATTGTGAGGTCGAAATTGAAGACATGACCAAGAAAATGATTTTATATTGTACAAATATGTACAAACAAAGACTTATACCTAAATTATCAGCTCAATTTTAATTAGAAATTATTTTAAGAACTTTTTTCTAAAAAAATTAATAAAAATTTTAAAATTTTGATTTAAAATTTTTTTAAAAATAATTTCTAATTAAAATTGAGCTGAGAATTTAGGTATAAGTCTTTGTTTGTACATATTTGTACAATATAAAGTCATTTTCTTGGTCATGTCTTCAATTTTGACCTCAAAATTTGCCGCGCAAGCCTAATCACAATGTGTTCAAATAGCTTTATGTTTAATATCATTTATTTTAGTTTTGGCTAAAGTTTCATAAATTTTAAAATTTGTTTTATATTAAATAAATCTTGTAGAATTACATATAAAAAAATTATACTTGTATATTGAGTAGTTAAAAAATTACATGAAAGATCAAACTATGCTTTGTAGTTCCTTCTTTGCACAATTTCAAGACTCCTGACCCCTTAAAGTTCGGGGTACGAATATTTATTTTTATTCAAATTATTACCTTTTTTACTTTTTATATTTCTAATAAATTATACTTAAAAATAAAGCTTATTGATAATTTTATTATTCTATAAGAAGTTGCAGAGGCACACAGACACATAGTTTTAGGTATAAAATCTTTAATGAAAACGTGTATAACAAACAAAAAAGAGTATTAATATTCAGTACATTTAGATTTTGTTAAACAGGAAAAATTAGTTTTTAAAATAATTATGAATAGTAGTTACTTTTGAAACAAAATTAATGTACAAATAGAAGGCAATAGCAGGTTTAGTACAAATAGCAGGTATTTATGAATAAAAATATACAAAAAATCATTTTTAAACATAATTTTTTTAAATGTCAGAATGATACGACATAAAACAGTTATTTTTACTCTTAAAATCAAGTATTACCAAGCATTTTAAACTCTGAACTCTTGTGAATCCGTCACAGAGATACACGCAAATTAGCAAACAAAAGTTGTGCTTAATGCATGATGTTACCAAACGGTAACACATGTAGAAACCAACTACAAACTACCAATTTTGAAAAGAATGATTAGAAAACTATTAAATATAGTTTAAAATAACCCTCTTGAACTATAATATTTTTTTCAAAGCAATTTAATTGTATTTAGTACTAGTATTATTACTTTGAATTCTGCCAAACACGTAAATTCACAACAGTTAGAAACTTCACTTTTTAATTTTTAATACACTTTTACTATTGTCAATTATGAGGGTTATTATTAACTAAAACTTTAAAATGGAATGTAATAGATGAAAAAAACACAAATTTGTTGAGAGGGAGGTCTATTTTTAATAGAATAAAGCGGATTATGTAACTTGTTACCGAACGGTAACACTATGCATTAGAGGGTTAAAAAGGGTTATTTTGAAATATTTTTAGTTGTTTTCTAGTGATTATTATCAAAATTGGAATTTTGCAGTTGGTTTTTGTCATATGGAAAATTTTTTTAAAATTTAAATTTTTTAAATTCTAATGCAGTTAAATTTTTTTTAGTATTTTTCCCATAATTTGCGAGTATTAAAGATACATATATCTCTTTTTTGGGTTGAAAATAAAAACTCTTGCATTAGAGGGTTAACCACTATCCCCCTCCCCCCACCCCACCACTCTATAAACTTCCACCACCAACTAGTATATTCAAATCCGACCCCTCATCGCATGCTAATGAGCATGATTAGCATGTCCACGGGAAACCCAAGTGGGGGGGGGGGGGGGAGAGAGATTCAAACTCATCACTAGGGAGGGGGAACTAAAAGGGGGAAGGGGTGATAGCCCCCCCCCTCCCCATCTGTATTAGGTTACGGTCTCAGAGACAGGGTTGTGGGTAATTATCCGCCATCAAGCGCTATCAATTATTCGCGTTTGGCGAATCTTCGATGCGATTCGGGGAGAGGAGGGATGGGGAATAAAATATTATGGTTCGTTTTATACTTGTTCCTGCCGCCCCGGTGGCTGAATCGTTAGGATACTGGCCCTTGGAGCTGCTGGGGTTGGGTTCGAATCCCGGTCAAGCATGGATGTTTGTGACTGTCAATAAATGATGTTATTTGTCTATGTGTTATTCATTTCTTTGTGACTGTTAATAGCCTTTCTGTGTCTGTCCCACTTGACGAAAGCTTATAAGCGGTTGCTCTGAATAAGCACACAAGCTGGAATATATATGTACCATAACATACTTGCTCCGTTTGAAGTAAATTTTAGGTTTAGTTTTAAACATAGTCGCACTAGAACTACACGAGGGCTATTGACGACGGGCGTCATATTTTAGAACCATAATCAAGTGACGAGCCGACACCCGAGTAGGCACCCAACATAACCGTTAATTGCGACATCGTACACAGCGTCGGGAGTTTGAAAGATATCTGCACGGGGTATTATTCGTCTGACATTTTGGCTGCACCGGCTGTTTATAGGTCGGCAGTAATTTTGGCGATGTCCGGACCTAAACCTGGGACATTTCGCATGCTAGGTTAGGTTTGAATTATCGTCGCTCTAGAGCTACACGAGGGCTATTTGCGACGGACGTCATATTTTAGAACCATAATCAAGTGACGAGCCGACACCTGAGTAGGCTCTTGACGCAACCGTTAAGGGCGACATCGTACGCAGCGTTGGGACTTTGAAAGATATCCAACGCGCACTTCCTCTGCACGAGATATTATTCGTCTGTCATTTTTTCTACACGGGCCGTTTGTAGTTCGGCGGTTTTTTTGACGATGCCCGGACCCGAACCTGGGACCTTTCGCATGCCAGACGGATGCCTAACCAACTGGGCTCCCCAGCTTCTAAAAATTTAAGTACAGATCTTTTCGATCAAGTGTTACCACACAGTAAATCTGATTCGGTGTGAAAAGTGAGATAGAACAAGTGGGAACTTAAGTGACGATATGCAATATGATCAGAGCTTGCTTACTTAACACTTTAAAGACGGGCGTCGACTGACCCATAGACTAAGAATCTTCTAGACCAGCAACTTAATCTAATGCCTAGCTCTTCTAACGTGTCGAAAGGAACTAAAACACCGTTAAAGATTGATTTGTTGATTGGCATAATTGTACTTCCCGATTGTAGGGCTACTGTTTCTTCGGAATGTACAGCTGAGGAAAAAAAAGTTACCCACTAGTGATTATTTCAACCGTTAGTCATCCTTTCACATCGGACCTTTTTTACTATGTGAACAAATAACATTTTGAGTTAATTTCATAACACAAAATTTGCATAAGGGGCCGTCTTAATATTTAAAATAATACGAACTTTAAAATTTTCAATAGCAACACCCAATTTTAATTGCTCAGAACCGTGAAAAACCTTCGAAAACCCCTAAATCTAAGTTTTTGTTACATTTGGATAAATATTTGACGAGTTATTCAATCGAATCACTTGTGGATCTTTGGGGGACCATTCCTAAAATGACAAGTGTAGTCAGTCTGTAGGTTTATTAATGGAGAAAAAGGAAGCACCAGGTCAAATATCTTGAGGACGGGCCTACGAGGGATATAAAAGTCAATGAGTAGCTGTATATATTCAAAATTAAGGCGAACATAAGTTGTCGTCAAAAATAGATCCCTATCGTCGCTTGATAAGGGTTCTAAATTACGAGGTAATGCATTTGTAGTTCCCTTAGACACAACGGGCGCGCCAGTTTCTATGTCAATTCTAATGTAGAAATTCTCCAATGAGAGTTTTAAACTTAGAGTGGTCTTAGTCTATGGGTCAGTCGACGCCCGTCTTCAAAGTGTTAAATAAGACGGCAAGCTATATTGAAGGGTTAAGTTGAATTATCGTCGCCCTAAAGCTACAAGAGAGCTATTGAAGACAGGCGTCGTAATTTAGAAAATCAGTCAAGTGACGAGGCGACATTTGTCTTATTTGGAAAATAAAACCGAGTTAGTCGTCGACAATCGATATCAAAATTGTGTACATTGTGTGAACTACACTCCTTGCCAACCTAATTTGGGTAAATAGAAATATGCTATGGAGAACATCCTTCCGCGCATGCAAAGAGCTCCATAAATTTGTAAATCCCCCCAGAAAACATGTTTAGAGCATTAATTTCGTTTAAGGTCCAACAGATTTAAATATTATTTGAGAAAATTTAACAATTTTATTAGCATGAGCAGCGTATGTTAGTTTAATTGTAATCATATCATTGTGTATGCAAATATTACCTTACAATTATTTCTACTAACTAACGGACCAACCGCGCTTTTCCCTCTGCCTTTCTACTCTTTAATTTTACCGCAAGTTATGTTGGTACGGAGTGTAGAGCACATATGCTCTTTCAAAATAACTGGTGCTTCCTGTAGAGTTCAGTTGAGGAGGTTAGCTCCGATCAGGGGGGGGGAGAGTTGAGGGGGAGGGGGTGTCGTCGTGATTGAGGGGATGAGTGGGGGAGTTATTCATGGGATGAGGGGTGGTGTGGGGATTTGTATTTGTTTTGTTCGCAGTATTTGTCGTCCGTGTAGAGACGTTGATTTTGGAACAGGCGAGGGTTTTTAATTAAAAGTTACGTGTTGGTTTGGAATAACGTCACACTAACCCTACGCAGGATACGCACGTAAATCTACCACTTGACTATAAGGTTTTTAAGCAAGGAATATATATATTTTTAAATTTATTTTTCTTTTTAAGATTTTATCAAATTTTATGCTTTGAAGTATGGGGGTAGAAATTTGAAATCAACTGCAACAAAAACACAATTATAAAAAAATGCTAAATTTTCTGTTAAAACTTTGAAAGTTATCCAGTGAAAAAAAGTTTGAACTTCAGCCAATTCGATTATCCCCATCGTACTCAGAGCGTTCTTCTAAAATTCAACTGAAAACAGAAGAGTAAAATCCCATTTTGTATCAAAATTGATATTTTTTTATATTTCTTGTCCAATTTTGCAGGATTTAAAGAATTAAGATGTTTGATAATTCGTTAAGTAAGTTTGAATTTTCGAACTAGTACTACATTACATTGGAAATGGGCACTGTAATTTAGAGCAACAGTCAAGTGACGAGCCGACACCCGAGTAGGCACCCAACGCAATTGTTAAGGGCGACATCGTAGTGTTCGGACTTTAAAGCATATTTAACGTGCTTTGATAATCAGTATAAATAATTCGTATTAAGAAGGCTTATTGTTTAAGATAATTTTTCTGACAGTAAAAATTTGTACAATTTGTACAGTATCGCCATCTATTGACAGATAAAATGAATAATGTTTCATTCCCAAAGCGGTTTTAATTAAGAAATTTTGAAATCCAAGTATGAAAACGAAATGCGAATATTATTCTACTTTTTTTATCTTATCAAAACATATTTAAATAAAATAATGATATAGTTGAAATAAGGCCCAATAGGTCTTCATTGATAAAAACTTCGTTTGATATTTTAAGTTAAATATTAAGTTGAATTTTGTATAAAATTTTAAAATAAAATAAGTTACACCTCAATGCATATCTTAAGACCAAAATTAGCCCCTATAGAAATTAAAAAAAATGGCTCTTAAACCTTCGTCAATTAAAACAGACAGACCCAATTTTTACTAACACAGTTTGAAAAACCATATAGCATATAGAACACTCCAACAAGTTATATTACTCCTTTTACTGGCACCCTATGATTCGCACCTAAATTGATTCGTAAACCGTGTTAAAACCTTACAAAAACATATCTAGACATAAATATGCAAATATCTGTCAACATCCATTTTGAATCAACCCCTAGGCTGGGTTTTGAATTATCGTCGCACTAGAGCTGCACAAGGGTTATTGGCGACGGGCGTCGTATTTTAGAACTACAGTCAAGTGACGAGTCGACACCTGAATAGGCACCCAACGCAACCGTTAAGGGCGACATCGTACTCAGCGTTAGGATTTCGACGGATATTTAACGTGCTCTCCCTTGCACGAGGTATTCGTCGGACTTTTTGGCTGCACGGGCCGTTTATAGGTAGGCAGCGATTTTGGCGATGCCCGGACCCGAACCTGGGACCTTCCGCATGCTAAGCGAGTGCCTAACCGACTGGGCTCCCCAGCCCCTCTAAACTTACATATATTTGAAGAGCACAGGGGAAGAACTCGTGCATTGTCTGGGAATTTTTCTGCATCAGATATGCTTGGCGAAAATAGCGAGTCATCGCCTAAAGTGGAGTGAAGAAACCAGTTTTGCTTTGGTTCTTATCAAGCTGCGCACGTGTTTACTTTAGGTTAGGTTTTGAATTATCATCGCACTAGATACACGAGATCTATTGGCGACGGACGTCGTATTTTAGAACCACAGACAGGTGACGAGCCAACACCTGATTAGGCACCCAACGCAACCGTGAAGGGTGACATCGTGCGCAGCGTTATGCACGTGTTTCCTATCTCTGTGATTGAGATTCACGCCACACACGCTTGAAGAAAGCGTGCGGCAGAAATCCATGTCCGATCGCCTCTACCAAATTCCCTGTCAATGAAAGGGTTTTTCCCAGAGTGCTCTATTTGTTTCTAATATTTTATAGGACAATATTAGAAACATTAAGAAAACGGTTTACTTACCCATAAATATTGTTACTCGTTATATCCGGTTAACGCATGACACCTGAAATAAAATACTATAATTTACACGCTTTATTAAACCTTACATGCGAGTTATTAAATATTTGATTATCAGTTATATGAATCTTTTTTATGTGCATCAAAACAAATCTTGAGTAACCACTAAGAGGACAAAGCGACCACTCAATTTTGAATTTCCATTTTAACTGAACACTCTTAAAACAAAAGAGTGAAATCCACTCCTGTTGGAGAAGTGCATTTTCGACACTGGAAAAGACTGAATATTATCTCAGACTGAGTTAAAATCACTCGTTTGGAGAGATCCTGTCGGAGGTTTAACACACAAAGGATCCACTCCAAAAGGAGAAGTGCATTTTCCAGACTGGAGGAGTGAAAATTAATCAGACTGTATTAAAATCGCTCGTTCGTTTTAAGAGTGAAGAGTACACGGGAAGAACCGATGGATTTATTAGGCGGACGCCCGCAATTGTCTGCTTGGCGAACATTGGCGGCATAAAACCGGTTTCTCTCTTCTTCGCTGGTCCAATCGCCTGAATCTTGGTAGCTAGGAACTAGATAGTAGTCACAGTATCAGAGAGAATAGAGTGGAAGATCACGTGACCTACAACACTGACTTCATTGGGGCTCTTCTGGGAGCTCCTTGCGCGTCCCGTCGTTAGCATTGGAGGTCACGTGATCTGCCACTCTTTTACTCTAACTATGATCTCTGTGGTAGGAACTGATTTCCTTACACAAGTTTAGGCGATCATTCGCTATCATCACCGAAGTGGCCTGCTAAGGAAACTTCTGTACAAAATCAATCGGTTTTTCCCGTGTACTTTTCAGCTTTCAATCACTATTAGCTGCAATCACTAAAATGGATATTTACGAAGAAACTCCTATGATGCGCATTTGAATATAAGGCTGGAGTTTTCAAATGTGGTAGTTAATTTCAATATAACTTTGTTGCCAACTTTAAATGTAATTATTCCAAAACACCAATTTTCAGCCTTAAGGTTCACTTTTTTTTTACTATAAGGGTTGAAATTTTCTGTGATGCCGTATCCATGTCTATTTTACACAGTAAACCTCAAGTTTCACGATAAAACCTTCATTATTTTAAATAATTAAATACAACAGAAATTTTGCGCATTTCTTAAATTAGCAAAATCGTCTTATTTTTACTCGCTCAATATTTTTTTGGAATATTTTTGGTTCACTGTGTTAAATAGACTTGTTGAGGACTTCACATCAAGTTCCAAACCTTCTAGTGAAATAAAAAAAAAAGAGAAAGTTTACCTTAATGCTGAAAATTTTGTGTTTTGTAATAATAATATTTAAAGATGGCAACAAAGTTAGAATGCCCGAACCCGAACCTGGGACCTTTCACATGCCAGACGAGTGCCTAACCGAATGGGCTCCCCAGACCCCAGATCTTTTATCTGTAATTACTCAGTTGCACTGATCAACCATGACATTTTGTTAACCCTTTTAGTCCCAAAAATTTACCACACTACAGAAACATCTGATGTTCACAAAATAAGCTTATTTTTGTTCAAAAATAAGAGTTCCATAAGAAAAAATTTAATTTTTTTTATATGGTTTTTGAAATAATGCCGAAATTTTTTAACTGTGGAAAAGAACCAAATAAAAATATATGTATCACCTAAAAACTACTTTGAGTTATATATTTTAAGGTATATGGCCATATTATTAAAAAAAATTTAGTAATTATTTTAACCGAAATAGTTTAAAATGTGTTTTAAATATGTGGAACTGAAGTGAACTTATCACAAATCAGGTGAAACGCTTGTTTGCTATTTTCTAAATGAAAAAAAATAGTAGTTCTGACTTCAATTGAGATTAATGAAAAATATTGTCTAATAGAACAAAGTATAAAGAATCGAATGATGTGTGTTTGGATGTCGTAACGGGACATAAACATTTGGAACAAAATATTGAAAGTGATGCCAAATGGCATCAGTGGGACTGAAAGGGTTAAGTCAATTTATTTGACCTTTTTTTGTCTTTCTGGTGTTGAAACCTCATACTGCATTAATGAAGGCCCACAACCACCTATTTAGCCTCAAACGAACAAAGAAAAGTAAAACAACGGCCTGTAAAGCCTTGGTTTCCTCGGAGTCCGTCTCCAGAAAAAGGCGACCGCTATTATACGTGGATGACGTCACTCTACCGGCCACCTCTTCATCGAAACGTTACGTTGACACGAAACTGGAAATTTAGCGAACTCACTCAACTCAAATCTGCTGTTGTTTTGGTTTTCGTCTTTGCATGTCAAAAATGAAAAATTTAGGTTCTTCGTGATTTCTCACAAAATCAATTAGCATTTCTTCCTCGGCAAGCGTAAAACAACTCTCGCCTTCCGTCATTTCCTCAAATTTTTAATTTTTGGCTAGCACACCACGCAGCAAACAACAGTTAAAACGTTGTCATCAGGATTTACCCAACGCACTCAACATCAACGCAATCTGGCGGTCGTGTTGAGTTGTCCGGCAACGCTCCCGAGGAAACCACTCTAACGTAATCAATGCCAGTAGTTTGTATGACGTCATTCACTGCACTTGTACGACCGCTTAAATGTGTTGACGGACTCCGAGGAAACCGAGGCTTAAGTGGTACTTATAAGTACCGACAGTCAATTACGAGTTGGAGCTGGTAACTAAAGTAAAAGTTAGTAGTAACTAAAGTAGAACCACAACCAAATGACGGCACTTGAATGGGCACCCAATATAGCTTTTTGTTTAAAAAAAAGCGATTAAAAAAATTTCCTTCGGCTTTACAGCAAAAAAATCGTCACTTAAGCTCCCACATGTGCTATCAAACTTTCCAAAACGGTAGAAATTGACTGAAAGGTAACCCTTGGTGAACTTTCCAAAGTCGGCCGATAACCCAACCGTAATGATAAAATAGGTTAGGCTTGAATTATCGTCGCATTAGAGCTACACGAGGGAGAACCGAAAAACTTGTTTGTTCATTTAACACCGGTTGTGCGTACTTTCTTGTTACATAATATCGGTGTACATATAATGTAATGCTGAGATATGCAACAAGAAAGTCCGAACAGCCGGTGTTAAATAAACACGTTTTTCGGCTCTCCCTCGTGTGGCTCTAATGCGACGATAATTCAAACCCATCCTATCATTTCGGTTGGGTTTTCGGCCGACTTTTGGCGCGATTTTGGAAATTTCGCCAAGGGTTACCGTTCAGTACATTGCTACCGTTTTGCAAAGTTAGATAGCACATGTGGGAACTTAAGAGACAAAATACCAAAACCGTTGCGGGGCTGGGGAGCCCAGTCAATTAAGCACTCGCTTAGCATGCGGAAGGTCCCAGATTCGGGTCCGGGAATCGCCAAAATAGCTGCCGACCTACAAATGGCACATGCAGCCCGAAATGTCCGACGAATAATACCCCGTATAAGGGAGTGCACGTTAAATACCCTTCAAAGTCCTAACACTGCGTACGATGTCGCCCTTATCGGTTGCCTATTCAGGTGTTGACTCGTCACCTGACTGTGGTTCTAAAAATACGACGCAAATAGCCCTTGTGTAGCTCTAGTGCGGCGATAATTCAAACCTACCCTAATCAAAACAGTTGCGCGAAACGATCAAAATAACTTATAAAATTCTTACCTATAATTGAAATAGGTTCGTCGTAGCGTCCTGTCTCTGCACACTGAGGTGATTGCTCCAGTAGATGGCACTGTCTAATCTATGGACATTGTTTTGAACCATAAGCGCACACATTTTACAGGGTGAGACAAGCATAAGTGGCCCCGAAGTGAAGATAAGAATGCGACAGAAATGTTGCCAAGCCAAAAAACAATACAACAACAGGTTTGCTAACTGAAGCTATTGATCGCTTCAATATTAAGCCCAAACAAACGCTTGGCGACTTATTTGCCGGCAACTACGCTGTGGTTTGAGAAGCTGAGTTGAAATGAAATATAAACAAGGTTTGAAAAGCTGATCAAGAAAAGTTCCCACTAGTGATTATTTTGGTCGTTATTTATCCTAGAGAATAGGACCTTTTTGTTTTTGTTAATAAAAATATTCTAAATTGATTGCAGGACACAAAATTTGCATTGTGGGACGCCTTCATACAATACGAACAAAGATCTGTACTCGCCACTAGTCTATGAGTAGCTCTAATGTGAAGTTACTTCGATCCAACCAATGCAAGAACTGGTTTCAGGCGGCTTCAGGAGTTTTTCTCGCCAAGCATTTCAACGTATTCCTATCTCTACAATGGGGCCACATTTGTTTGCCTCACCCTGTAGAAAACAATTTTATATTCCATCACATCACATAATCGTATCGACTTTAACGTACTGCAATGTTTCGGCTTGTTATAAAATTTCGTTGATTCTGCACTTTACCTTCGCTTTTTAAAAAGAAAACAAAGTAAGATTTTATTTTTTAAAAATAAAATATTTCGTGTAGAGAAATTTTGAGATTCTGACCAAACATAGAACAAAAGTACTATCTGATAAAAGTAAGTTTCTTTAGGGGTGACTTTTGGTCAGTGTTGGGTTTTAATCAATTTGTCAATTATCTTATTGACTTAAAAAGTAATTACAATTAAATTAATTTGATTAACGTATGTCAATTGTTACTCACAATTAAAAGAATCACAAAAATTACTCACAATTAATTTACAATTAAATTTTTTAGTTGTTTTATGAAACAATTAAAACTAACAATTACTTTATGCATTAAAACAAAATGAGCAAAGATTTAGGAAAATAAAGCTGCAAGTCTTAGACTTAAGAATATAAAAGTAATTAATTATTTTTAATTGAATAAAAAATACAATTGAAAATTAATAATTGTTACTAAAACAGTTACCAATTAAATAATTGTAATTAAAAAAAATACAATTGATTTATTAATAGTTGTGGTTACATTTACCACTTAATAATTGTTAATATTTAATTATTCTTGCAATTAAAATTTGCCCAACACTGATGTCAGCCCATAGCCCAACTTCATCTTTTGTGCTACAACTATCACTACAATCACTGGTAGTAACGTAGAAGTTATTCAGCGCCATCTAGCTGGTATGCTATTCCTACGGTAAACAGACAGAAAATACGCTTCGTCTACTTTATGTCTGCAGTTGCATTCAGTCGGTACGATCATTAAAAAAAAGAAGACGCAAACACAAGATTTTTAATATTGTTTTTAGAATTCTGCTTCAGAGGGTCTGATGAGGTTACCTTTCTTTCAGAATTCTGAAAAGCGAAAAAAAAAAAAAGAGCATTAGTAGTAATAGTTAAAAGAAATAGGAAACATTAATACAGTTGAGTAATTGATTGAAAATACAAGGTGTTTTTTTTATTTACACCTATTATCCGAATTTCTGATTATCCTACACTCAAATGCGCCTTCCAGGGATCTTTTACTTGCCACATAATCATATGAGTGCCCAAGATTTTCCCATCCAGAAAATAAGATGACTCAGCCGGGCCTCGAACCAGCGATCTTTTGCTTACGAGGCGACTCGTTTAACCTTTCAGCCACTGAGATGCTGCTCCTCAAAACTGAAGAGACGCCGGAAAAGGTGCTAGTAGACAGTTTTTGAAACAATTGATATTTTTGGGGGTCAATGAACATACGTTATTCCCTATTTTAGGGATAATAAGATTCTCCCTTTTTATACACATTAAGTTACGGATATTTTCCATTTTGTAAGTACCGTTTTTACCATATCTAAGTGCAGACGAAATACTTGACGATATTTGCAGCATTTTGTCACGCATGCGTCACCGAAAAATATTGCATGCACTCTAAAAAATGAAGGATCAAAAACGGCGAAATTTTCCTAAATTTTGACGATTCCGATACGTTTACTGGCAAATGCTCTGAGTTTTCGTTTCCTCAAAGTGAGGAAATTTGAATCGTCATTTTTATGAGGATTTGAATGTCGTCTAATCTAAAGAAATATTTCGTCATTTTTGAGCATGTGAGTACAACAATGAGATTCAGTTTCCTCAAAATCAAGATGCAGAATCGTCAAATCACGATCGTAAAAGTGAGGATTCGCGTTTATTCAAAAGTCACGTGATAGTTTGACGAAACAATCCTCAAAATTAACGAAATGAGGCTTGAGGATTCATGAATCGTCAAAAATGAAAGTGTTATTTCTGAGAGTGTAACAACTCATGTCCACCAACGATACCGAAGTCAAAACCAAGTGACTTTTTTCTACAAACATTTGTTGGTATCAAAATTACTATTACTACACTCTTAAAACAAAAGAGTGAAATCCATTCCAGAAGAAGCGCGTTTTGGACACTGGAAAGGAGTGAATATTAACTCAGACGGAGTTAAAATCACTCGTTTGGAGTGATCCTGTCGGAGGTTTAACACACAAAGGATCCACTCCTCTAGAAGAAGTGCATTTTCTATACTGGAGGAGTGAAATTAACTCAGACTGAGTTAAAATCGCTTGATCGTTTTAAGAGTGTAGCGCAGTAGTAAATCAGCACCATCTACGTCGGATGTTATTTGAGGTGGGCCGCTACACAAGATAACAATTTTGACGAAAAGTCCCATCACCAATAGGCGCAAAATTCCCATCCCTGAATTTAGTAAAATTCTATATTCAAATACACTCTTAAAACAAACACTCCCAATTTACCTCAGTCTGAGTGGATTTCACTCCTCCAGACTGGAAAATGCACTTCTCCTTTTGGAGTGGATCCTTTGTGTGTTAAACCTCCGACAGGATCACTCCAAACGAGTGATTTTAACTCAGTCTGAGTAAATATGCATGCCTTTACGGTGTCGAAAATGCACTTCTCCAACTGGAGTGGATTTCACTCTTTTGTTTTAAGAGTGTACCTCAAAATCACGCATAGCATAACTGAGGGTTAAACCAAGCCGGATTTGGCGTCTTTACAAATATAGTGCCAGGTCCAATGAGAACAAACCCCGGTGCGTGCTGAGACAACCAATGAGTGACCGCAGTATGGAGAACGTAACATAAGAAACTTCCCCATTGTTAATTTCTCCAAAGGTTGCCATAATACGAATAAGTGGGGACTCCCACATGTGGCGTAAAATATCCGGCCACAGGGCCGGATTTAAAGATTTGCCGCTTGTAGGCTTCGATAGATTAGCCGCCAATAACATAGTTTTCTTAACTATTTTTGTCTTTCTACATATTAGAATTATCTATGCACCTTTACACCATAAATCGAAAGCGAAGTAATATACGAATTTTTAAACTGTTCTATTTTTTTCAACTTCCAAATCCCGGGGGAGAGGGTGAAAACGGCCTCGCATATGCTATGTTTACTACTAAGTATTAGTATTATATATACGTTTACGATTTACTCACTTATGTAAATTATCTGTTTTCTTCCTTCAAAATATATTAGTATCCTTTAAAAAAAATGCCGAATTCCGCTTTAATTGGTCGTAAAATTTGCCGCCCCCGAAAATTTGCCGCTCTAGGCTGCAGCCTACTTAGCCTATTTAGAAATCCGGCCCTGTCCGGCCACGATTATTTAGTTTAAGCTAAATCTAAATGAATAATTACCTTTCTCTTCACAATCAAGCAGGAACCCATCAAGCCGCTCCTCATTATTGTGGTTGGCAGCTGTAACTTCAAAGCAATTCCTTAAAAATATAGCAGATATGTCCAATTTTTCATGGTTCAATAGAAGATTCGAATGTCATTATAGTCCTTCTGATTACAACGCAAGCTGTGATAGCCCTTTCTTAATCTGCTTCTTTTCTAGAAGCTACAGGGTGGTTATAAAATAACGCTCGCTATTCGGAGGGGTCTGTAGCTTGAATGAATAATCCAAATGCTTCAAAAATAGAGACACTTACTAATCAAGAAGGGGGGAAAAGAATGGAATCATAAAAAGACAGAATCCTAAAAAAATAATCATAAGAAAGAATAATCATTTAAAACAAACTCGTCTCTTGCCAGAATCTAAATTACGAGGCGTCGTCAATTATGGCCAAATACGGCCAACACAGCTAATTACGACTCGTAATTTAGAACCCTGGTCAAGATACGAGTTTTTTTTACGAAAAAGAATTGAATCATAAAAACATAAGCTCGTCTCTTGACCAAAGTTATAACCACGAGGCGTAGCCAATTATGGCTAATTACGGCCAACACATCCAATTACGCCCCGTAATTTAGAACCCTGGTCAAGAGACGAGGTTGTTTTTTATGATTCCATTCCTTTTCCCCCTTCTTGATTGGTAAGTGTCTCTATTTTTGATGCATTTGGATTATTCATTAAAGATACAGACCCCTCCGAATAGCGAGGGTTATTTTTTAACCACCCTGTACTTAGGTGTCGCCGTTTCCATTTTCTCCCACTCTACTTGGGGTTCGAAAGCAATTGCATTTGGGCGCGCTGGACCAGGGATCACCTAACTCAAGAGCCTCAATGTTAATCCAATTGAAAAAAAAACCTATTTTCTCTGCCACATTTTTCCGGTTGTATTGAATATTTTTACAAACTGTTTTTTCCAAATGATAAATGTAGATAACTTACTAATGCCTCTATAATCCTACTTTTTGAAATTGCATCGAATACTTTTTGTAAAATTATTTATTCAAAATATTAAAAAAAATTGAAACCAATTTCAAAAAGTGGGATTGTCGGGACCTGTAAGTGGGATTGTTGACACCACAGAAAAGCCTCATGCACAGTACTAAGTTTAGAAAAGCGTTGATTACGTCGTTTCTTAGAAAACCACACTGGAGGATAAGGGAACAAAGTGCCGTAGAAGCTTGCGTTGTAATTGGAAGTACTAGAATAAAGTATAACTGTACTGCAGAACACTCTTAAAAATGAATGCTCAAAAAAGACGAAATTTTCCTTAAATTTGACGATTCCATTACTGGCAAATGCTCCGAGTTTTCGTTTCCTCAAAGTGAGGAAATTTGAATCGTCATTTTTATGAGGATTTGAATGTCGTCTAATCTAAAGAAATATTTCGTCATTTTTGAGCTTGTGAGTACAACAATGAGATTCAGTTTCCTGAAAATCAAGATACATAATCGTCAAATCACGATCGTAAAAGTATTCGCGTTTACTCAAAAGTCACGCGATAGTTTGACGAAACAATCCTCAAAATTAACGAAATGAGGCTTGAGGATTCATGAATCGTCAAAAATGAAAGTGTTATTTCTGAGAGTGAATGACAAGAAGAAACGATATACGTCATGTGATTAGGTACCGAGTCACGCGACTGCAGAGGCTCTTCTAGATATGCAAATGCGCAGTAAATTCTTCATAACGTCTATGATCACTTCACAGATGGCACTGCTATGCTACCAGACATTATACATACAATTGACGTCGCAATGTACTGCAGTCACGTTACTTAGTACTGATTTCACGTGACATTGTACCACTTGACTGTTGTAGTACACCCTGTCGAGCATCCTTTAAATGTGCAGTTCGGTTACATTAACGTTGCACTAGACCTAATCACATTGGTATTAACGGCCAAATGCAAATATTTAAACCAATGAGTTCTGTAGTAGGGTAGAGACAGAACTTGTCAACAGCACCATGGACCAACACACAGACAATATAGGGTGGCATGTGGGGCCCGATGGAAGAGTGGTTTGGATCGTAAGAGACAACGCTAGTAGTGTCCTCGAGCTTTAACGGATGCGAGTTCGATTCCCGCCTTTGCTCTGGGTGTACTTTCTTTCTAAGTATAAAATTATAAATTAACTAGTTTTTTTCCCACTCTATCCGGGCTCCGTAGTGAGCCATGGCTGCCGATGGCCTCTGAGTACGAATCATTCTTCTACACTACTACTGAACTCTTTGATTTAAACTGCTTTAATTCAAACAACTATTCCCGTTGAAATATTTGGCTATCCTACTTCGCAGCGGATGCAATTTTCATTGAAACACACAATTCAATGTCATTGAAAAACAAATATTCCACCATGAATTATTCTGGCATTTTTAGCCACATGTATCACCTAACTGATATAAACTTTCTAATAATGTATCGAAAACAAATATTAAATAGTACTTAACACTCAATGAGTAAACATAATGTTAATAACTAACACATAATTAAATTATCAGTAAATATAAAGGATTTCAATATTAATTACCTTAACTAATTATTTAATTATACTTATAATAAAAATACTGCTCTACAGTTTGGACACCGATTACAGTGCTGTTTAATTAAACTAAAATATTCTAATAAACATTTACACCAATTAATTATAATTAACACTAATACAAGCACTTAAAATATAAATAACTGCTAACTATTAACACAAATCTATTCACATAAAGCTATAATAAACAATCACAATATTATATTGAAATCTATTATTTAAATTAGATAATTTAAATTTAATTAACATATCACTAAATATTTAATAACTTTCACTTCATTCACCAATGTATCGTTTCCTATTGGACAAAACCCTTGTTACTTGACTGCCAGCCAACACCAACTCAATTTTCCCTTCCGTGTCCAACATGAATTCCAACGTACTCCTGCACCCGATTCCCGCATTTCCACATTTCACGGACGTATCTCAGTTCTCCCACCTCCGTCGCACTTTCTCCAAGTACGACTCGCGTCAACTTTCGTCGCGATTCCCCCGTCCCGACAACTCAGCCGCCCGGGCATCGCCTTTCCGATGTCGAAACGACATCCGCCCGACATCGGGGCGTCTGATTCCGACTTTCGTCTTCACGTGGCGATATTCCGGTTTGGGAGCTCTGATCGTCCGTGTTTAAACAAGGATGGAAGTGCTCAAAGTGTGCCTAGATGCGTCCACAAGGTGGACATTTTTCTTACTTCTTACAGGGTCTGATCTTCCCTTAAAGCCTTGGTTTCCTCGGAGTCTGTCGGCAGAAATATGCGACCGTTATTATACGGTGATGGCGTCACTGTACCGGCCACCTCTTCATCGGAACATTACGTTGACACGAAACTGAAAACCAAGCGAACTCACTCAACTCAACTCGGCTGTTGTTTTGGTTTTCGTCTTTGCATGTCAAAAATGGAAAAATTAGGTTCCTCATGATTTCTCACAATATCAATTAGCATTTCTTCCTCGGCAAGCGTAAAAACAACCGTCGCCTTCCGTCATTTCCTCAATTTTTTAATTTTTGGCAAGCACACCACGCAACAGACAACAGCAAAAAACGTTGTCATTGGGATTTCCCCAACGCACTCAACAGCAACGCAATATGGCGGTCGTGTGAGTTGTCCGGCGACGCTGTCGAGGAAACCACTCTAGTGTAATCAATGTCAGTAGTTTGTATGACGTCATTCACCGCACTTGTCCGACCGCTTAAATCTGTTGACGGACTCCTAGGAAACCGAGGCTTAAGGTCTGTTAGGGCAAGGCCTTCCACATTTTGTTGCTGTTGCTAATTTCCAGTCGGACCAGATCAATAAATCCGTTGATTTAGGATGTCCGAAACCAAAAACTGGGAGAAGAATGTATGTCGTCCCAGTCCAGTCCTAAGCAGTTTAGGATATGCTCAGGTGATGCCTGGTTTTGCTGGCACTTAGGGCAAGAAGGGAAGATCTTTTGATTAGCAGAAAACTTGAGGCGTATCAGGTGTCCTCTGGCTAGTCTGGACCAAGCAGGTGTTCCAAACTTTAGGGGCCCCTTAATTTCAGTTTCTTTTATTTTAAATGTTGGGAACTTTCAAAAATTTTTCGACCCCACTTTTTTTAGCTTGACTTTGACATTAACACAACATAATTAGCCTGATCAATGTAATAAGGTAGATGATGGGAAGAAACGTAATGCATCAGCCAACTGGCACAACAATTAATGCAATCTTACAAAAAAAAAGTTGTAAGAGTCCTAAAATTTGTGGCTTCTACACACTTAAATCAAAAGAGTGAAATCCACGCCAGTTGGAGAAGTGCATTTTTGACACTGGAAAGGAGTGAATATTAACTCAGACTGAGTTCAATTCACTCGTTTGGAGTGATCCTAATGATGGTTTAACACACAAAGGATCCACTCCTTTCGGAGAAGTGCATTTTCATGACTGGAGGAGTGAAAATTACTCAGATTGAGTTAAATTCGCTCGTTTGTTTTAAGAGTGTATAATCTGCGTTTCCCTAAAACAGGCCCTGCTTCCAAAGCTAGGCATACACGGAGGGACATGACTTGTGAACCTTCGCCAAACATCGCCACTCTTCCTCCAAGACGCTATCGGAAACATTTTCCTACGTCAGTGATTGGATTTCTGAGTACAACGGGACATGCCAAATCAATCACTAAAGCCTCGGTTTCCTCGGAGTCCGTCAACAGATTTAAGCGGTTGGACAAGTGCGGTGAGTGACGTGATACAAACTACTGACGTTGATTACGCTAGAGTGGTTTCCTAGGGAGCGTTGCAGGACAACTCAACACGATCGCCAAATTGAGTTGCTGTTGAGTGCGTTGGGGAAATCCTGATGACAAAGTTTTTTGCTGCTGTCTGTTGTGCGGTGTGCTTGCCCAAAATTAAAAATTTGAGGAAATGACGGAAGGCGATAGTTGTTTTACGCTTGCCGAGGAAGAAATGCTAATTGATTTTGTGAGAAATCACGAAGAGCCTAAATTTTCCATTTTTGACATGAAAAGAAAAAACCAAAACAACGGAGTTAGTTGAGTGAGTTCGCTAGGTTTCCAGTTTTGTGTCAACGTAACGTTCCGATGGAGCGGTGGCCGGTAGAGTGACGTTATCCATGTATAATAGCGGTCGCATATTTCTAGCGACAGACTCCGAGGAAACCAAGGATTAAAGAGTTCAAATGCTTTCGGCTATAATGTCGTGGAGGAAGAGTGGCGAAATTTCACAAATCCTGTCCCTTCGTGCATGCCTAGCTAAGATACAAGTTGGGTAAAATAAAGATGAAAAGCATCATCAAAAAGTAACAGATAGCATTATTTACAGTCAACCCCGATAACGCGAACTCGTTTTACAAGGATTTCCGATTAAGATGAACTGAAAGCACTTTCCGTGAGTTGTAAGCTTTGAAAAAAAGGTTAAAAAATTAGCTGAACATAACTTTGCATGAAATCCTCACTTAGCATTAACTAAAAATTCTGAAATTTCCTCATGAAAATTCGAAATTTAAGAAATGAAAAAGTTCGGCGGTTTTCTTTCTTAATCGAATGATGAGAATCTCTTAATTCCAAAATGCGTCTTCATTCTGCGCAAATTTTATAATTTAAAGCAACAAAAAGTCAGCCCTTTCAAATTGCCACAAAAAACAAAAAACCACAGAAGGCATAGTTTGTGCCGAAGTTTTCTTTAAGTAAGCTTTATTATTAAGGAAAAATCATGTTTTAACATTTTACAAATTCAAAATTAATATTTCCTGAAGATTAACAGAACATTTCGTATGTGTGAATTAATACAACCTCATGATGTATTAAATCACAAATACGCTTCTTTTATGTCTGTGGTGTGGAGTTAATGCGCGTTGGAATCATGGAATATCACGTTTTTTTTCCTACAGAAAAAAACGAGTCTTGTAAGGTTTTGTTACTTAATATCTTTCAAATCAATTCTTTTGTGTTTTTATATTTTTTTATCAGGGGAGTGCTACAGAATGGCTAGTTAGCTGGATACCCACTGCTTAATGTTGTTCTCTAGAGACTACAAACACCCAGAATGCGACTCAAACCCACAGAGGTTGATATAGTGAGACAGCTATATAACTATTTAGCAATCGCCCAACTGATTGTTAGTGCTGATACAAAAATATTGATTCGTTTAAATGAATGAAAATAGCCCATGTGCAAGCAGTTTATTTTCTGAAGTTATTTAAGTATCACTTTCGTGCAAATACCAGTCTTAACACTTTACCTCCGGGCGTCGACTGACCCGTAGACTAAAAATCTTCTAGACCAGCAACTTAATCTAATGCCTAGCTCTTCTAACGTGTCGAATGCAACTAAAACACTATTAAAGGTTGATTTGTTGATTGGTATAATTGTACTTTCAATTGTAAGGCTACTGTTTCTTCGTAATGTTCTCTGTTAAAAAAAAGTTACCCACTAGTGATTATTTCAACCGTTAGTCATCCTTTTACATCGGACCTTTTTGAATATGTGAACAAATAACATTTTGAGTTAATTGCATGACACAAAATTTGCATAAGGGTCCGTCTTAATATTAAAAATGTTACGAACTTTAAAATTTTCAATAGCAACACCCAATTTTAATTACTTAGAAATGTGAAAAACCCTCGAAAACCTCTAAATCTAAGTTTTTGTTACACTTGGATGAATATTTGACGAGTTATTCAATCGAATCACTTGTGGATCTTTGGGGGACCATGTCTAAAATGACAAGCGTAGTCAGTCTGTAGGTTTATTAATGGAGAAAAAGAAGCACAAGGTCAAATATCTTGAGGATGGGCCTACGAGGGATATAAAAGTCAAGGAGTAGCTGTATATATTCAAAAATAAAGTCGAAAATAAGTTGTAGTAAAAAATAGATCCCTATCGTCACTTGATAAGGGTTCCAAATTACGAGATGTCATTGGCTCTGTTAAATCTCCTAAAGGTGACTGCAAATAGGCAGCCAGAAACCATTACATTAGTTCCCTTAGACACAAAGGGGGCGCGCTAGTTTCTATGTCAATTTCAATGTAGAAATTCTCCAATGAGAGTTTGAAACTTAGAGTGTTCTTAGTCTATGGGTCAGTCGACGCCCGGAGGTAAAGTGTTAAAACTGAGTAAAGTAAACTAAAACATAAGCAAAACTACAGTCGATTGTCGGTACTATCTTCACATAAAATGTTTTTTTTTAAACAAAAAAATTACTAAAAACTATTTTTCTGGCTTTTAAACCAGTAAAATTTTAAAGGCTTTTCCCTACACGAAAACCCGATGTTATGTTGTATTCCAAACTTCTTACTCTATTCCAACAACCTATAAATATATGAAGAGTACACGGGAAGAAGCGATTGATTTATTAGGCGGACGCCCGTAATTGCCTGCTTGGCGGCAGAAAACCTGTTTCTTTCTTTCTTCTTAACTTGGTCCAAGCGTCGGGATCGCCAATCGCTTGAACCTTGGTAGCTAGGAACCACATAGATAGTAGTTGAAGTAGAGTGGCATATCACGTGACCTACAACACAGACTTCATTGGGGCTCTTCTTTGAGCTCCTTGCGCGTCCGGTCGTTAGCATTGGAGGTCACGTGATCTGCCGTTATATTACTTCAACTATGATATTTGTGGTAGGAATTGGCTTCCTTACACAAGTTTAGGCGATCACTCGCTATCATTGCCAAAGTGGCCAGCTAAGGAAACTTCTCTGAAAAATCAATCGGTTTTTCCCGTGTACTCTTCATATATCTACGCCTATACTGCAAGATCATTCCAAAAATTTTACCACCGAAAAGGTTCATCTAATAGAAAACAAGTCTTTGGTCTTAATCGAAAATGAACAGGAGAGAATTTAGTAGCAACAAAAAATTTACTTCAAACGCACAGATTATTTCGCTTTTACCATACTCAAAATGTACTTCAATTGGGAATCCGACTAATTTTAAAATGGAGGAATAGAATTAGCATTATTTAATCGAATCGGAGTTATTATAAGCAATAATAATGTGTTTTGTAAAATGTGTAATTATTTCTATATTATATATTAACTCTAGTTTTAATGCTATTATACCATGTGTTCCATTTTAGTATGGTCAATAACTATCTGCTTGTATTAACACTTAAAGATATCCACCCTACATCGTTAACATTTTATGCGAAAAAATGATAGTAAAAAATCTTCTTAAATTCCTTTCTATTCAACTTACAATGCATTCTTATATTATTTTATAAAATCACAATGGAGCTCATTGCCTTGAGAGATTTCATGTGGAAAATTTTACTCAGCGATTCGAACGAATCCTTTAAAAAGTGTCCGATAGCTCGTAGAAAGGCTCTATATCTATAGCAACTTTTTGTAGTAAATATTTATCTAACAAAACTTTCATTTTAGGTCATAGGACTATATGTGAAAGAATATCATTTTAGTCATAGGACTATATGCGAAAGAATATTAGATAAATTTCAATCGGTTCTTAAGGTTTCAAGTGATGAATTCGACATAATAACTTGATTTTGATGCCATAGGAGAACCCACTATTTAAAAAAAAAACAAGTTTAAATCCGTGTAATAATATAGTTTTATAACAACATTTTAATGAATTTTTTATCCCCATTGATAATGAAAGAGGGAACACTGAAAAAACTTCAATTTCAGTAAAATCAGTTTTTTCCTCTTATTATTTGAGAATATTTTTTGTTTTTAGATTTTTTGGGCATAAACCTCGCCAAACGAAATTTTCTGACGAGAAAACGCGGTATACACAATCAAAAGACCGTAGTACACGCAGTTACGGGTACCATTAAAAATATTTCATAAATCAGCAGTTGTACTTTTTCGGCGACCTTATCGCTTACGTCCGCGAAATGGTTAAGTTTAGTTTGAATTATCGTGACACCAGAGCTACACGAGGGCTATTGGCGACGAGCGTTTAACCCTTTCAGTCCCAAAAATTTACTACACTACAGAAACATCTGATATTCACAAAATAAGCTTGTTTGAGGTCAAATATACGAATTCCATAAGGAAAAAAAATCCATTTAAATTTTTTATATGGTTTTTGAAACAATGCCATAATTCTTTAACTGTGGAAAACAACAAAATAAAAAAATATATATTACCTAAAAAACACTTCGAGTAATATATTTTAAGGTGCCTGACCATATTATTAAAAAAAAATTAGTAATTATTTTAACCAAAATAGTTTAAATTGTGTTAAAGTATGTGGAACTGAAGTGAACTTATAAAAAATCAGGAGAAACGCTTGTTGACTATTTTCTAAATAATAAAAATAGTAGTTCTGACTTCTATTGAGATTAAAGTAAAATTTTTTCTGATAGAACAAAGTGTGAAGAATCGAATGATGTGTGTTTGGATGTCATAGCGGGACATAAACATTTTGAAAAAAATATTGAAAGTGATGATGCCAAATGGCATCACTGGGACTGAAAGGGTTAAGGGTGACAACGTACGCAACGTTGGGACTTTGAAGGATGTTTAACGTGCACTTCCTCTACACGTCAGCGAAATGGAAAAGTACCGAATAATGTTGGTAAAGTGAACAAGAACTGAGAGCTATAGAATGCTAAAATACGCTTAGAAAAACCATATTTGGTTGAATTAAAGCCCATTAGAGCATCCAAAAACCCATCGGCGACAAGTTTCGTAAATTTGAGCAACGGTCAAATGAAAAGCCGAATACCTGAGCGGGAGCCCAACGCAACCGTATAGAACATCGTATGCAGCTCCAAGACAAAGATAGAACCTCCCAAGGTAACCTCCTTTTCTTTAAGCTTCAGCCCATTCCGCCGGAGTTGAGAGTTGAGCTGAATTATCGTCGCACTAGAGCTTTAAGCAACGATCGTCACAATTACTAACAATAACTACAGTCAAGTAGGGGAGAGCCAACACCCCGAGTAGGAACCTAACTCAATTTTCAAGGGTGACATCGTACGTAACGTCGGGATTGGGGAGCATATTTAACATGCACTCCCTCTACCCGGGACCGACTGGAAACTTTCACATACAATTCAAACGCCTTAACAACTGGGTATCCCCACTTCTCTCGAATTTTCAAAGGATACCTGAAAACGATGCTTGCTTAAAAAAATACCCAGCAATTTAAAAATTAAAGATAGCCAGAAAGCAATGTTTTGTTACGAAGAAAGTCAAATTGTATCCTTTTTTTTCTATAATGGGGCTGCAACATATATCCTTTTTTTTTCTAATGGGGCATCCTTTATTTTCTATTGGCGGTCAAGTCTTTGCAGACTCGGCATATTCCCTTAAGGGGGAATAGTACCGAGAATCGACCTCTCAAGCGAAGGCTTCTCTCTGTGTTAATCCTATGGGAAAAAAATAAAAACTTTGCCACATTTCTCCGGCTGTATTGAATATTTTTTCAAACGGTTTTTTTTATATGATACATGCAGATGATTTGCAGGTCTCTATCTTTTCATTTTTTTGAAATTGGTTAAAATAATTTTTTGATTATTAATAAACATTTTTACAATATAAACAAGGTCGAAATTTGAAAAACTGAGAAGATAGAGACGTAGAACTTTAAATTTCCTTCGCAATGAAAAAAAAAAAGTGTGAAATTATTTGCATTTTTCGGGTCGAAAAGTGGCAAAGAAATTATGAAATTCCCTTATCCAGGAAGTGGCGCCCCCTAGGAGTAGAACATAAGCTCCTCCCCCTGGTAACATAAGCTCCTCCCCTTGCATTTAAGGGGTCACAGGAGTCTTAAAAATGTGCAAAGAAGATACTACATAGCATAGTTTGATCTCTCTTGTAATTTTTTAACTACTCAATAAATGAGTATAATTTTTTTATATGTAATTCTACAAGATTTATTTAATATAAAACAAATTTTAAAATTCATGATACTTTAGCAAAAACTAAAATAAATGATATTAAACATGGAGGTACTTGAACACACTGTGATTAGGCTTGCGCGGCAAATTGTGAAGTCAAAATTGAACAAAAGACCAAGAAAATGACTTTATATTGTACAAATATGTACAAACTAGGACTTATACCTAAATTCTCAGCTCAATTTTAATTAGAAATTATTTTTTAAAAAATTTAAAATCAAAATTTTTAAATTTTGTACTAATTTTTTTAGAAAAAAGTTCTTAAAATAATTTCTAATTAAAATTGAGCTGAGAATTTAGGTATAAGTCCTAGTTTGTACATATTTGTACAATATAAAGTCATTTTCTTGGTCTTTTGTTCAATTTTGACTTCACAATTTGCCGCGCAAGCCTAATCACAGTGTGTTCAAGTACCTCCATGTTTAATATCATTTATTTTAGTTTTTGCTAAAGTATCATGAATTTTAAAACTTGTTTTATAATAAACCAGCGGGTGACCGAGCTCTGCTCGGAGAAAACAGGTATCGAAGCTAACTCGAAGATTTAAATTTTCAATTGTGATTTATCAAAACAATACATACCATAAGAAAATTTGTGAAACCATTGGCGAAAAGATAACCAGTTAGTTAAGACCAGACTTTCAAAATCAAAAAGTGGGACGCTCCATTCCCCCCCCCAACCCCCGGTGTATTTTTTAAGTATTTTTTTATGCACATAATAGTCCCTTCCCACAATTACATACTTGGTATAAGAAAAATAAGGAAGGCGCGTTCAACAGCAGCAGTGGTTCCAGGCAAACAGAAACCATACTCCACCAATTTGTTGATGACTTTAACTTAAATTTAACAATTTCTAAAGACGTCATAGCGTTTTACAACAATTATTCATAAAAAAAAGTATATTTTATTTACAATTTCCTCGTTTTTCGGGACATTGCGGAACTTTTACAAAAAGCGGGACGTTTTGGCGGGACATTCGGCCCGCGGGACAGTAACACAGAAAGCGGGACTGTCCCGTCAAAAGCGTCTGGCCGTCTCGCCGTCTGGTCACATTAGTTAAAGTGCACCATTGTAAACGAAATTAGAGTTTGGAAAGGGAACTATTCTATACAAAGGTAAATTTTTAAAAGTCATAGGAAATGAAATGTAATTGATAATTGGCGTTTCGTTGAAAAGCAACGAAAATGTCGAAATGTGGTAAACATTCCATTTCATACTTCATTCAACTCGATAGGTATAGCAACCATACGTTAAATTTTCAAGATCGCCAAAAATCGCCAATGAACAGAATAGAACTGAAATCGTCTGCTGATTGGAACTAAAAAAATATTCATGTTACCATTTCTGTAAAACTCAATAAAGTTTAAAGCAAGGTTGAATTTATTTAAATTTGAAAAATTAAAATCTTAACTAAACATTTATAGCTTAAGCAGAGGCTTATAGCTTTAGCAGATGGCATAAGAAAAGTAGCCAGTATGGCGAACTAATGAAGTTTGAAAATATCCTATCTGTAACTCCGAACTGCTTGACCGTGGCGCTTCAAAACCTGTGCCAATCAATTCGTCGTGGCCAAAAACCCCAGACCCCCAAGTTTACCGGAGTTTATTAATTCTGGGTCGATTTTCGACTTGGCACCAATTCCTCGGTTTATAGTATAAGATTAGAGTTTGGAAAGGGAACTATTCTATACAAAGGTAAAGTTTTAAAAGTCATAGGAAATGAAATCATGAAATGTAATTGATACTTGGCGTTTCGCTGAAAAGCAACGAAAATGTCGAAATGTGGTAAACATTCCATTTCATACTTCATTCAACTCGATAGGTATAGCAACCTTATGTTAAATTTTCAAGATCGCCAAAAATCGCCAATGAACAGAATAGAACTGAAATCGTCTGCTGATTGGAACTAAAAAAATATTCATGTTACCATTTCTGTAAAACTCAATAAAGTTTAAAGCAAGGTCGAATTTATTTAAATTTGAAAAATTAAACTCTTAACTAAACATTTATAGCTTAAGCAGAGGCTTATAGCTTTAGCAGATGGCATCACGAAAGTAGCCATTATGGCGAACTAATGAAGTTTGAAAATATCCTATCTGTAACTCCGAACTGCTTGATAGTAGCGCTTCAAAACCTATGCCAATCGATTCGTCGTGGCCAAAAACCCCAGACCCCTAAGTTTACCGGAGTTTATTAATTCTGGGGCGATTTTTGATTTGGGTCCAATTCCTCGTATTATAGTATAAGATAAATCTTGTAGAATTACATATAAAAAAATAATACTTATACATTGAGTAGTTCAAAAATGACATGAAAGATCAAGCTATGTTTTGTAGTACCTTGTTTGCACATTTTTAAGACTCCTATGACCCCTTAAATGAGCTAAAACTCCGATAAGATAAGGTACGTGTAGTTCAATTTTAAGAGTCAGCGAGTTTTAACTTCTTGTCTGTAAGCTAAAGTTTCAATTGAGTGTGCCTGTGTGTTTTTGGAGGCTGATTTCGAAAATGCAAAGAGATTTTTTACTATCGCTTCCAGTTTAAAAGTATTAAAAAAAATTAAGCAGCATAGATTCATTCTATTAGATTCGAAATCTTAATTAGTAAAATGTTCATTTTAAATTGTTTCCATGTCTATGATTTATTTAAAAGATCTTGATAAATGTTTTGGGAACGTGGATCTTATAAAAAGCATCACAAAGTGTGATCAATTGCACAAATTTTGGACTAATTTTTGTTGAAATATTAATTCAAGTTTAAATCCTAAAAAACAATATTTCTTGAAGTTTTTGTTTTAATTTTGAATTTCTTTCAAAAAGGTTTTTTACGAAATTTTTAACTCTGTTTGGGCATTAGGCAGTAGTATTGGCTTGTTTTATATTAGGGATTTTTTTTTCCAGTTTTTCATTTTCCGCTATTTCAATAGATGTTTCGGTTTCACTCTCAAAGCGAAGTATTTTCATCTGTTGTGTTCTAATTTAGTTTAGTAAAGTTATTTTAAATTATCTTCGCACTAGAGCTACACGAGGGCTATTGGCGACGGGCGTCGTAGCCCCGGTCAAGTGACGAGTCGACATCAGAGTATGCACCCAACGCAACCGTTCAAGGAGACATCGTACGCAGTGTTGGTACTTTGTGGAATATTTAGCGTGCGTTCACGTCTCTGGTCTGGTTTGGTCGGTGGTTGTTCTGGACATGCCCGAACCGAACCTGGGACCTTTCACATGCAAGGCAAACGCCGTAAACGACTGTGCTCCCCAGCCGAGTGCATCTTTGATTAAATACAGGGTGGTTATAAAATAACGCTCGCTATTCGGAGTGGTCTGTAGCTGGAATGAATAATCACAATGCATCAAAAATTAACACACTTACTAATCAAGAAGCGGGGAAAAGAATGGACTCATAAAAAAGATTGAATCCTAAAAAATAATCATAAAAAATAAGCATAAAAAACAAACTCGTCTCTTGACCAGGGTTCCAAATTACAAAGCGTCATCAATTATGGCCAATTGCGGCCAACACAGCTAATTACGATTCGTAATTTAGAATCCTGGTCAAGAGACGAGTTTTTTTCCAAGAAGAATGGAATCATATAAAAGAAACTCGTCTCTTGTCCAAGGTTCTAAATTACGAGGCATAGCCAATTATGGCAAATTACGGCCAACACATCCAATTACTCCTCGTAATTAAAATCCTGGTCAAGTGAAGAGTTTTTTTTATGGTTCCATTCTTTCCCTCCTTGATAAGTAAGTGCCTTCATAGGAGTCTTAAAAAGTACCCACTAGTGATTGTTTTGGCCGTTAGTCATCCTATAGAATCGGACCTTTTTGACATTGTGAACAATTAACATTCTGAGTTAATTGCATGACACAAAATTTGCATAAGGGGCCATCTTCATATTAAAAATGTTACTAACTTTAAAATTTCCAATAGCAACACCCCTTTTTGAATCCGTATTTCAAATCTCTTACCTATGTTAAGGGGTCACAGGAGTCTTAAAAATGAGCAAAGATGGTACTACAAAACATAGTTTGATCTTTCATGCCATTTTTGAACTACTCAATGTATAAGTATAATTTTTTTATATGTAATTATACAAGATTTATTTATTATAAAACAAGTTTTAAAATGTATGAAACTTTAGCCAAAACTAAAATAAATGATATTAAACATGAAGCTATTTGAACACATTGTGATTAGGCTTGCGCGGCAAATTGTGAGGTCAAAATTGAAAAAAATGACCAAGAAAATGACTTTATATTGTACAAATATGTACAAACAAAGACTTATACCTAAATTCTCAGCTCAATTTTAATTAGAAATTATTTGTAAAAAAATTTAAAATCAAAATTTTTAAATTTTTATTAATTTTTTTAGAAAAAAGTTCTTAAAATAATTTCTAATTAAAATTGAGCTGAGAATTTAGGTATAAGTCTTTGTTTGTACATATTTGTTCAATATAAAGTCATTTTCTTGGTCATTTTTTTTTAATTTTGACCTCACAATTTGCCGCGCAAGCCTAATCCCAATGTGTTCAATTCGCTTCATGTTTAATATCATTTATTTTAGTTTTGGCTAAAGTTTCATAAATTTTAAAACTTGTTTTATAATAAATAAATCATGTAGAATTACATATAAAAAAATTATACTCATTTATTGAGTAGCTAAAAAATGACATGAAAGCTCAAACTATGCTTTGTAGTATCTTCTTTGCACATTTTTAAGACTCCTGTGACCCCTTAAGGTTTGCTTATAGCTCAAGTGTAGATTTAGAGCGACGTAATTCAATTAACCTGCAAACTAAGTATGTCATCCCGTTTTCTCGGAGGGAAGATGGTTGGTTGGTACATGTATTTCCGGCTTGTGTGCTTGATGAGAGATCCGCTTATAAACCTTCGTCAAGTAAGACAGACATAGACAGAATTTGTACTGATACAGAGAGAGAAATTACACCCAGGGCGAAGGCGGGGATTTCTCATTGGGTGTGTAAGATTGGTTAACGAGGGAGGGGCTTAGAAAAAATAGTTTCCAAGTGACCAATCGGCTACTTATAGAAGGGCTGAAATCAGAGATAATCAAGATAAATACGTCAATCAATTAATTGAGCATTGTGATTTGCTGGTCTCCGAGTTCTCTTACCCTCCCTCTTTAACAGTTCCAATATCTTCACCAGATGTCGCCTTCGGCCAAGTTGAGTTGCCTTAATCGGTACTATCCCGCCTTAACTGAGAGCCATTTTTTGTTGCGCCATCTAGGAGACTCTCGCTACCGATTTTAACTCTCAGATTACAATGAATCTGAGCTCTCTGTGGATGTAGAGTGCGCCGAGATTTAATTTTGCCGGGAGAACCCGCATTTTAAACTTAGATATCATTGCATATAGTATTCGAAAAAAATTAACCAAAAAGTTGATATTAAACTTTAAAAAGGGTCTATTTCCTTTATAACCACTTACCTCTATATTTCATATTGTTTCAAGCCATCCTTATTTTTTGTAAATAATACACTTTGAAGAAAACACAGAAAATAAAAGAACTCTAGAAAGGCTATTATTGCATTAGAACTCAATTTTTTTTGTAGTTATTAAGTCTTCTTTATTTTTGCAAAGAGAATAAAAAAAAAATATCTATTCATGAAAATTAATTTTTAACTCCGTACTTGCATTAAGTCATCGTTATTTTTGTGACGCATAAAAAATATATCTAGTCATAAAATTTTTGTTTCCGCTCAGTACTTGGATAGAGTCATCGTTATTCGGTCATTATTTAAGTCGTCGTTATTTTTGTGAAGAATTTAAAAAAATATTTTATTCATAAAAAAAATTCCTTTTCAACTCTTTACTTGGATTACTTTCTTTTTCACACATTAAATTTTCCGTTCTATGTTGCTAATTAGTGTTTTCTTTTTTAATAAAATAGATATGATTTTTTTTCATATTTGATGAAAATCAGAAAAGCAAATTGGATAAAAAAAATTACACGTTGAACTTTCGTAACTCTGTTGCTAAGTAGCGTTTTCTCTCTCTTTTTTAATAAAATAAATATTTGATTTTTTTTTCATGTTTGATGAAAAGCAAATAGAATAAAATAATTCGATTGGTTATTCAAGGGGGAAATTCTCTATATGAAACCGAATGAAATAACACACCAATTAAGGGGTCATAGGAGTCTTAAAAATGTGCAAAGAACGTACTACAAAGCATAGTTTGATCTTTCATGTATTTTTTTTAACAACTCAATATATAAGTACAATTTTTTTATATGTAATTCTATAAGATTTATTTAATATAAAACAAATTTTAAAATTTATGAAACTTTAGCCAAAAATAAAATAAATGATATTAATAACTAAATTCTCAGCTCAATTTTAATTAGAAATTATTTTTTTAAAAAATTTAATTAAACATTTTAAAATTTTTATTAATTTCCTTAGAAAAAAGTTCTTAAAATAATTTCAAATTAAAATTGAGCTCAGAATTTAGGTATAAGTCTTTGTTTGTACAATATAAAGTCATTTTCTTGGTCATTTTTTTAAATTTTGACCTCAAAAATTGCCGTGCAAGCCTAATCCCAATGTGTTCAAATAGCTTTATGTTTAATATCATTCATTTTAGTTCTGGCTAAAGTTTCATAATTTTTAAAATCTGTTTTATAATAAATAAATCTTGTAGAATTACATATAAAAAATTATACTTATATATTGAGTAGTTAAAAAATTACATGAAAGATCAAACTATGCTTTGTAGTACCTTCTTTGCACATTTTTAAGACTCCTATGACCCCTTAACTACATAACCATACTTGATTTGTTGGTTGGTTCTTGGCTGACACTCTAGTTGAGTTACTTTACTTAGAACTAGTTCATGAGTATAATTTTGGTTATTGCATTTTTTTTTATTTCTTTCTCTTCAGATAAGCAATTGCTTTTAGAGAGAAAAGAATATTTAAACGACATTCTCAAATATCAGAGATCTTTTTATTATATTAAAAAATCCATGTAATAATTTATGAAATGGCGCAATGAAATCGTAGTTATTTTTTTAAAGGCACGAGATTCTTAAAACTCTTTTTGGTTTAGCAATGGCGACTAGTTAAACATTGAATTCCTTAAAAAAATGAGACTTTTACAAATTTATAATGTTTAATTACTAACAATTAAAATTGCTTTGTTGAAGACAAACAATAATACAGCACATTTAAGCCGGGGTTTTTTTTCATACTTTCCATCTTACTTTTATATTGTGCTTGAACTTTACGAAATAATTTGAAACTAAGCAAAACAGTTTGTTCACCAAGAGTAATAAATAACTTGAACAAAGCAAGTTTTCCGATAGGAAGTTTATTTTACAACTATATTATTTTTTAGTAATTAACAATTAAACTAGCTTTCAAAAAAAGTGAAAAAATATCTTAAACTTTATGGATCTAATATTAATAACAAATGCTAAGAGAACGTCCACCCCACAACTATTTCTATATTTGGAATATTTTTTTAAAGTTTTTCTTGCAAAGATTGATAGTTTTTTTTGGTAGAGTATTTTTAGTTTACAAAAAAACAATTCTGAAATTAAAGGAAATGACAACGACATTTGTGACTTTGTGATACCATAGCATTTTAAAACTTGAATATTGGGTTTAGTATCACAGACCTGGATTTTGGAAATGTCTCTCTCTCTAATGGGGCTGCAACATTGGCGGTCCAGCCTTTGCAGACTCGACATATTCAACAGAACTGAGAGCCATTTTTTTTGTGGCACTATCTAGGCGAATACCGCTACCAATCGTGACGCTCAGATTACAAACGAATCTGAGCTCTGTGTGGATGTTAAAGTATGCAGAGATTATAATTTTGCCGAGAGAACCCTGGCCAAGTGGGCCCCCTGGGGATCTTGCCACATAATCGTATGACATGCATGCTCATGCAGAAAATCCGACGACTCAGCCGGGGCTCAAACCCGCGATCTTGGGCTTACGAGGCAGACGTGTTTAACCTCTCAGCCACTGAATTTTTGAAATGTCGGCTTTGTTAAACTTTTTCACAAATCTTTTTTTTTTTTTTTTGTGATCCTGAATATTTTTAGAAACTAAGCAAACATTTGACATTAGTAAGATTCAGCAAATCAATACTTTTTATTTACAAATCCAATGTAATTGGTGGATTAAAGGCGGAATAATCATAACAAGTACTCATTTGCGGTCTACAATTTTCAAATGGAAATTATTTTAGTGATAGTTCTTTTTAAGGAACAGTTTATTCGCGAATATTAGATTTTGTTGCTCATCGGAGCAATGTCAAAAAAAATAAAAAAATAAAAAGAATTGTCACATTTCGATACTATCAATAGAAGTCAAAACGTAAGTTTTGAGGCAATAAAATTTCTTTTTTTTTCTTTCTTGAAATAACTAACTTTGAAGTATAACTTCGTGGACACAACTTGAAAATTTAGAGGTTGTTTTATTTCTAATATTTCAGTTTTTTCTATTATTTGGACATACCATTAGAGCAAATTCAAAGTGTGGCAATCAGCAATTTTAAAAATAAAATGTCTGTAGTTTATTATTCGTGGTTGTCCAATATATTTATTTTTGATTATTATCACCATTTCTACAAAAAACGCATTTTAATAAAAAAAAATATGAATTTTTAACAATATATGAAAATAGCAGGAGCATTATTACTTGTGGATTCCTTAAAATTGAGCGATAATACTTCGTTCAGTGAAGTTTTTTTTTATATTTAGAAAAAAGATTCTAATTTGCCGTAAGACAAATGCTGAAATCTGCTTGAAGTAATTTATTCAAAGATTGCAGGACATTTTTGGGAGGAAAAATCGCTTACAATAATAATAAGAAAATTAAAAAAAAATAATAATTCCTATTTTTGAAATTTGGTTACAATGTGGAGGGAGATAATTAAAATGAAATTTTTTGTTCAACTTCCAACATCGGAAAGTCCCCGGAATTGAAATGTCAATTTCTTTTGTGGTTTCATTATAGACGTTTCAGAACTGAGTATCAGGATTTTGTTGATAAAATTTTGAAAAGATATTTTAATTTTGGATTTTTACCCTCTCCTCAAGTCGATGAGAAAATAAAAAAAAAGTTATGTAAGAAAATCCTCGGATATTCAAGGCATCGAAAAGACTTGAAAAACGTTTGAACAGTATATGTATCATAAAAGGATGGGTTAATTTTTTTTTACCCAAACGTTTTTTTTTTTTTTTTTAATAAATATACTGCTCAAAAGCAAGTCATAGTTTTTCGTTGCGCTGAATATCGGGAGGATTTTGTTAACATTTATATTATTTGCAATCGAAATTAAAATAAAATGATTTTAAATAAAAAAAATAAGTTAAAAGAGTTAAAATTAATTTTAAAAAGTTATAATTTTGTTTAATATTTACTTTTTTACTACAACTTAAGTTAAATTAAGTATAAATTAAAATTTAAAAAAAAAACTTCCTAACTTCTAATAACACGGCGTGAATTTCATTTCGGTCAGTGAAATAGAACGGCAGCTAAAAATTTAACCATAAATAAAGTTTGTAAAAACCCTTCAGTGTTTAAAATATTAAAACTAATTAAATTTGAAATTAAATGAGCAATATTAACAACGTTATTTCATCTCTTATAGTGAATTACGTATGACTAAATTCCATGTATTCAGATGAACATAAATATTAAAGAATTTAAAGAGTGAACTGGATGAAAACCATGAAATTTCAATAAGTCCAGTCATTTTGATTATTTTTACTTCTTATTGTCCCAAGCACAACAATAGAACATGGTTTTTACCCAAAGGGACTAACTGACGGCATAAACCCCCACACTGATAGGTAACTTGGGCTGTTTTATTGGTAGAATATTCTTGGCACACAACTTCTTGATCAATAACGAAAATCAGTTTAATTTTTTCATCAAAGCCATTGTAATTTGATGTTGTTACAATCAACGGAACAGTTCAACCCACACGATTTACTGAAATAAAAAGGAACTGGTATTTTTTCCTTTTTAACAGTGAAATAAAAAAAAATATTGTTCGAAGAAAATGACCAACTTAACGAAAAAGTTAAACTATTTAATCTTGGTGTTAATTTGGCTAGTGGAATTTTCTTGGTGCGGCCATGGTGCGAAGTAACTGCCTAACTGCTTTCAAACGTGAATAATCTTGAACTTGCTTTACTTCCGAAAGTGGAAAAGTTCAGGCTTGTCACTTCTTGTACAAGGCAGTTTTTTTTCTTGAGTTGGAGGCTGCCGAGGAGCGAAGTAACTGCCCAACTGCTTTCAAACGTGAATGATCTTGAACTTGCTTTACTTCCGAAAGTGGAAAAGTTCAGGCTTGTCACTTCTTGTACAAGGCAGTTTATTTTCGTGAGTGGAGGCTGCCGTGGTGCGAAGTAACTGCCCAACTGCTTTCAAACGTGAATGATCTTGAACTGGCTTCACTTCCGACATAGCAAAAGTTCTGGCTTGTCACTTCTTGCAAACGGCAGGTGTTTTTTCGTGAGTGGAGGCTGCCGTGGTGCTAAGTAACTGCCCAACTGCTTCCAAACGTGAATGATCTTGAACTTGCTTCACTTCCGACGTAGGAAAAGTTCTGGCTTGTCACTTCTTGTACACGGCAGTTTTTTTTTCGTGAGTGGAGGCTGCCGTGGTGCGAAGAAACTGCTCAAACGTGAATGATCTTGAACTGGCTTCACTTCCGACATAGCAAAAGTTCTGGCTTGTCACTTCTTGTAAACGGCAGGTTTTTTTTTTCTTGAGTGGAGGCTGTAGTGGTGCGAAGTAACTGCCCAACTGCTTTCAAACGTGAATGATCTTGAACTTGCTTCACTTCCGATGTAGGAAAAGTTCTGGCTTGTCACTTCTTGTACACGGCAGTTTTTTTCGTGAGTGGAGGTTGCCGTGGTGCGAAGTATCTGCCCAACTGCTTTCAAACGAGAATGATCTGGAACTTGCTTCACTTCCGATGTAGGAAAAGTTCTGGCTTGTCACTTCTTGCACACGGCAGTTTTTTTTTTCGTGAGTGGAGGCTGCCGTGGTGCGAAGTAACTGCTCAAACGTGAATGATCTTGAACTGGCTTCACTTCCGACATAGCAGAAGTTCTGGCTTGTCACTTCTTGTAAACGGCAGGTTTTTTTTTTCGTGAGTGGAGGCTGCCGTGGTGCGAAGTACCTGCCCAACTGCTTTCAAACGAGAATGATCTGGAACTGGCTTCATTTCCGACGTAGGAAAAAATTCTGGCTTGTCACTTCTTGTACATGGCAGTTTTTTTTTTCGTGAGTGGAGGTTGACGTGGTGCGAAGTATCTGCCCAACTGCTTTCAAACGAGAATGATCTGGAACTGGCTTCACTTCCGACATAGGAAAAGTTCTGGCTTGTCACTTCTTGTAAACGGCAGGTTTTTTTTTTTGTGAGTGGAGGCTGCAGTGGTGCGAAGTAACTGCCCAGCTGCTTTCAAACGTGAATGATCTTGAACTTGCTTCACTTCCGACGTAGGAAAAGTTCTGGCTTGTCACTTCTTGCACACGGCAGTTTTTTTTTTCGTGAGTGGAGGCTGCCGTGGAGCGAAGTAACTGCTCAAACGTGAATGATCTTAAACTGGCTTCACTTTCGACATAGCAGAAGTTCTGGCTTGTCACTTCTTGTCAACGGCAGGATTTTTTTTTCGTGAGTGGAGGCTGCCGTGGTGCGAAGTATCTGCCCAACTGCTTTCAAACGAGAATGATCTGGAACTGGCTTCATTTCCGACGTAGGAAAAAATTCTGGCTTGTCACTTCTTGTACATGGCAGTTTTTTTTCGTGAGTGGAGGTTGCCGTGGTAAGAAGTAACTGCTCAACTGCTTTCAAACGTGAATGATCTTGAACTGGCTTCACTTCCGACATAGCAGAAGTTCTGGCTTGTCACTTCTTGTACACGGCACAGGTTTTTTTTTCGTGAGTGGTGGCTGCCGTGGTGCGAAGTAACTGCCCAACTGCTTTCAAACGAGAATGATCTGGAACTGGCTTCATTTCCGACATAGGAAAAGTTCTGGCTTGTCACTTCTTGTACACGGCAGTTTTTTTTTTCGTGAGTGGAGGCTGCCGTGGTGCGAAGTAACTGCCCAACTGCTTTCAAACGTGAATGATCTTGAACTGGCTTCACTTCCGACATAGCAGAAGTTCTGGCTTGTCACTTCTTGTAAACGGCAGGTTTTTTTTTTTCGTGAGTGGAGGCTGCCGTGGTGCGAAGTATCTGCCCAACTGCTTTCAAACGAGAATGATCTTGAACTGGCTTCACTTCCGTCATAGCAGAAGTTCTGGCTTGTCACTTCTTGTAAACGGCAGGTTTTTTTTTTTCGTGAGTGGAGGCTGCCGTGGTGCGAAGTATCTGCCCAACTGCTTTCAAACGAGAATGATCTGGAACTGGCTTCATTTCCGACATAGGAAAAGTTCTGGCTTGTCACTTCTTGTACACGGCAGTTTTTTTTTTCGTGAGTGGAGGCTGCCGTGGTGCGAAGTAACTGCCCAACTGCTTTCAAACGAGAATGATCTGGAACTGGCTTCACTCATGACATAGGAAAAGTTCTGGTTTGTCACTTCTTGTACACGGCAGTTTTTTTTTTCCGTGAGTGGAGGCTGCCGTGGTGCGAAGTAACTGCCCAACTGCTTTCAAACGTGAATGATCTTGAACTGGCTTCACTTCCGACATAGCAGAAGTTCTGGCTTGTCACTTCTTGTATACGGCAGTTTTTTTATCGTGAGTGGAGGCTGCCGTGGTGCGAAGTAACTGCCCAATTGCTTTCAAACGTGAATGATCTTGAACTGGCTTCACTTCCGACGTAGGAAAAAATTCTGGCTTGTCACTTCTTGTACATGGCAGTTTTTTTTCGTGAGTGGAGGTTGCCGTGGTAAGAAGTAACTGCTCAACAGCTTTCAAACGTGAATGATCTTGAACTTGCTTCACTTCAGACGCAGGAAAAGTTCTGGCTTGTCACTTCTTGTACACGGCAGTTTTTTTTTCGTGAGTGGAGGCTGCCGTGGTGCGAAGTATCTGCCCAACTGCTTTCAAACGAGAATGATCTGGAACTGGCTTCACTTTAGACGTAGGAAAAGTTTTGGCTTGTCACTTCTTGTACACGGCAGTTTATTTTCGTGAGTGGAGGCTGCCGTGGTGCGAAGTAACTGCCCAACTGCTTTCAAACGTGAATGATCTTGAACTGGCTTCACTTCCGACAAAGGAAAGTTTCTGGCTTGTCACTTCTTGTACACAGCAGTTTTTTTTTTTCGTGAGTGGAGGCTGCCGTGGTGCGAAGTAACTGCCCAACTGCTTTAAAAAAAGAATGATCTGGAACTGGCTTCACTTCCGACATAGCAAAAGTTCTGGCTTTTCACTTCTTGTACACGGCAGTTTTTTTTTCGTGAGTGGAGGCTGCCGTGGTGCGAAGTAACAGCCCAACTGCTTTCAAACGTGAATGATCTTGAACTTGCTTCACTTCCGACGTAGGAAAAGTTCTGTCTTGTCACTTCTTGTACACGGCAGTTTTTTTTCGTGAGTGGAGGCTGCCGTGGTGCGAAGTAACTGCCCAACTGCTTTCAAACGTGAATGATCTTGAACTTGCTTCACTTCCGACGTAGGAAAAGTTCTGCCTTGTCACTTCTTGTACACGGCAGTTTTTTTTTCGTGAGTGGAGGCTGCCGTGGTGCGAAGTATCTGCCCAACTGCTTTCAAACGAGAATGATCTGGAACTTGCTTCACTTCCGACGTAATAAAAAGTTCTGGCTTGTCACTTCTTGTACACGGCAGTTTTTTTTCGTGAGTGGAGGCTGCCGTGGAGCGAAGTAACTGCACAACTGCTTTCAAACGTGAATGTTCTGTAACTTGCTGGACTTGCGACAGCGGAATAGTTCTGGCTTTTCACTTCATGTTACGGCAGTTTTCTCTTTTCTTGATGCGAGGGTGCCGTGGTGCGAAGTAGACAGAAGAATTTTTCTGGCTTGTCACTTCTTGTACGCAGCAGTTTTTTTTTTTCGTGAGTGGAGGCTGCCGTGGTGCGAAGTAACTGCCCAACTGCTTTCAAAAAAGAATGATCTGGAACTGGCTTCACTTCCGACATAGCAAAAGTTCTGGCTTTTCACTTCTTGTACACGGCAGTTTTTTTTTCGTGAGTGGAGGCTGCCGTGGTGCGAAGTAACAGCCCAACTGCTTTCAAACGTGAATGATCTTGAACTTGCTTCACTTCCGACGTAGGAAAAGTTCTGTCTTGTCACTTCTTGTACACGGCAGTTTTTTTTCGTGAGTGGAGGCTGCCGTGGTGCGAAGTAACTGCCCAACTGCTTTCAAACGTGAATGATCTTGAACTTGCTTCACTTCCGACGTAGGAAAAGTTCTGCCTTGTCACTTCTTGTACACGGCAGTTTTTTTTTCGTGAGTGGAGGCTGCCGTGGTGCGAAGTATCTGCCCAACTGCTTTCAAACGAGAATGATCTGGAACTTGCTTCACTTCCGACGTAATAAAAAGTTCTGGCTTGTCACTTCTTGTACACGGCAGTTTTTTTTTTGTGAGTGGAGGCTGCCGTGGAGCGAAGTAACTGCACAACTGCTTTCAAACGTGAATGTTCTGTAACTTGCTGGACTTGCGACAGCGGAATAGTTCTGGCTTTTCACTTCATGTTACGGCAGTTTTCTCTTTTCTTGATGCGAGGGTGCCGTGGTGCGAAGTATTCAGAAGAATTTTTCTGGCTTGTCACTTCTTGTACGCAGCAGTTTTTTTTTTCGTGAGTGGAGGCTGCCGTGGTGCGAAGTAACTACCCAACTGCTTTCAAAAAAGAATGATCTGGAACTGGCTTCACTTCCGACATAGCAAAAGTTCTGGCTTGTCACTTATTGTACACGGCAGTTTTTTTTCGTGAGTGGAGGCTGCCGTGGTGCGAAGTAACAGCCCAACTGCTTTCAAACGTGAATAATCTTGAACTTGCTTCACTTCCGACGTAGGAAAAGTTCTGTCTTGTCACTTCTTGTACACGGCAGTTTTTTTTCGTGAGTGGAGGCTGCCGTGGTGCGAAGTATCTGCCCAACTGCTTTCAAACGAGAATGATCTGGAACTGGCTTCACTTCCGACGTATAAAAAGTTCTGGCTTGTCACTTCTTGTACACGGCAGTTTTTTTTTCGTGAGTGGAGGCTGCCGTGGAGCGAAGTAACTGCACAACTGCTTTCAAACGTGAATGATCTTGAACTTGCTGGACTTGCGACAGCGGAATAGTTCTGGCTTTTCACTTCATGTTACGGCAGTTTTCTTTTTTCTTGATGCGAGGGTGCCGTGGTGCGAAGTAGACAGAAGAATAGTTCTGGCTTGTCACTTATTGTACACGGCAGTTTTTTTTCGTGAGTGGAGGCTGCCGTGGTGCGAAGTAACAGCCCAACTGCTTTCAAACGTGAATGATCTGGAACTGGCTTCACTTCCGACGTATAAAAAGTTCTGGCTTGTCACTTCTTGTACACGGCAGTTTTTTTTTCGTGAGTGGAGGCTGCCGTGGTGCGAAGAAACTGCTCAAACGTGAATGATCTTGAACTGGCTTCACTTCCGATGTAGGAAAAGTTCTGGCTTGTCACTTCTTGTACACGGCAGTTTTTTTCGTGAGTGGAGGCTGCCGTGGTGCGAAGTATCTGCCCAACTGCTTTCAAACGAGAATGATCTGGAACTGGCTTCATTTCCGACGTAGGAAAAAATTCTGGCTTGTCACTTCCTGTACATGGCAGTTTTTTTTTCGTGAGTGGAGGTTGCCGTGGTAAGAAGTAACTGCTCAACTGCTTTCAAACGTAAATGATCTTGAACTTGCTTCACTTCAGACGTAGGAAAAGTTCTGACTTGTCACTTCTTGTACACGGCAGTTTTTTTTTCGTGAGTGGAGGCTGCCGTGGTGCGAAGAAACTGCTCAAACGTGAATGATCTTGAACTGGCTTCACTTCCGACATAGCAAAAGTTCTGGCTTGTCACTTCTTGTAAACGGCAGGTTTTTTTTTTCTTGAGTGGAGGCTGTAGTGGTGCGAAGTATCTGCCCAACTGCTTTCAAACGAGAATGATCTGGAACGGGCTTCATTTCCGACATAGGAAAAGTTCTGGCTTGTCACTTCTTGTACACGGCAGTTTTTTTTTCGTGAGTGGAGACTGCCGTGGTGCGAAGTAACTGCCCAACTGCTTTCAAACGTGAATGATCTTGAACTGGCTTCACTTCCGACATAGCAAAAGTTCTGGCTTGTCACTTCTTGTAAACGGCAGGGTTTTTTTTTCGTGAGTGGAGGCTGTAGTGGTGCGAAGTAACTGCCCAACTGCTTTCAAACGAGAATGATCTGGAACTGGCTTCACTCATGACATAGGAAAAGTTCTGGCTTGTCACTTCTTGTACACGGCAGTTTTTTTTTCCGTGAGTGGAGGCTGCCGTGGTGCGAAGTAACTGCTCAAACGTGAATGATCTTGAACTGGCTTCACTTCCGACATAGCAGAAGTTCTGGCTTGTCACTTCTTGTATACGGCAGTTTTTTTTTCGTGAGTGGAGGCTGCCGTGGTGCGAAGTAACTGCCCAACTGCTTTCAAACGTGTATGATCTTGAACTTGCTTCACTTCAGACGTAGGAAAAGTTCTGGCTTGTCACTTCTTGTACACGGCAGTTTTTTTTTTCGTGAGTGGAGGCTGCCGTGGTGCGAAGAAACTGCTCAAACGTGAATGATCTTGAACTGGCTTCACTTCCGATGTAGGAAAAGTTCTGGCTTGTCACTTCTTGTACACGGCAGTTTTTTTCGTGAGTGGAGGCTGCCGTGGTGCGAAGTATCTGCCCAACTGCTTTCAAACGAGAATGATCTGGAACTGGCTTCACTTCCGACATAGGAAAAGTTCTGGCTTGTCACTTCTTGTAAACGGCAGGGTTTTTTTTTTGTGAGTGGAGGCTGCATTGGTGCGAAGTAACTGCCCAGCTGCTTTCAAACGTGAATGATCTTGAACTTGCTTCACTTCCGACGTAGGAAAAGTTCTGGCTTGTCACTCCTTGCACACGGCAGTTTTTTTTTCGTGAGTGGAGGCTGCCGTGGTGCGAAGTAACTGCTCAAACGTGAATGATCTTGAACTGGCTTCACTTCCGACATAGCAGAAGTTCTGGCTTGTCACTTCTTGTCAACGGCAGGTTTTTTTTTCGTGAGTGGAGGTTGCCGTGGTAAGAAGTAACTGCTCAACTGCTTTCAAACGTGAATGATCTTGAACTTGCTTCACTTCAGACGTAGGAAAAGTTCTGGCTTGTCACTTCTTGTACACGGCAATTTTTTTTTCGTGAGTGGAGGCTGCCGTGGTGCGAAGTATCTGCCCAACTGCTTTCAAACGAGAATGATCTGGTACTGGCTTCACTTCCGACATAGGAAAAGTTCTGGCTTGTCACTTCTTGTACATGGCAGTTTTTTTTCGTGAGTGGAGGTTGCCGTGGTAAGAAGTAACTGCTCAACTGCTTTCAAACGTGAATGATCTTGAACTTGCTTCACTTCAGACGTAGGAAAAGTTCTGGCTTGTCACTTCTTGTACACGGCAATTTTTTTTTCGTGAGTGGAGGCTGCCGTGGTGCGAAGTATCTGCCCAACTGCTTTCAAACGAGAATGATCTGGAACTGGCTTCACTTCCGACATAGGAAAAGTTCTGGCTTGTCACTTCTTGTACACGGCAGTTTTTTTTTTAGTGAGTGGAGGCTGCCGTGGTGCGAAGTAACTGCTCAAACGTGAATGATCTTGAACTGGCTTCACTTCCGACATAGCAGAAGTTCTGGCTTGTCACTTCTTGTAAACGGCAGGTTTTTTTTTTTTCGTGAGTGGAGGCTGCCGTGGTGCGAAGTATCTGCCCAACTGCTTTCAAACGAGAATGATCTGGAACGGGCTTCATTTCCGACATAGGAAAAGTTCTGGCTTGTCACTTCTTGTACACGGCAGTTTTTTTTTTTTCGTGAGTGGAGGCTGCCGTGGTGCGAAGTAACTGCCCAACTGCTTTCAAACGTGAATGATCTTGAACTTGCTTCACTTCAGACGCAGGAAAAGTTCTGGCTTGTCACTTCTTGTACACGGCAGTTTTTTTTTCGTGAGTGGAGGCTGCCGTGGTGCGAAGTATCTGCCCAACTGCTTTCAAACGAGAATGATCTGGAACTGGCTTTACTTCCGACAAAGGAAAATATCTGGCTTGTCACTTCTTGTACACAGCAGTTTTTTTTTTCGTGAGTGGAGGCTGCCGTGGTGCGAAGTAACAGCCCAACTGCTTTCAAACGTGAATGATCTTGAACTTGCTTCACTTCCGACGTAGGAAAAGTTCTGGCTTGTCACTTCTTGTACACGGCAGTTTTTTTTTTCGTGAGTGGAGGCTGCCGTGGTGCGAAGTAACTGCCCAACTGCTTTCAAACGTGAATGATCTTGAACTGGCTTCACTTCCGACATAGCAAAAGTTCTGGCTTGTCACTTCTTGTAAACGGCAGGTTTTTTTTTCGTGAGTGGAGGCTGTAGTGGTGCGAAGTAACTGCCCAACTGCTTTCAAACGAGAATGATCTGGAACTGGCTTCACTTCCGACATAGGAAAAGTTCTGGCTTGTCACTTCTTGTACACGGCAGTTTTTTTTTTCCATGAGTGGAGGCTGCCGTGGTGCGAAGTAACTGCTCAAACGTGAATGATCTTGAACTGGCTTCACTTCCGACATAGCAGAAGTTCTGGCTTGTCACTTCTTGTATACGGCAGTTTTTTTTTCGTGAGTGGAGGCTGCCGTGGTGCGAAGTAACTGCCCAACTGCTTTCAAACGTGAATGATCTTGAACTGGCTTCACTTCCGACGTAGGAAAAAATTCTGGCTTGTCAATTCTTGTACATGGCAGTTTTTTTCGTGAGTGGAGGTTGCCGTGGTAAGAAGTAACTGCTCAACAGCTTTCAAACGTGAATGATCTTGAACTTGCTTCACTTCAGACGCAGGAAAAGTTCTGGCTTGTCACTTCTTGTACACGGCAGTTTTTTTTTCGTGAGTGGAGGCTGCCGTGGTGCGAAGTATCTGCCCAACTGCTTTCAAACGAGAATGATCTTGAACTGGCTTCACTTTAGACGTAGGAAAAGTTCTGGCTTGTCACTTCTTGTACACGGCAGTTTTTTTTTCGTGAGTGGAGGCTGCCGTGGTGCGAAGTATCTGCCCAACTGCTTTCAAACGAGAATGATCTGGAACTGGCTTCACTTTAGACGTAAGAAAAGTTCTGGCTTGTCACTTGTTGTACACGGCAGTTTATTTTCGTGAGTGGAGGCTGCCGTGGTGCGAAGTAACTGCCCAACTGCTTTCAAACGTGAATGATCTTGAACTGGCTTCACTTCCGACATAGCAGAAGTTCTGACTTGTCACTTCTTGTAAACGGCAGGTTTTTTTTTCGTGAGTGGAGGCTGCCGTAGTGCGAAGTATCTGCCCAACTGCTTTCAAACGAGAATGATCTGGAACTGGCTTTACTTCCGACAAAGGAAAATTTCTGGCTTGTCACTTCTTGTACACAGCAGTTTTTTTTTCGTGAGTGGAGGCTGCCGTGGTGCGAAGTAACTGCCCAACTGCTTTCAAAAAAGAATGATCTGGAACTGGCTTCACTTCCGACATAGCAAAAGTTCTGGCTTGTCACTTCTTGTACACGGCAGTTTTTTTTTCGTGAGTGGAGGCTGCCGTGGTGCGAAGTAACAGCCCAACTGCTTTCAAACGTGAATGATCTTGAACTTGCTTCACTTCCGACGTAGGAAAAGTTCGGTCTTGTCACTTCTTGTACACGGCAGTTTTTTTCGTGAGTGGAGGCTGCCGTGGTGCGAAGTAACTGCCCAACTGCTTTCAAACGAGAATGATCTGGATCTGGCTTCACTTCCGACATAGCAAAAGTTCTGGCTTGTCACTTCTTGTACACGGCAGTTTTTTTTTCGTGAGTGGAGGCTGCCGTGGTGCGAAGTAACAGCCCAACTGCTTTCAAACGTGAATGATCTTGAACTTGCTTCACTTCCGACGTAGGAAAAGTTCTGTCTTGTCACTTCTTGTACACGGCAGTTTTTTTTTCGTGAGTGGAGGCTGCCGTGGTGCGAAGTAACTGCCCAACTGCTTTCAAACGTGAATGATCTTGAACTGGCTTCACTTCCGACATAGCAAAAGTTCTGGCTTGTCACTTCTTGTAAACGGCAGGTTTTTTTTTTCGTGAGTGGAGGCTGTAGTGGTGCGAAGTAACTGCCCAACTGCTTTCAAACGAGAATGATCTGGAACTGGCTTCACTCATGACATAGGAAAAGTTCTGGCTTGTCACTTCTTGTACACGGCAGTTTTTTTTTCCATGAGTGGAGGCTGCCGTGGTGCGAAGTAACTGCTCAAACGAGAATGATCTGGAACTGGCTTCACTTCCGACGTAGGAAAAGTTCTGGCTTGTCACTTCTTGTACACGGCAGTTTTTTTTTCGTGAGTGGAGGCTGCCGTGGAGCGAAGTAACTGCACAACTGCTTTCAAACGTGAATGTTCTGTAACTTGCTGGACTTGCGACAGCGGAATAGTTCTGGCTTTTCACTTCATGTTACGGCAGTTTTCTTTTTTCTTGATGCGAGGGTGCCGTGGTGCGAAGTAGACAGAAGAATAGTTCTGGCTTGTCACTTCTTGTACACAGCAGTTTTTTTTTTCGTGAGTGGAGGCTGCCGTGGTGCGAAGTTACTGCCCAACTGCTTTCAAAAAAGAATGATCTGGAACTGGCTTCACTTCCGACATAGCAAAAGTTCTGGCTTGTCACTTCTTGTACACGGCAGTTTTTTTTCGTGAGTGGAGGCTGCCGTGGTGCGAAGTAACAGCCCAACTGCTTTCAAACGTGAATAATCTTGAACTTGCTTCACTTCCGACGTAGGAAAAGTTCTGTCTTGTCACTTCTTGTACACGGCAGTTTTTTTTTCGTGAGTGGAGGCTGCCGTGGTGCGAAGTAACTGCCCAACTGCTTTCAAACGTGAATGATCTTGAACTTGCTTCACTTCCGACGTAGGAAAAGTTCTGTCTTGTCACTTCTTGTACACGGCAGTTTTTTTTTCGTGAGTGGAGGCTGCCGTGGTGCGAAGTAACTGCACAACTGCTTTCAAACGTGAATGTTCTGTAACTTGCTGGACTTGCGACAGCGGAATAGTTCTGGCTTTTCACTTCATGTTACGGCAGTTTTCTTTTTTCTTGATGCGAGGGTGCCGTGGTGCGAAGTAGACAGAAGAATAGTTCTGGCTTGTCACTTGTTGTACACGGCAGGTTTTTTTCGTAATGGGAGGCTGCCGTGGTACGAAGTATCTGCCCGACTGCTTTCAGACGTGAATGTTCTTGAATTTGCTGGACTTGCGACAGAGGAATAGTTCTGGCTTGTCACTTCATGCGCACGGCAGTTTTTTTTTTCGTGATAGGAGGCTGCCGAGGTGCGAAGTAACTGCCCTGCTGCTTTCAATCGTGAATGATCTTTAACTTGCTTTACTTCCGACAGAGGAATAGTTCTGGCTTTTCACTTCTATATACGGCGGGTTTTTTTCGTGATGGGAGGCTGCCGTGTTGCGAAGTAACTGCCCAACTTCTATCAAACGTGACTGAGGACGGTTCGTTGCACACAATTTCTTTATATTCTTTGTTTGTTGATATCGATTGCATGGAATGGTCATTTTCTATCATAACAGTAGTATAGATTAGTTATATAATAAATTTAATGCTACATGCTTCGAACTGTCTTCAATAGAAATAATTTATGGTAACATCATTCATTAATTTTAAATTTAAAGAAGGAAAGCGGTATAGAAGACCGCATCTCCAGTGAAGTCAGGGCTATTGTAAAAGACTATCGCCTCGGGCTTACGGTATAACTTACCGATGTCTCCCTGGCTTGATATGAAGAATCGCAAAGCCCATGCAATCGTAGAAACGCGTGAAAAAATGTTCTTTATACAGTTAATAGGATTTTGTAGCTTCAGAACACTTGTAGATAGGAAAGTCTCTGCTTTGTGTTCCCTCTTTCTACCAACCATCTGCATACTATCTTGAAAGTATTGTCCTAAGATCTTCTCTTACAGCAAGCACACTTGAATGAATTTGAAATTGCAGTTACATCGGTGAGTGTAATTGTCTTGGGTGTACACAGCATTTCACGATTGGTGAGAGTTTGATATGATTATTCGATGTAAATGATCCGGTTCACAATAACGTGAATGTATTTGAACCAGCTCTTTGTTTGACTTTCTTTCTCGACAGTGGTAGAAGGATTTTCTTGTTTTGAGTTACTGACCAACTGAATGCAAACGTAAAGGCCTTATCACACGAGAGCTTGTTTGTTCAGCGACGTCCGTACGCCATATCAAAAACTGGTAATTGGAGCAGCTTTTGCCGGCTGGGTTTTTTCGAGTCGACCTGAAAAAATTCGCTCCCTTCTTTTGCTGTTCGAACAGCTGATTCAATCAAAACGAAGTTCAGTCGTGACGTCATGGCCGAGCCTCCTTGTACCTCTTACTCTAATACCGCGATGATACAGCTTTTAGGTTTGTGATGTCACGCATGACGTAGCCCTTCTCGTGTGACTTTTTTGCTGTCCCAAAAGTTGTTCGACGAGCGACGTTCGTACCGTCTGAAAAGGGTTCTTGAGTTTGTTGTTGCTTCAGTAAGATGGATTTGTTCTCTATATTAAACGAACTTTTTTAGACAGTGGGAGGACACGATAGTTCTCAGTAATAACTGCCGATAACCTTGAATGCATTTGAACCTGCTGTTACTTCGCTCTACGAAATTTTAAGCCAAACTTTGACTTGTACGGATCTGTTTTTTTACAGTGGTAAATGTAAAGTCGTGTCGTAAGAAATTCAGTTGCTGTATGTAAACGTGAATGCTTTGAACTTATTGTTACTTTGGTCAAGGAAACTTCTTTTGGAATTTTTTGGAGAAACGCCGATGTCATTTTGAGTTTCTGTACAGTATTTTACATTCTTATTTCATAAATCACCTGAGTTTCTAACCTTAATTTCGCTTGAGAGATTATACTTAAGAGATGAAGTGACTAAAGTAGAAGATGTAATATCACATAGTGTTAACATTTTACACCTAAACTTGCACAAGGGTTAGATTTGATTAAGTTAACGATGAACAAGAGAATTAATATTTAAACGAAATAGTTTTCAAAAAATATGTTATTACTGATATAATTTATTCACAATTCGAATTTTACACCGTTAAAATCAAAATGAATATTTAAATTTGGAATATAAAAGCATATTTATTGAGGAAAGGGTAAAACACATAGAACCAATTATGAATATTAAAGTTATTTAAATATGGAATAGTTACAAAAAGGAATGTTTTAGTAATTTCAAGTTTAACTTCAGTACCTCTCAGTTCTAAAAAGTTTTCTAATGAAACCTAAAAAACCATTGCAAGAATGCATTGATTGTATTGAAAAAAAAATGTATTGCAAAGATATTTGTTGAAGAAAAAATTTCATTGAAAAAAAATCGTCTCCACATTTTTATAATTGCAATTTGAACCAGTAATGAAATATCAAAATATACATTTAATAAACAATTTTGAAAATAAGCAAAATGCTTAGTATATTAAAAAAGAATGCTACTTTTGTAAAGATCTCTGCAATCAATGAAAAAAATATTTAAAAAAAAGACCAATTATTTATAATTTCTCACATGTTGTCAATCTGTATAATTATTAGAATATGATCATCAGCAAACTACTGAAAAAAAATATCTTCAGATGTCTTTTGTACAAAGTGTAAGTTTGCGAGGGGTCAAAATGCAATTTCACACACTTTCAATTTGCTATAAGATACTATTGAGACACACTTTCAATTTGCTATGAGGTAGTTATTGAGAGTATTTCAAAGGAAATAAAATATTGAATTATTTTAGTTTTTACTCTATTTTTTGTAATTTTCTGAGAGCAAAAAGGGAAAATAGATGACGTAGCTTTGTAACAATAAATGTTTAAAAATTTAATTTATTGAATAAATAATTTGCTGGCTTTTGTAAAACTTGGCAATAAGAGATATATTATACAATTAATGTTAAATTATTAGGCATAGGACAATGATATTAAACTTAAGGTTGTGCGTTAAAAGGATTTTTGAATTAGGATTTCTCTAATTATATGACTAACAAGGTCAAAAAAATTGTATAAAAGTCTAATTTGTGCAAGTAATTTAATTTTTTTTAAATTCAACATTCATTTTTACGTTCTTATAATTTTTTAATCCATTGAAATATATACTATTCATTATTTTTTAAATTTGTGATTAACATTTTAAATTTTTTAATTCTAATAAACTTGCCATATCACTATAAAACGCTTGATTTGCTAAACCAAATAATTATTAAAATTTAAGTCTTTCCAACGTAAAATGTTTCGATACTACTTGGTCTCACAGTCTTTTCGATCTTTCTTGCAAAAGAGCTATTACCAAACACGGTTCAACAATTGCATTACTAGTTATATTTCGAAACATAAATTCGAAGTCTAAATGGGTGGGTAGTCTCCCCCTTAGATGGCGCAACCGTGAAATTATCTAGTCTGCAAATTATTGACCTTAATACGCAGCCTATTATAAAGTTTTAATTAAATGGATTCCATTTTACCTATCTATTTTATAGAGACCAAATTTTCCTCAAGTAATATTTGGTACGGTTTTCACAGCACACGCTACCATTATAACAGAATATTAAGAGCAATCCTGCTCGACAATGGAACACACAACTTTCTGGTTTCCATCATACAGTTAGGATTTTTCAAGTAAAAGCCCTGATAAATGCATTCGGTTAAAATGGTAACATTGTGCAAAAGTTTACATGGGTGGATAATCTCCCCACTAGATGGCGCCACCTGGAAATTGTCCAGTCTGCAAATTATTGACCTTAAAAAACAGCCTATTATAGAGTTTTAATTAAATTGATTACATTTTTTCTATCTATTTAATAGGGACCAAACATTTATAAATTATTTTTAAGTTTCGTAATCCTTTCAATTACTATAACTGGAGGGGAAGGATTGTTAATGACAGCATATAATAAATGAGTGATGAACTTCAATTCCAGTATCCATGTAGAATATTAAAAAAAAAAACAATAAAACTTTGCAAGAATTTTCTTTTACAATACAATCCAAATACAGGACAAAAAATAACTAGTCTTTTATGAAGAAACTGCATAAATCAGGGTGGCTACAGAATCTGTGAAAACAAATTCAATGACTTTTCCAGGCTAAATGCAAAAAATTTCCCTGATTAGCGGCAATGAACTATTGGTATGCCGGTTTCTTCCTGGTATTAGTAAAACCACTTTCTAGTATATTTAACATTAAAAAAAAAATTTTTTTAAAAGGAATTTAATTAATTAATAAAAAATGAGCTTTTTAAAAAAATCTAAACAAATCTTTAAACTTGTTTTTTACTGAAATTTAAGTTTAATTTTTATTGATATGGGCCGAGAATGGTGAAGTTGAATATCGTTGCACTAGAGCTTGGGGAAGAGCAAGGCAGTTAAAACGAAAGATCTATATGCAGTAACGCAACCACTTAAGTGAAAGCCTTTTCACGATTAAACTTTTTTTATCCTTTCTTTTACTGGTTAAAAATGCACTTTTGGAAATTTTCCCTGATTTTTTAAAAAAAATCACCAATTTCCCTGACTTTTCCATGATTCCCTGATCCTGTAGCCACCCTGTAAATAGTCTAATTTTAAAAACAAGATTTTTAGATTTGGCCAATTAAATTGATATCCACCATAAATTATAATAAACGTAACTTTTTTTAAAATCAGGATTGTAATTTTGGCTTTTTAGGGGCCATTAAATGATGCTAGACATGGTAAGTTTTTTTTACGCAAGGCCTACGACACAAGGCATTAGTTTATTTGAAAGCGCAGCAGGCTGCAGTTTTTGTTTACGATATGCTGCAGCCAGTGTTAGGCAAATTTTAACTGCAAGAAACTTTACAGATTAATAATTGGTAAATGTAACAACAACTTACAATTCATCAAGTGCAATTGTAGAAAATTACAATTAACAATTATTTAATTGTTAATTGCTGTAATAACAATTTATTAAATTTCAATTGTTTTGATAATAATTAAAATAACAATTAACCACTTTTTTATCCGTCAAAGCCTAAGACTTGGAGCTTAATTTTCCTGAACCTTTACTCATTTTGTTTTAATTACACAAAGTTAATTGTTAGTTTTAGTTGTTTCATAAAACTAAAAAAGTTAATTGCAATTATTTTAATTGTGAGTTACAATTGACATACTTTAATCAAATTAATTTAACTGCAAAGTGCAATTAAAAGTTCAATTGCGATTAATTTGTGTAATTTAATTGCAATTATTTTTTAGTCAATTAACAAGATAATTGACAAAAAAATTGATTAATGCCCAGCACTGGCTACAGCTAATGCGACCGGGAACTACTTTGGCTAATTTCTCACTCTTATCTGATAGTTCTGACATTAAAAGTTTCAATAAGTTTTATATTCTACGTAGAGCTTAACACTTTGCATTTTATTTTTTTAAAGATGATGAGAAATATGATACAAAACACAAAAAGTAAGATGGAAGGCAAGTAATTCAAATTTGATCACTGAGGAACTTGCCAAAGTTAATAAATGTTAACTAACAATAAAAATTTTAAAGAATGGTTTTGGCTTAATTTTATATTCGGGAGTCAATTGAAGTTTTCGGTTAAAGCTACTTTCATTCGATATTTTTTATTACAAACACCACTACATTTATTTCAAGAAAATCTAGGTTAGCAATAAGAAACGGGCCTGTTATTTTGATTAAATGAACATTAATTCGATTTTTTTTAAACCAAACAAAGTCTCGGGCATGAGTAGCTCAAAACGCTCTGAAGACAAGGAGAGAAATTTTGGAACTCTTTGGTCTTCGTAGATTTTTTTCTAAGTGAAACCTCGTTTATTCGAAACCCAACTGGAATACAGACGTAGTTCGTATCATAATATTTCGTTTTACCCCAAAAAATATTAGTAATTTCAAAAGCACGCAATATTGTTCGAATTAACAGACATTCGTATTATCCGTATTCGGATTAATGCGGTCTCAATGTACCAAGTAACCAACGTACCGAATATATTAAGAGAAATCCTGTTCGACAATGGAACACCCGACTTTCCGGTATGCATTATACACTTCGGATTTTTCGAATAGACAGTATACTAAGTTCGAAATGTGTTGTGGGAAACTCCGGGGCCACTATGAATTGTTATCCTCTTAGGAATTTATTCATTGGACCAGGCATTCAATGGTTTAGAAGCAATATGCCAAAAATAACTGACTTTTTCTAATTAATTAAAAGTAAAAAGAAGGACTATTTAAAAGGAATGAAAATCTTTAAATTACAAAAGTAGTTTGAAGTTATTTCTAAAAATGAGAGAATACTGATAAAGTAGTTCATAAAATATACAAGTAAGTAATCCAAGTTTCTTTTTTAACAATGGAAATAGAAATTGAGTATATTTATTTTTTAGTATTCAGTTTAAATATTTTCTTTAAATTGAATTTAATAATGATGACTTGTTTTAAGAATGGACTTTTTCCTCCAATCTAACGTAAGTAGTAAAATTGACAACGTATGATAAAGCGATGATAACAAAATATCTTCAAAACAAACTTCATTCCAAATCAAAATATCTCCAAACAATATCTTTGAAACAGTAGTTCCTAAAAGTAATAAAGTAGCCAATAACATATGTTTTACTTTAAGTTTTTTTTTTTAATTTTTAATATAGAATGTACATATAGAAGTAGGCGTCTGTCTAAAGCTTTATTCGATTATCCGAAAACAGTTGTAAAATACGACATGATGGTTAACTAAGCAATAAAGATCGAATTAACAGTGATTTCGGTTTTTGACGACGGAACAAACAACTTTCTGGTTTCCACCGAGCAGTTAGGATCATTAGATTGTGCGCTCTATGATAGATGCATTCGGTTTGAAAGATATCATATTACACTCTTAAAACAAAAGAGTGATTTTAACTCAGTCTGAGTTAATTTTCACTAGCCACTTTCTACTTTCCAGTGTCGAAAATGCACTTATCCTATATGAGTGGATATCACTCAATTTTTTGTTTTAAGAGTGTACAAATTTTAAAAATTGGTAACGAGAGAAACCACTAGATGGAGCCAAAATGACCTTATGGTAAATTGTCTAGTCTGCAAATGAGTGACTCCAATAGGCCACCCATTAAAAATTTTAATAACTTTAAATATTCCCATTCTAATTTATACAATCCATTAAATGCATACACGATAGTTCCTGTTCAATTAAACAAAATAGGGAATTTTTAGGATGAGAATCAAGTAAAAGAATGTTATTCACGATGTAAAAGTAAACTATATAGGGTAAGGTGGGGTAAGTGGGCCACCTTTTTGGCATAATTCGACTTTAGACCCTCATACCACTGGATATAATCGGCCTAACCACTTATTTTTTTTGTGGTCCATTCTCTCATATGTTATACTGTACCCATGACAACCTTAACTCAAATTGGCAAAAAATAAATTTAAAAAATATGTTTTTCTTTTTGGTCATTCGAGTGGCCCACTTGCCCCGCATGGTGGGGTAAGTGGGCCACCCCCCTAATATATTTTTACACATAACTGGTAGAGATATGGTGGGGTAAGTGGAATAATCTACATTATTTTTTGAGTGTTTGAAAAAAAAAGTAATGATGTATCTTTAATGGTTCCCCCATAGCAACTTTTTCTGGCATGCAAGCTTACTACAAGAAAAAATACGTTAATTTTCATCTTGTCATTTTTGCATGTAGTGTAAAAAAAAATGTTAGGGCTACAGATTTTAAACTGGCCTATGTCAATGAATAGGACTATGAATAGTGAATATGACTAACCCTATGAATCAGTAAATATGAATTTTTTTTTAGTATATTAAGGAGTTGGGGCAAGTGGGCCACCCATGGCCCACTTACCCCGCCATTGTGGTGGCCCACTTACCCCCAACGCGGGGCAACTGGGCCACTCCAATTTTCTTTTAACCTTATCAACATCACAAGTACATGACACTACAAAAAGATACTATGTTTTATACACTTTCAAAATATATAACATTTTGTTTTGTATCATTAACCGTTTGGAAATAAATAAAAAAATAGTATGATGGCGTGAATTACGAAAAGATGCAATGTTAAACATTTTCACAAAGAGGATTGTACCTTGTTACATACTTAAATGAAAACGATGCCATAATGTTTCCTGCATCTATTGGGGTAAATACGTAAAAATATTGTAACATTTTTTTTTCGTCCATAATTCGGGAAATACCAGGGGGGGTGGCCCACTTGCCCCAATGGCCCACTTACCCCACCTTACCCTATATGAAAAATGCAAGTACTGTTTAAAAAACAAAGTTTTAAATTTTTAAATATTGCCTAAAATTATTTGTAAGGAGTTAAATTAAATAACGATAAATATGTTGTATGAGCTAAATGCCATTCCACAAATTAGGAGGACCACTCATATAAAAGTAACTTTTTGAAGTACACGTAACAAATTCTGGCTAATACATTTTTTTTAAAACCTCCTTGAATAGCTTTTTTTTTTTTTTTTTTTGGAGTTCTTGCTTTCTCGTCGTGAAAATTTGAAATTTTTCTCTCTTTGGAAGAATGATTTCTCAGACCCTTTGCCACTTCGCTCAAAATTGTTACCAATTTACTTTGTAAAAATTCATAGTGATCAGTCATTGACTGAAAGTTTTTTTTTTATCCACAAAAAAAATATGTTTCATAAAATTTCAATATTTTTGTTCTGATTAGGTTTATCAACGGAATCAAGTTAAGCACACATAGGAGAGTAAAAAAAACTTGGGTAGACATCACCGTATGGTGAAAAAAGTTTTTTAGACGCCATTTTCCAAAATGGCGGCCGCCGATTTCGTTTTGCATGTATTTCTGCTTCTACGACCGTTATACTTATCATTTAGGTGTCTAATTATATGTTTTTAAATGCAGGGAATCGTCTAAGATGGGTTTTAAAGTTACCTGACTAATATTTGTAAAAAAAATTAAGTTATTTGCTATCTTAAACAAAATATCGGAACAAAAGTAGTAAAAAAACCAATGCTTTATTTGGAAAGAAATATTCACACTTCACGGCACTGTGGATGTAATATATTACGTGACAGCCTTAAGTCCATCAAGACCCAGATGGGTAGGCTGAAATTCAGGATGGGAAAGTCATTGGCACGCATATCATATGATTATATGGCATGCATAAGATGCCTTGATTGCATAGGTTCTCTGGGCAAAAACATATCTTGGCATGCTTTAACATAAAAAAAATCTATTGTAATAAAATTGGTAGTGAGAGAAACCTAGATGGTGCTACAGAAAAATGGCTTTCAGTTCATGGAAGTCTGCAACGGGCTTGTTAAGGCACAAATGAAGCTTTAGCACATCATTTGCATCTTTGCTCCGTCTATATGTTGTTAGCAGTAGTCTTCTATAAGGAAAATAGTTCTGCTACAGGTTTAAGCATATGTTCGGCGAATTAAAGTAATTGAGTTCCTGGTAATACTTTTAATGCAGATAACTTCGTTATAATTGCACACATGACATCACAACCTCTAAGTATGTGTTCCTGGATTAAATTATTGTAACTTGCAACACCGAGTTGCTCCCCAATTGTGGCAACAAGACACAAAGACAAAGCATTTCATCACCGACTAATTTCATCTCATTTTTAATCAAAATTCTTACAGTACTTTGCTGAATAGTTAAAATGAGTATCGGACGATGAGAACAACAATAGTGGCGACCATTGATATCTCAGTGATCAGTGTTAGTTTACACTGTATTTTATACCAAACTCAAAAATATGGCAGAGATTATTATAGTTCTGCTACCTGCTTCTTCAACAAAGACTTAAAGGTCCGAGCTTCTTAACGTTTCTTTAGTTTTGAGTTGTCAAACTTGTGACATAAATTAAACTTTGTAGGCAGTACTCGTGACATCAACTGCATCTGATCAAGTTTCTCCTCTAGTTCAGTCAAAAGTAGATGCTATAGAAGTTTACTTGAGCAGTCACTAGTGTCGAGGAACATGCTTGTAATAAAAATAGATCATATAGAAAAATGTTCGTCAAAGTTTAACAATAACCTATTGCTTTGTTGTATAGCAGTACTATTTTTTGAGAAGGCAGTGTTACCTTAACTATTATTTTCCTCTTTAGTTTGAGAATCTTGTCATGCTTCTGATGTTTTATTTACTCAAGGGTAAATTCTAATTTTTTCATATCAGTCGTTTCCATACACTTCGGCATTCATCATACGGAGAGCATCTTATCTACAAATACATATGTGTACCGATAAAATTAGGAAAATGAGTTCGGATGTATGTTTCATGTGAATTATTACCCCTTAGTGTTGTATGAAAAGTGAAAATGTGAAAGTCTTTGCCCAAAATTTAATTTAGAATTTTGAAGTGTAACCTTATAGTTTCCTTGTTAAATTTCTAAAATCTATCTAAATTATAGCATCTTCAAAATTATCCATCAGAAAGTCTGACTAGATATTGGCATAGTGGAATCAATTCTTAACTGATTTAGCTGTTTTTACATCAAATGCATAGCACTCAATTAGTGCTTCCGTCATACTATTTCCTGGAAGAAACTTTCTAATATTGTACATAACTAAATTACCTATCATGTTAATATAGTCAGGGAATTCAGATGGCTTGTTTATTACATGGCAATGATATGGATACATATTACTGGTCTGAAAATACTGGAAAATCTTGTCATTTCAGCTACGAAAAAAAATTCTGAAAAATTGTGAATTAAAAAATGTTATGCCTTTTATAAATGGCTTGGGATGAATGAAAGAAATCCCACATGCATGAGAGTGGAAGTCGTAGTTAATACCAGCGAACAACATCTAGCTCTCATGTTGGAACAATTTACTGCTATCGCATTCTAAAGGTATTACAACGTTTAATTAGCACGATCGTCGCAAACTGTTTTACCATATATCTTTTAGGCAGTCTCGTTACAAAGCAGATCTTACTTAACCTTGAAATCTTACGAAAACCATACTTTTTGGCTGGACCTGAATGACCATCATGAGCACGAGAAAATGGTGAAAATCATTTATGAAGAAGGATGAAGAAGTGTACTTACATGTGATTACAATATAGAACTCAAGAAAAATAGGAACTCAATGTATTTTTTACAAGTAGTCACAAAATCATGCAACAGGCTTGTCGACGATTTTCCCGCCCTGAAAATAAACCGACTCAACCGGGGCATGAAAATCAACAATCTTGTGCTTCTGAGGCGGGCACGCTATTCCTCCCAGTCACTGAGATTTGAAGCGTGAATATAACTTTCCAAATAAAGCATTGTTTGTTTACTACTTTTGTTCCTATATTTTGTTTAAAATAGCAAATAACTTATTTTGTCTGACTAGTATTAGTCAGGTAACTTTAAAAACACTCTTAGTTGATTCCTTGCCATCAAAAACGTATAATTAGTCACCTAAATGATAAGTATAACTGTCATAGAAGCAGAAATACATACAAAACAAAATCACAAGTTGCAGACTCCCATGAACTGAAAGCCATTTTTCTGTAGCACCATCTAGGTTTCTCTCGCTACCAATTTTATTACAATAGATTTTATGGATGTTAAAGCATGCCAAGATATGTTTTTGCACAGAGAGCCCAGGCAATCAAGGTATCTTATGCATGCCATATAATCAAATGATATGCGTGCCAATGACTTTCCCATCCTGAAAATCTGCCTACCCATCTGGGGTCTTGATGGACTTAGGCCTTCACGTAATATATTACATCCACAGTGCCGTGAAGTGTGAATATTTCTTTCCAAATAAAGCATTGTTTTTTTGCTACTTTTGTTCCGATATTTTGTTTAAAATAGCAAATAACTTTTTTTTTGTAAATATTAGTCAGGTAACTTTAAAACCCATCTTAGACGATTCCCTGCATTTAAAAACATAGTTAGACACCTAAATGCTGAGTATAACGGTCGTAGAAGCAGAAATACATGCAAAACGAAATCGGCGGCCGCCATTTTGGAAAATGGCGTCTAAAAAACTTTTTTCACCACATGGTGATGTCTACCCAAGTTTTTTTTACTCTCCTATATGTGCTTAACTCGATTCCGTTGATAAACTTAATCAGAACAAAAATTTTTACGGGACTCCATTACAGGGACTGTATTAAATAGTTAAATCTTAAAATCACGATCAATTTTTGTCACCAAACAATAACCTTAAAACAAAAGTTATGATAAGATCACTGTGAAATCCGTATAAAAAATTATCATAAAATTTTAAACATGCTCACATAGTACATTTGTGCGTTATTAAAAGTCTTTCTAAGTACCATGAATAACCAAAGATCATTTCGAAAAAAAAAAAAAAAACATCAAACAAAAAATTTACTTTATGCTCAGTTCTTGTTCACATATATTTATTTTTTATACCAGTTAAGCATTCCAAAAATTAACCGCATTCGCAATTAAGTATGAATACCAAGTAATAATGAAAGCTTGGAACGACGCCTACTTCGGCGTCACAGATAGGTCAAACATTGTCTTTATCCCAACAGAATAATAACTCTCCTTTTCATTTGAATCGTACATTGGACTGTAGTGACAAAAATTATGAATAGTTTTTCAAACAAAATAGTAAAAAAAAGAGAATTTTATTGTTCCCAATAGTAATTTAACAGTTTTAGTGTAAATTTGAAGTTAAACAAGTAAATAATATTACTTATTCATCAATTATAACATATTGTTGTTTACCGCAAGCGCAAAATTAATTTTTTTTATTCGAAAATTTAGGTCGGACCCAAACTATTTTTTCCACTTATTAAATGCTAACTCCATCTGTTTCATGTTTTTCGACAATTATAAACTTACTTCCTTAGTGCAAACTGCATCTTATTTAAAGAATTAACCCTTTCCTTACGAAGGATTTTTGCTTCCTCGATATTTTTTATAGGAAAAGCATTATCGAATCCTCAATAGTTCGGGAGTCATGTGACGTTTCAATAAGGAAACTATTAAGAAATCAGTTTCGATTAAAAGATAATTGCTAACACTGGACAAATTAAACATGAAGCCATCAGATTTTATAGTAGTTCAAAGGGTATGCACGATCCATAGAGATGCACGTTACCTAGGAGCATTTTTTTTTTAATTCTTAAACTTATTACAAATTCCTCGCAATCTTCAATGCCTAACTACTTAACTACTTTAAACACCTCCCAGTCGTAGTGGTTGCGATTTTATTATACTTGCTGAATTTTGCGATCATAAGATCACAGCAATGGCTCTACAAAAATCGGTGAAGATTTCAGATTTCATGATAATTTTTTTTATATAATTCAAACCAACGATTAATAAAAAAGTTAGTATCAATGATTTGGAAAAACTGTTCGCGATTTATTAAGACTAAATTTATTTTGTTGTCTTAAAAATTGAACTTTCTATTTGCATTTTGCGACTATCGCCTGTTTATTTCGACCAGTACTTAGGCTGTGCATTTGGAGTAATTTAATCTCTTAAGACCCGAGCAAAATCCTATACGAATATTCTTAATCTTAACATACTTTTCATACGAATATATACTAAAAAGTACTAGGGTAGACTGACCAGTGAATGAACAGGCCCCAGTGAATGAACAGTTGGTAAATACATTTAAAAAGTAAGGATTAAAAATCATTCCACTGGATGGATTGGCAACACTGACTTCCTCCCATATAGTAGGAAGCTATCTGACAGCTGATTGGTTGTTCTGGTCATTAATTAAAATCCAACATGTTTATTGACTTGCCATTTTCGTGTTCATTCACTGGTAAAAGTACTGTTCATTCATTTGGCTTTTGTACCACTTTTTATTTGGACCCCCAAAAGACCCAAAGCAATGCAATATTAAGTCACCTAATTTTATTAGTAGATTTTACATATAATGACAAATGTTTTCACATTGTCGTAAACCCGCAAGCTATATTTTCTTAAAATCTATGAATTTTCTTAAAACAAATTGTGCTTAAGCGTTCATTCACTGGTTAGTCTACCCTATGTTTTTCAAAGAATTTTTTTTTAAAAATTATGTTTAATAGTACTTAGAGACACGCATTAAACTCTAAAAATACACATTTTTTGTGCTATAAATGCAAGAAAAAAAGGCCGTATCACTTATCTGTAGTAAACAGATTATTTTGACATTGGTTTTGATGCCAAATGCCCTTAAAATTAACTACTAAAAGACCTTTTTGAAAAGTTCGGAAATTTTTTTAATTATTTTTTTAAGAACTTTAATATCGTATTGACCCTTGTTCAACTTCATTTTTTTAAAGAAATAAATGACTGATACCTGTAATCAAATTCTGGAAACTGATACTTGGATCTTCTATCGGACCAGGTCAATTTTGCAACTAATTAACGTGTTAATTATTTGTGGGGAGGTTTTAAAAAATGTCGAAAGACGAAAGTCGCAAGAGATTAAAACAGTCCTAATTTCATTAGATTCAAGGGGTCTATTTAACCCTTCCACTAAACAATGCCAATTGGAATTATCAAACCAGCAATTTTTTTTCCCACTAAGTTAACCCTCTAATGCATACTGTTACCGTTTGGTAACAAGTAACATGATCCACTTTATTCTATTAAATTAGAGCTCCTCCAAGACAAATCTGTGTTTTTTTTCATCTATTACATTTCATTTTGAAGTTTTAGTTACTAATAATCCTCATAGATGACAGTAGTAAAAGTGTATTCAAAATTAAAGAGTGAAGTTATTAACTGTTGTGAAATTACGTTTTTGGCAGCATTCAAAGAATAATAATATTAGTACTAAGTACTAATAAATTGTTTTGAAAAATTAATCATAGTGAAAAAAGGGTTATTTTGAAATATTTTTAGTATTTTTGTAGTCATAATTATCAAAATTGGAATTTTGCTGTTGGTTTTTGTCATATAGAATTTTTTTAAAAAATTGAAATTATTTAAATTCTAATGCAGTTAAATTTTTTTTAGTATTTTCCCCATAATGTGTGAGTATTAAAGATACATATATTTTTTTGGGATGAAAATAAAAATTCATGCATTAGAGGGTTAAACCCGCACTTATTTCAAACAAAATAAACTTTTTAAAATTTTGCATACATTTTTCTGTAAATTTTTTTTAAAAAAAATTCCTTTTTAAATCATTACATGGAAGAATCACGAAGAATTAAATATTTGGTTTAGTTAAACGAAAATATGAAAAACAAGTGAAAAATTCATTCGGAAAAAAAAATTATATGAATTTTCCTTAAATTCTCTTCGGCTTGTATATTTAAAAACTGAACTTTAACTAATTTTTTTTTTCAAATCAAGTTTCGAAAAATTTCCAAAATTTTCACTCTGAATTTTAGTTTAAAAAAAAACTAAGATTACTTTTCCTGATTTTCACCATTTCATTCTGAATGCATAATGAATCTATTTCACAAATTTTTGCTTTTTAGAAAAAAAAAACCCATAAAAAGTTGGCACTTAAAGTTGTTAATCTTGAACTGGGTAGTTGGTATTCGTTTTTGTAGTATGGGCATTGAGATTTCAAGCAAAAGCAACCCACACTTTTTAATATTTTATCATATCTGGATACAGGGTTAGGTTTGAATTATCGTCGCACTACTAGAGCTACACGTCTGGATACAGGGTTTTAAGGCTCCGCCAAAATAGTGTTATTTTAAAAATGTGTTTAAAAATTAAACTGACAAATTAACTATACAAAATATGACGAATATTTAATTTTAATTATTTCTGAATTAAATTGTATTTAAGTTTATTCTTTTACTCATTCCGATTAAGTCTACAGAAATGACTGATATTGTTAAAATGAACCTTTTCACCATTTCAAATAAATTTTAAAATTAAATGAAAAAAAAATTTAAACTTTGAAAAATTTTTTAGTTTAGAACACATGTTTCTTTAAATGCCTGAAATGATTTTTTTTGTGTATCCGCTTTTAATAGTATTCAAACTGGGTCATTAAAGAAATAGTTTTTATTTTTATTTTAGAGTATACTTATTTCCTATTACTCTGGGTAATTGGGTATCTGAGTAATCTAGCGATCCAACTGAGTATCTGGAGAACTATCTGGGTAACAGTGTTACTCATTTATGTAAGCTTTCGCAGTGCTTTACGAAACAGTTGCAGGGCCTCACGATTTCGAGATCGGACAAGTCGGACTACCTCAATGATGTCATTTCAGTACAGAGTACAATTCTACAGACAATTGTCTGCTTACCGTAATAGAGTGTTCAGCATTTTTTTTATTTAGACGTTTTTTTAGACTGATTTACTTCAATGATTAAATTTTCTTCTATGAAATCATAAACTTTTTGTAAAATATTATATTTGCGTTGTTTTTAATTTTAAAAAATGAGAAATTTATTTGAACAATTTTTGCTAAATTAATAAACTAAATCATACTACGAAATGCAGTGCGTCTGTTCATTTTAGTTTGCTTTATTTAAAACGAGTCAAATTTATTTTTTAGACGTACTGATTTCATATTTAATGTAGTTCTTTTAATGACGTTTCTAACATAGTTCATTTTTAAAAAAATTGAACTACCCCATTAAGATTAGTAAAAAAAAAACAACTCGTAATATTCACGATACTTTTTATCGTATTCAACCCAACTTGCATCTCAGATGTACAGTAGAGATCCAAATATCCGAAGCGTTATTGATTATCTTGATAGGATAGGTTTGAATTATCGTCGCACTAGAGCTACACGAGCGCTATTGGCGACGGGCGTCGTATTTTAGAACCACAGTCAAGTGACGAGCCGGCACTATAATAGGCACCCAACGCAACCGTTAAGGGCGACATCGTACGCAGCGTTAGGACTTTGAAGGATATTTAACGTGCACTCCCTTACACGGGGTATTATTCATCGGACATTTTGGGCTGCACGGGCCGTTTATAGGGCGGCAGGTTTTTTTTTTTGGCGATGCCCGGACCCGAACCTGGGACCTTTCGCATGCTAGGCGAGTGCCTAACTGACTGGGCTCCCCAGCCCCACTGATTATCTTGAAAAATTTCACCGACCTATCTGTTACGTTGCCTAGTAATTGAAGAGCTTAGTGGAAGAAAGTGCTAAGTGACATTTTAGAAAAAATTGAGATATTTGTTTCAATGAACATATTATTAACTTCTTTAATGATAACAAGTTTCCCTTGTTTCAAATACTTTAACTATAGTAAATTTTTTATGGTTTTCAAGTACCGCTTTTAACAGATTTGAGTGCAAACTAAAAACTTTAAATCACATTTTCTCGCTCTTGCCTTTTTGTCACTTAGCACGTTCTTCCACTAAGCTCTTCAACTAGTTTTAGCATGACATCCGACACAGACGAACAGCAGCAGATAGGACAGGTATGAAAGTTTATAATTAGCATATAAAGTTTTGTACTAACTGTACCTGCTTTTACATTAGGTAGTACACATCTGTCATAAAATGACAATCGATTGATTGTAGGGAAATTCCATGTAACTGTAGTGCTAAGTCACGATTTAAGAGGAGATTAAAATCTTTTGAAATTTGAATAATAAATTAAATAAAGGATATTACATTATTTAGTTTCAATAACTGTATATAAGCTTTTTAACTATCTTTATTCGTTTAATGTTAAAAGTGGTAGTGATAATCACTTCTTACAAATGTGACCTACACTACAGAAAGAATAATTGAAGAAGCTTTGTGGAAGAATTGAAGAGCCACTACAGTGGAAGAACGTGCTAAGTGACATTTTTGAATATATTGAGATTTTTGTGTCAATGAACATGCTACTAACATCTTTAATCATAGCAAGTATCCCAGACTTCATAAAATTTAAGTTAATTATATTTTTTACCGTTTGCAAGTAACTTTTTAACGGATTTAAGTGCAAATAAAAAAAATTAAAGATAATTTTCTCGCATCATTTCTTTTTTCACCTTTTTTGTCACTTAGCACTTTCTTCCACTAAGCTATTCAGTTTTGCATGAAATCAGATAATACGTTTTATTCCGATTAACTCCAATTAACAACATTCGGATAGTTGGACATTTGGGTAAGTTACTTCGGATAATTGGATTTCTACTGTATTAAGAAACATATGTCCATCACATATGGCACACTTTCAACACTTCTATAGTTAAACTCAGTTTCCTTGCACAGAAGCCAAGACCATGGGCGGAGCTATAAAACACGGGGAGCAATCAAATGAAGAACAAATTTCAGCAGTTTTATTTTGTCTTCATCTGATTGTTCCGCGCGTTTTATAGCTCCGCCCATGGTCGTGGTTTCCGTGCAAGGAAACTACGAGTTTAGCTATATCATCGTTCAAGCATTTACGACCAGAGCTACCAAAACAAAAAATCAGCAAGTGAAGTCGAAAGTCGGAATCGGACGCACCGATGTCGTGCGGATATCGTATCGACATCGGAAAGACGTGGCCCCGAGCGGATAAGGTGTCGGGACACTGGAATCGAGGCGAGAGTCGACCCGGATCGTGTCTGGAGAAATGCAACGACGGGAGTGGGAGAATATTGAGAAACGTCCGTGAAATGTGGAAAGCGCGGGAATCGAGTGTAGAAGTACGTTGGAATTCGTATTGTTCTGGATGTTAGAATTGAGTAGTTTGATGGGCACTCAGGTAACAAAGGTTTTTTGACGAATGGGAATAGATATATTCGTGATTGAAGTGAAAGTTATTAAATTTAACCAAATAATAATAAATACTTAATAATTAGTCATAGGCTTAAATAACTTATCAAACTGTACATTGTACACGCTAGAGTGATGAACTGCAAGTGTTTCGATTTATTCTTTTACATTCTCTATGCTTTAGTAAAATTTTGAATATATTCCGATTTTTACTTGTATTTTATTACAATTAATTTAATTTTTTGGCATTTTCGTTTTGTTTCATAACTTTAAAATAGAATACAATTCTGCATATTGTAGCCCAACCATCACAACGATCGAATTAAGACTCGCACTAATTAAATAGATCCCAAATTCCTTAATTTTTGTTGTTTTTAATTGAAAAGGTCACAGATATGTCACTTTAGCGTGTACAGAGTATTACAAATGTAATTTTTAAAACAAATGATTAGCAACAAATGATTGATAGTTTAAATCAATTTTGACCGCGTTCATACAATGTAAAGAATAGACAGGTGTACTTTGTATTAGATCCAATCTATTAAATACAGTGAAACCTTTACTTTACCTAGCTAAACTTACTGCCCCAAAGTGATTTCAATAAGAGGCTACAGATAACCATGCCTGAAGTGGGATTCGTACCCACAAACTTTAATGCAGAGTGTTATCCCTCTAACAACTCTGCCATTTGATTGATTTAAAACCTAGATATCTACTATACTCATAATGCTAAATTTTATAAATCGTACTTAAACGTACAATAAAGATATCATTTGTAAATAGAAATAGAAAAAAATATTGAGAGAGAAAAAAAACTTTTATAACAAAAATAATTAACAATTAATCAGGTAGACTTTATTGTTTAAAATATATATATGTACTCAAAATTCAGCTAATTTTAAAAAGAAAAATTTCAACCTCAATTTAAATATCAACTTAATTTCTTAAGTAATTAACTAAATTACAGAATTAATTTTTCATTGTCATGGTTTGAATCAAATAAAAACTTTAAAGTATCATTGTATTAAAATACATATTTAAAAAAAAATAATCAAGTTTAAAAACAAGAATCAAATACAATAGTTTTACAAAAGAAAATTAGTATTTTTCTCCCTCTGTAAATAAATTGTTTGACTTACCAGGTAAGTTCCACCGACGAATCTTCAAAAGCTTACCACTTGATCGGTGATCCACTAATTTAATCGGTGATCCACTGACTTGATCGGCGATCCACTGACTTGATCGGCGATCCACTGACTTGATCGGCGATCCACTGACTTGATCGGCGATCCACTGACTTGATCGGCGATCCACTGACTTGATCGGCGATCCACTGACTTGATCGGCGATCCACTAACTTGATCGGCGATCCACTACTGAGATCGTTTAATTGAGATGAGAACCAATAATTCGATTGCATCCAATTACGACGAACTAAGGGTGAAAAAAAAAGCATTTTGTACTGTAAAATCAAATTTTTTTTAACAAAAAGATTAGTTTGAATTCAATCGTTTATTTCGGAAACCACCTACAGTTAAACTCATAGTTTACTTGCCCAGAAGCCACGACCATGGGCAGAGCTATAAAACGCGCGGAGCAATCAGATGAAGAGAAAACGTCCACCGATTTATTTTGTCTTCATCTTATTGTTACATGCGTTTCATAGCTCCGCCCATGGTCGTGGCTTCTGAGCAAGGAAACTATGAGTTAAACTATAAGTGACAAGTAACTTGACTGTTTTTTGAAATAAACAATCCAATTTAACACACTTTTCGTTGAGAACTAAACAAACAAAAACGATTACATTCCAACGTCAATATTGCTATGCACACTCTCAGAAATAACACTCATTTTTGACGATTCATGAATCCTCAAGCCTCATTTCGTTAATTTTGAAGATTGTTTCGTCAAACTATCACGTGACTTGAGTAAACGTGATTCCTCACTTTTACGATCTTGATTTGACGATTCTATATCTTGATTTTGAAGAAACTGAATCTCAATGTTGTACTCACATGCTCAAAAATGACGAAATATTTCTTTAGATTAGACGACATTCCAAATCCTCATAAAAATGACGATTCAAATTTCCTCACTTTGAGGAAACGAAAACTCGGAGCATTTGCCAGTAAACGGGATCGTCAAAATTAAGGAAAATTTCGTCGCTTTTGAGCATTTATTTTTGAGAGTATTGTCGTAGTACGAGCAATCTAATCACATCCATAACTGTGTTAAATTGTTTACTTCTGTAGGATTAACTTAACCATGTAACCCCAACTTTAAACCCCCTAGACACCAGCAGAGGGCACTGATGCTAGCAACCCCAACATAACCCCGATCTTGTAACTCCCCCTTGTAACCACCCACACTTCGAGAGCAGACGCGAGAAGAGAAAGTCTTGCGTTTGCCACCTGCCGGCTAGAGTGCCGAAATAAAGTATCTATTTTCATAAGCATCAGTGTACTAAGTTCCCCCCACAACTTGGGGGCATCGCCGGGATTGGCCCGAAGAAACTACAGTCTACAGCATCAGTTGGTGAGAAAATTGATTTTTTTTAAAATGTACAAAAACGCGAAAAAAGAAGACATTTTGAAATGTGCGGCAGAGCTAAACGTAGAAGTTCCAGAAAGCCCGACAATTTTGAGTCTGAAAAGTCTAATAGAAGAAACAGAGATATTCAAGAAAGATCCAGATTTCGTTGGGGACATGATTGCCTCATTTGTAGAGGAACGCAAAGAAAAAACGGCTAACGATAATATCCTCGCAATTAAACAGTTAGAAGTAGATAAAATATCTAAAGAAATCGAATTAGAAGCCGTAAAAAATCAAAATAGTAACGTAAATTCTAACTTTCACCCTAACCCGAATTCTGACTCCCAAACTCTAGAAAGCTACCTTAAAAGTGTTAAAATTTTAAGTATGCCGTTGCCAACTAACCCAGAAAACTTTAACTTGTTCTTTTTATCTTTGGAACGCGCATTTCAGTCAAAACAAGTCCCTAATCATTATCAGTCGGAAATATTAATTAATTTATTAGGGGAAAAGTCACGGAATATTTTGTTAAACGTAGAAGAAGGAGATTTAAGTGATTATAAAAAAATTAAAACGATTGTTCTGAGAGAATTTCAGCCATCAGCCAAAGAATGCCTAATAAAATTTCGTGAAGCTCAACGCTTAGTAGGCGAGACGCACGCACAATTTTCTACTCGATTAAAACAAAGTTTTCGGTATTATTGCGAATTGAGAAAAGTGTCAACGTTTGACGATCTGTGCGAGTTAATGGTCTCCGACAAGTTGTTCAGTTGTCTGGACTTAGAGACACAACAACATATTTCGGTGAGGCAAGGTCAAAATTGGTTTAAATCAATTGATTTGGGAAAAGAGGTCGACGTGTTTTTTGAATCAAAAGAACGACCTTTAAACAATAACGGTAACCAAAACAGCTATAGAAATTTCCGTCCAAATAACGGTCGCCGAGACATTAAGTGCTTTGAATGCTCCGGCAACCATAAAATACGCGACTGTCCCTTAAGGCAACAGAATACTTCGAATGAAACTAATATGCCCATCGAACATGTTCGTGAAGTGCGAAAAAAAAGTTACATGTCCCCATATTGTTTTGAAAAGCAACTAAAATACGAAGACATTAAAATTAACAACACGCAGATTAAATGCCTAATTGATTCTGGTGCAAGTACACCCGTTCTAAACCCTCGTTTTGTCAAACAATCAAGTACAGTTCTAGAAAAGGTAACTTTAACGTGTTGTTTCGGTGAAGAAATAGAAGTTAACACAGCATTATTTAACGTTTCGTTAAAAAACTCGAATAAATCTATTCCAATAAAATTTGCTATTTCCGAAAAATTAAAACAACAGTGTATTTTACCGCCTAATATCTTTGAGTCCGTAAAAACTATATGCCAAACTTCAATCTGTACTTCTAATACGTCGCCCCAAGAATACAGCTTTCAAGACACTGTTCCTAAAAAAGTAGCTTACGACATTCCATCAGAGCAAAGACAGGAAGCTGTCACCCCTCTCCTTGCATCCCCCTCAAGATCGTATTCTTCCCGAAGTAAACAACCCAAGTCATTGCCCCCCACAGAGAAAAGGGAGTGTAGACCACCTAAGGAGCGGTTGAATGGAGGATCAGTGGAAAGGGATACGGAGTTGTTTGAAAACGAATGGTTTAATATCGAAGAGAAAGCTTCTAATGAGTTGGATTTCAATCCCATAAGAGATAATACGCCATTTAATTTTGATCGAGAAAAATATGCGGCAAAGATGAGCATAGGTGATCCGACGAAGGGGTACAAGTACGTAGATGCTGCCCAACGTACCATGAATTCCACAACATCAAGAAGTACCAAGAGATCTCCCTTCGAGCTGCACACTGGAGTCCGGATGAGAAGCAAGGAAGATGCCGCTATCCTGCAACTCCTTGAAGGAAAAAGAACCGACGCCATGATGAGCCAAAGAGAAGAAGCCAAAAGATGCATATTAAAGATTCAAGAAGAAAATCGACGAACATACAACAAGAAGAGGTGGAAGCCTGCACACGTCTACAAAGAAGGTGATCTCGTCGCTATTCAAAGAACACAGATGGGATCCGGAATGAAGCTGAGGCCAAAATTCTACGGCCCTTACGAAATCACCCGCGTGAAGCCACACGACCGCTACGACGTCAGGAAGCTGGGACAGCACGAAGGCCCCAACTTGACATCGACAGCAGCCGACCACATGAAGGTATGGGACAATTTTCGTTCATAAAACTCTAAGTGACTCTCAATTTTATTTGAACTTTTGCAAATAGACTCTCACCTGTAAAATCTACAAAAAGAACTTTATCTTCAAATTTTGAACTGAAATTATTTTTAACGTTATCTTCATAAGTTGAACTCAAATATTTTGAACTTAATCAACATTTCAATATTATTCTTCAACTGAGGACAGTTGATCATCAGGATGGCCGAATTGTAGGATTAACTTAACCATGTAACCCCAACTTTAAACCCCCTAGACACCAGCAGAGGGCACTGATGCTAGCAACCCCAACATAACCCCGATCTTGTAACTCCCCCTTGTAACCACCCACACTTCGAGAGCAGACGCGAGAAGAGAAAGTCTTGCGTTTGCCACCTGCCGGCTAGAGTGCCGAAATAAAGTATCTATTTTCATAAGCATCAGTGTACTAAGTTCCCCCCACACTTCAAAAACCAGTCAAAATATTTGTCACTTAGGTGGTTTCCGAAATAAACGATTCAATTATCGTCGTTCTAGAGGTACACGAGGGCTTTTGGCGACGGGCGTCGTAGTTTAGAACCACAGTCAAGTGACCAGCCGACACCTGAGTAGGCACCCAAAGCCACCGTTAAAGGTGACATCGAAAGCAGCGTTGGGACTTAGGAACATATTTAACATGCACTCCCTCTATACGGTGTAAAATTTGAGATTTTTGGCTGCACGGGCCGTTAAAAGGTCGGCTGTTATTTTGATTGTGCCCGGTTAGGTTAGGTTTGAATTATCGTCGCACTAGAGCTATACGAGGGATATTGGCGATTGGCGTCGTAGTTTAGAACCGCAGTCAAGTGACGAGCCGGCACCTGAATAGGCACCCAACGCAACCGTTAAGGGCGACATCGTACGCGTTAGGACTTTGAAGGATATTTAACGTGCACTCCCTCACACGGGGTATTATTCGTCGGACATTTTTGGCTGCACGGGCCGTTTATAGGTCGGCAACTATTTTTGGCGATGCCCGGATCCGAACCTGGGACCTTCCGCATGCTTGGCGAGTGCCTAACCGACTGGGCTCCCCAGCCCTTCCTTCTACATGGAAGGCGAACACCTTAACGATTTGGCTCTCTTGTCCCAGTTTAATATTTTAAAGAATGAATTTGACAAAGTTAGGTTTTTTCGCTTTCGTTGAAGTAGTGTCGCACTAGAGCTACACTTGGGTTGCTGACGACAACCTGGGTTAGTTTGATCAAGAGCGATCAAGTGATTCCAACAAACACAAGGTTAGAAAAAGAGATAGAACTAAATATTTACAAATACAAATAAAACAATAAATCTTAAGTTGTGAATTCGGGCACACACACACAAAAGGTTTTAGTCATGCATAGCATTGCAAATTCAAAATAAATTAAAAAAAAAAATTAAAGCCTAAAATTGAACTTAATTTGATTTTACCATAAATATTTTATGCAAACCGAAGAGCTAAGTTTAGTTTGCCCGGATCCTAACCTGGGACCTTTCGCAAGCTAGGCGAATGTCGTACCGACTGGGCTCCCCAGCCCACCCCAAAAGTTAAATAAGTAGTACATAATGCAGGCTGCTGAAAATCTCGACTAGGATAAAAACGCACACAACTTTAAATAACACCTGCCAAAATTTCACAAGACAAACTAATTTTATCGTGTTAGTTAACAAATAATAAAAGAATAAACCTAGCATATATAGCTTAAAAATTCCAATCACCTTAAATAGTTTGTGATTCGAGTTCAATTTAATAACATGCACGTTTAACTTTTCTGGTAATCATAAATCTTCAACCGATTGAATAATTCAATATACAAAAATATATATAAAAAAATAATAATTTACGTGCATGATTGTCAGAAATTTTTCGATGCATTGCAAAATCTGTGAAATTTAGAAAAAACAAGCGGAGTTCTTTTCGAACGAAACTGATTTCAATCCTATTGTTGTAAAGTCCAGATTGGAACTTCACGAAAATATCACAAATTAAAAATCTATAAATTATTTATATAGCAAATCTATATGTTTTCTAAGTATTAGTATATTATTTACAATAAACTTACCAATTATTTGTATCGACTTTATTTTTGAAGAAAACACATCGTGATCAAGTTGATATAAAAAAATTTAACTAAAACGTCGACAAAATGCTTTTTGATTTTTCATCGCCGACGCGCCAAACAGTTCAGCACCCTGATTGGATGAGAAAAGTTCAAGGTTGCCATATTCAGTTATTTGATCGCCATGGCATGTGATAACGATTCAAATGTGGAACAATTAAAAGTTTCCTACTGCGCAAATCTAAATTAACATAAATTATGTGTTTAGATGTCCGTTTTCGGTTAGTTTTAATTGATTTTTTCTTGTTTTGAGATATAATTGAATATTCAGGGTTTTACACTCGCTTGAAAATAAATTTTATATAAATGTTTAAGAACATTCAGAATTAATTTAATGAAAAGTCCCAGAAACAATGCGTGAAAATTTTGAACCATGTGATGACGCATTCCGCTTAAGGGGTCTAAGGAGTCTTAAAAATGTGCAAAGAAGATACTACAAAGCAAAGTTTGATCTTTCATGTCATTTTTTAACTACTCAATGTATAAGTATAATTTTTTTATTGGTAATTCTACAAGATTTATTTATTATAAAACAAGTTTTAAAATTTATGAAACTTTCGCCAAAACTAAAATAAATGATATTAAACATGAAGCTATTTGAACACATTGTGATTAGGCTTGCGCGGCAAATTGTGAGGTCAAAATTAAAAAAATGACCAAGAAAATGGATTTATATTGTACAAATATGTACAAACTAGGACTTATACCTAAATTCTCAGCTCAATTTTAATTAGAAATTATTTTAAGTACTTTTTTCTAAAAAAATTAATAAAATTTTAAAAATTTTGATTTTAAATTATTTTTAAAATAATTTCTAATTAAAATTGAGCTGAGAATTTAGGTATAAGTCCTAGTTTGTACATATTTGTACAATATAAATCCATTTTCTTTTTCATTTTTTCAATTTTGACCTCACAATTTGCCGCGCAAGACTAATCACACTGTGTTCATATAGCTTCATGTTTAATATCATTTATTTTAGCTTTGGCTAAAGTTTCATAAATTTTAAAACTTGTTTTATAATAAATAAATCTTGTAGAATTACATATAAAAAAATTATACTTATACATTGAGTAGTTCAAAAATGACATGAAAGATCAAACTATGTTTTGTAGTGCCTGCTTTGCACATTTTTAAGACTCCTATGACCCCTTAAACTGAGCAGAAAAGTTGCTTTAGGGAAAATGGGGTTGTTTCACTTCGTGAGTGGCAGCAACTCTGGCAGCCTTGTTTTCATTTTTTGTCTGGAATTACCTTGGTTTTATTTTGGAATTCAAAATTGAGTTTTTTTAGGATTAATTTTACTTAGTAAATTTTTTAAAATCCAATTTTTTCAATGCGTTGTTGGTTTTTTAAAACATTTGTTAAACAAAGCTTGCAATGAAAGAAAGGTGACTTTTTATCTTTTTGTGAGTGATTTGACGCTGCTAATGAAATGAATGAAAAACGTCAAATGATGTAATCGAATTGGAAATTCCAGTAACTATAGTTCTGAGTATTGCATAGGTCTAATGAATAGTGTTTCTTTTGGGATAGGTCTTTCTTTGGGATAGGTAATGTTAACATCTGAGCTACGCAGGATTTTTGTTGCTGCGTAATATGAGACAGGAATATCACTATCGATTCCCATAGTTGTACGGCAGCCTGGGAAGATTAGACGTGAAAGGGTTACGTTTGAATTATCTTCGCACTGGAGCTACACGAGGGCTATTGGTGACGGGCTTCGTATTTTGGAACCACAATCAAGTGGCGAGCCGACACCTAAATAGGCACCCAGCGCAATCGTTAAGGGCGACATCGTACGCAGCGTTAGGACTTTGAAGGATATTTAACGTGAACTTCCTCTACATGCGACGTATTATTCGTTAGACATTTTTGGCTGCGCGGGCCGTTTATAGGTCGGCAGTTATTTTGGCGATGCCCGTACCCGAACCTGGGAACTTTCGAATGCTAGGCGAATTCCTAATCACCTGGGCACCCCAGCCCTAGTGAAAGGGTTAAATGGTTGCTAAGTGTTATAGTTGGATTGACCTCATCAATTCAGCTGCACAGGGGATCGGTTGGATAATTGTTGAATTAGAGCTACATACAGGCCATTAACTGGCGTCTTAAGGAGTCACAGGAGTCTTAAAAATGTGCAAAGAAGGAACTACAAAACATAGTTTGATCTTTCATGTCATTTTTGAACTACTCAATGTATAAGTATAATTTTTTTATATGTAATTCTACAAGATTTATTTATTATAAAACAAGTTTTAAAATTTATGAAACTTTAGCCAAAACTAAAATAAATGATATTAAACATGAAGCTATTTGAACACATTGTGATTAGGCTTGCGCGGCAAATTGTGAGGTCAAAATTGAAAAAATGACCAAGAAAATGACTTTATATTGTACAAATATGTACAAACAAAGACTTATACCTAAATTCTCAGCTCAATTTTAATTAGAAATTATTTTTTAAAAAATTTAAAATCAAAATTTTTAAATTTTTATTAATTTTTTTAGAAAAAAGTTCATAAAATAATTTCTAATTAAAATTGAGCTGAGAATTTAGGTATAAGTCCTAGTTTGTACATATTTGTACAATATAATGTCATTTTCTTGGTCATTTTTTCAATTTTGTCCTTACAATTTGCCGCGCAAGCCTAATCACAATGTGTTCAAATAGCTTCATGTTTAATATCATTTATTTTAGTTTTGGCTAAAGTTTCATAAATTTTAAAACTTGTTTTATAATAAATAAATCTTGTAGAATTACATATAGAAAAATTATACTTATACATTGAGTAGTTCAAAAATTACATGAAAGATCAAACTATGTTTTGTAGTACCTTCTTTGCACATTTTTAAGACTCCTGTGACCCCTTAATTGGAATCACAGTCAAGTGACGAGCAGACTCCTCGCCCAACGTAACTTTACGTGACTTTTTACATCGTAGGAGACGTTGGGGCTTTGAAGTATACAGGGTGGTTATAAAATAACGCTCGCTATTCGGAGTGGTCTGTAGCTTGAATGAATAATCCAAATGCATCAAAAATTTAGACACTTGCTATTCAAGAAGGGAGAAAAAGAATGGAATCATAAAAAAGACAGAATCCTTAAGAATAATCATTAAAAAGAATAATCATAAAAACAAACTCGTCTTTTGACCGGAATCTAAATTACGAGGCGTCGTCAATTATGGCCAATTACTGCCAACACAGCTAATTACGCCTCGTAATTTAGAACCCTGGTCAAGAGATGAGTTTATTTAATACGAAAAAGAATGGAATTATAAAACAGAAACTCTTCTCTTGACCAAGGTCATAATTACGAGGAGTAGCCAATTATGGCCAATTACGGCCAACACATCCAATTACGATTCGTAATTTAGAACAATGGTCAAGATACGAGTTTGTTTTTCATGATTCCATTCTTTTCCCCCCTTCTTGATTAGTAAGTGTCTCAAAATTTTTTTGCATTTGAATTATTCATTCAAGCTACAGATTACTCCGAATAGGGAGCGTTATTTTATAACCACCCTGTATTTAGCGTGCACGAATTATTTTTTAGCTCCACAGATCGTTTATGGGTCGAAATTTATTTTGGCAATGTCCGGACCCGAACCCGTCACTAGACTTTGGTTCAAAATTAAGACGCCGTAGCCAATAGCCCTAGTGCAGCTCTAGTCAGTCGGTAATTCAAACTAACATAACCAGACCAGGGACCTTTCGCATCCAAGGCAAGTGCCAGATTTACCGGGCTCCTCGGCTATACAAGGAAATACATTCTTTGGAGACTAGCCTCGCCATTTTGAGCAGTGGTCAAGTAACGAATGCAACATTTAAGTCAACTCCCAACAACACCTCAGAAGTCGCGTTCATATGAGCCATGGAACCCATGGAATGAAGAACAAACTCCGCAATTTTTCCCTCTTGGGGATTTTCTCCCAGGCAGAACCGAAATTGCAGGGATCATTGGGGGTATTCGCAAACCCTACAATGAAGGAGTGTTTGATGCTTCATTCCATGGATTCGATGACAGACTATCAATAGGGTACTTGACTTCATCGCTAAAATACCTTCCAATGTTATTTAAATTATAGGTGAAAGTAAAAAATAACAAATGCATATATATTTTTTGCGAAATAAATAGTTAAATCTTTAAAAAATTTGTTTTAAAAAGGCATTTTTTTCACGTGATCATAAACACGTCGGTTTGGATGACGTCACTATGAACTATAAACAAATCGGCGTGATGTTTTTTTGTTTTCTGATTAAACTTGATTTAATCTAATTACTATTGAAATAATAAATATTGAGATAATGTAGGGCTGTTTTACAGAAGCGTATATTTGAAATTTGCCTAAAATCGATTCCAAAGTGGTGTTTCAAAGTTTGTTTATAGTTCATAGTGACATCACAGATACCACGTGACAGCCATAAAGCGTTTTCAGGAGTGATTTTTCGTCCTAGTTTTTAAATTCATTTTTCTGCCTGTCTTATGGGGTATTTCAAAAAAAGAAAAAATACGGGTCGAATATTTTTGGCGTAAGAACATTTTAAGCCAATGAAATTTTTTTTAGTCAAGTACCCTATTGGGTTAGAAATCTTGCTCGACCACTTTTTCCCCTAATGGGGATTTTGGCATTACAGGGATTCGATGGCTCATGTAAACGCGCATATTAGGAAAAAAAAATTGTCGAGCAGGATTTATAACCCAAATGATAGTCTGTAGCTGAATCCATGGAATGAAACATCAAACCCTTCTTCATTGGAGGGTTTGCGACTTAGTTATATGAATTCAATGGCTCATGTAAACGAGCCCATAGAGATATTGTTCCCAGTGTTATGACAGTAGATTACGGAAGATTTAACTTGCACCATTATCATAAAGAGTCTAAAAACCACTCCTTATTATAATATGAACAACAGTCGTTTTTGGTTGAAGGATCGTCGAACTAGAACTCTACACTTCTTGCCAACTTAAGTTGGGTAAATAGAAATGTGCTATGGAGAAGACTCTTCCGCGGATTTAAAGAGCTCCATAAATTATTTGTAAATCCATACGGAAAACATGTTTAAAACCATAAATTTTATTTAAGATCTAACAGATTTTTATATTATTTGAGAAAATTTGGTAAATTTTATCAGAATGAAAAGTGTATTTTGGTTAAATTGTATTCTGATCTTTTTGTATGTAAATATTTCCTTACAAGAGTTTCCAACTAGCGGGACCAATCACGCTCTTCCCTCTGCCTTTTTTACTCTTTGTTTTTACCCATGTTAGGGTGACACGGAGAAAATGTTGGTGAATGGTTCACACGACATATTTAAAGTGAGCTACAGTCAGGTAATGAAATAATTATTTATAACAAATACATTCAATATTCATTGACACATAATTTATGTTATTAGTACGATGTCAGTACTCCCCTAATTTCCAATTCTACAATTTACGCGTAGTATAAATATAAAATAAATCTCACTGGTTTTTTGAGATTTATTCTACCGAACGTAAATCATTTCTAAAATAACTTATCTTTTTTTATTATCAGGGATGCCAGTCTTGGCTAGTATTGGCCATTTTGGCTAGTTTTGGATATCATTTGCGAATAAAATTACTAAAATTGGTTTTACTCCAAAATTTGACGAATTTTACGATTGACGGCGAAAATCCCTTATATCGTTATTTTATTCAATTAGGAGGGTATTTTCTATTTTTTTCTTGGCATTTTAATGTGGGTTTATTTTAATTGTTAAAGGCAAAGTGAAAGGCTTAGTGAAAGAACGTGCAAAGTGACAGAAAGGTGAAAACGGGAAAATGGGCTTTTAAGTTTTTAGTTTGCACTCAGATCTGTTGAAAACGGTACGTGCAAACCCTTAAAAATGTACTAAACTTAAAGTTTATGAAACAGGGGAAACGTTCTTCCACTAAGCCCTCCAATTCACTGATCTATGGGGCTGGGAAGCCTAGTCGGTAAGGTCATGCATGCGAAAGGGCCCAAGACATTGGCAATAAAACTTCCTATCTATGCAGTTAAAACGTCCGACGAATAACACCTGTGTGGAGGGATTTCAAGTTAAATATGGTCTGAAGTCCTGACGCTTCCTACAATGTTGCTCTTAAAAAGTTGCTTTGGGTGCCTACTCCGGTATTGGCCGGTCACTTGAATGTAATTCTACTTTTTTGGTTTGGTTTGAATATCATCGCACTAGAGCTACACGAGGGCTATTGGCGACAGGAGTCGTATTATAGAACCCCAGCAGGTGACTAGCCGACACCCTAGTAGGCACTCAACGCAACCATTAAGGACGACATCGTACGCAGCGCTAGGACTTTGAGGGATAATTTACGTGCACTCCCTTACACGGGGTATTATTCGTCGGACAGTTTTGGCTGCACGGGCCGTATATAGGTCGGCAGTTTTCTTGGCGATGCCAGGACCCGAACCTGGGACCTTTCGCATGCTAGGCGAGTGCCTAACCGACTGGGCTCCCCAGCCCCAACAATGAAATTAAAGAAGGACCAAAAAATAAAAACACTAGGGTAGAATAACCAGTGAATGAACGTTTAAGACGTCACTTTCGCCAGTGAATGTACACCAGGATATAATGTCCAAGACAACCAACCATTGTCAGATAGCTTCCTACTACATGATGGGAGGAAGTCAGTGTTACCAATCCATCTAGTGAAATGATTTTCAATCATTATTTTTTTAAATTATATTTACCAAATGTTCATTCACTGGGGCCTGTTCACCACTCACTGGTCAGTCTACCCTACTTGAACTGTTGAATAGGGTAGGGGGGGGGGGGAAATGAGGGTAAAATCGAGCTTTTTCAAAATCATCTCATTAAACACCGACTTTTTAACTATTTTTCATAGATTTTTTTTGTATATAACTTACATTTGAACTGTTTAGATTTCGAATATATAATTTTTTCCCACAACATGCTTCAATATCTGGCAATTTAGGGAACTTAGTTTTATACCCTCATTTTCCCCCAGGGTGGGGGAAAATGGGGGTAGCCCAAATTTAACGATATGATTAAATCAAAAATCATTAATATAAAGAACTAATTGAAGCAGACTCATTCCTAATATTCCTCTACACTTTTATTTCAGAAAAACTTACTTAGAGAGAATAATAATAGCAGAATAATAGAATATTTAAGCAAGAGAATATTGTCCTCTGCTATTAAATTGAGGCTCTGTAAAACTTTACATATTGCACCGAACATAACTAAATAATCTGCATCGCGTATTTTTCTGGAAATTATATTAGTTTCCATCCTTGATTTGGTTAAGTATTTTACATTATAGTTTGTATCATTTAGTAAAATAATTGCGAATAACTCATTACAAATAATTGCTAATTGCTTCTGGGCATATTCTTAAAGATGCATTGGTAAACTAAGTATATTAAGTTAAATTTGAACAAATCTCATAAAATAAGTTTTTTAATAATGCTGTATATTTTAATAACACTAAAATGGTTTTTAAAAAATATCCTCCAATATAATCCAATTTAAGATCACTCCACGACCCAAAGCTCCATTATATCTTGCATGCATAGCTAAGCCTAACCATACTACCACTCTACCCCACGACATAAAAAAAATTATAAAAAATTAAAAAATTCGAATTTTTCTTCGCTAATTTTACAGAAATACTCTTCGAAAATGTTGTTATTGCATGTAACAAGGCTTAAGAGCACAGCATGATTTATAAAATAAATAGAAAGAAGTTTTTAAGAGTGTTTTTTAACAGCTGAATCAAAATTAGCTTAAGAACAAGGATTTCAATGAATTAATGGTGTTGAAAGATTCTAAAAACCAAATAAAAGTAATAAGAGACCATCTAAAAATACTATTTCAAAGAAAAAGTCTAAAAATATTTAAATGTATAGTTGAAAAATTAATATTTTTTAAAATACCCTCATTTTACCCCCTACCACCATTTTCCCCCACCTCCCCCTAGGCCGAAAAAAACTTTTTATTTTATTTCGGATCGCTATAGTGCGGAAAAGTTGCCATTGGTAAAGACATGAAAAATGCACTAATTATTATTTTTTATGACTATATCTTTCGTTCGCGCAATGCCATCAAAGTTGGCAAAAATTGTCAAAAACCGTAATTTTTCATAATTTTTTTAAACCCGATATATGATTTTAATTGCTTTTCTATATCATGTTGTATGATTAAAATTTACAAAAAGTTAAAACTTTGAAATTTAGCGAAAAATACGAATTTTCCTAATTTTATACTACTTTGAGTGGTCGGAAGATCTGACACAAATATATAATAACTTATTATACTATATATTATAACATTTATTATTAATAAGTGCTATAATATATGGATTTTACATACTTTTAGTAGTTAATTATTGATATAGGAGCGTAATTAAAAACATCTGCCGTGTTTTAAAAAAATTATAAAAATTACGGTCTTTAACAATTTTTCGCCAACTTTGAAGGCATTGCGCGAACGGAAGATATGGTAATAACATATAGTAATTAGTTCATTTTTCATGTCTTTACCAATGGTAACTTTTCCGCACTATAGCGATAAGAAATAAAATAAAAAGTTTTTTTCGGCCCACCCTACTGTTGAAACTCACGACCTTAAACATGCCAATTGGCTCCTTTTCACAATTTTAAGCAGCAACTTGGCTTTTTTTATTTAAAAATTCCATCCGGCAACCCTATGTAATAAATACACAATCTCCCATGGCACGGAGGAAAAATCGCCAGCAATTTTCCAATCTCTCGATTGCCCGAAACAACTTCAATGAAACGTCCTTGTGGGAAATCGTTATCTGATAGAATCGGCTATAAATAACGTCGGATGCCCTAAACTGATAGGTTGAGACCGACGTACACTGCAATAAACACGTTTTAAACGGGCATAATCTGTATTATCTGCCCGGCTTGATGTACATAATAATCGGCTGAAAGTGGTGAAGTTTAGTTTTCTTATTGGTGTGTGAACGGAAAATTATATTCATTAAGTGGGTCGCTTCGAAGAGTTAGGCGTTTGAATTGACACATATTCGTGGGTGTCTTTTTCTCTAAGTTACACCAAAACCGAGCTTAAGTCTGCAGCAGAGAAATGTACTAGGCGGAGGAATCTGCGTAAGCAACGCTGCTGGCGCCGAAATTTTGCCTGCTCCTATTGGCTACTCCTTCGACCCTGATATTCGTGCGCCGTGTTACGTCAAAATCGAAGGAAAAAAATAATTAAAATAACATTCTAACTGAAGCTAAACTAATAAAAATAATAAATTTATGTCTTGAAATAATAAATAAATTTGTTTATTGAATGTGAAATACCGTTTTGTATTCGATTCTCGCACTTAAAAATGAGAACTATTTGCCCTTTTTCTCGTAGAACATTTGTATACTGCAAACTTAAGGTCGGTTTTGGTGTAGTTCATTGCGTTATTTCTTCGTTTTAGATTTTTTCCTTCGTAACATAAACTATTTACATTAATGCTTATTCATATAACAGTTTGGTACAACAGAAGATTTTTAAAATGATTTTTTTTCCTACACTCTTAAAACAAAAGAGTGAAATCCACTCCAGTTGGAGAAGTGCATTTTAGACACCCTAAAGGCATGCATATTTTCTCAGACTGAGTTAAAATCACTCGTTTGGAGTGATCCTGTCGGAGATTTAACACACAAAGGATCCACTCCAAAAGGAGAAGTGCATTTTCCAGTCTGGAGGAGTGAAATCCACTCAGACTGAGGTAAATTGGGAGTGTTTGTTTTAAGAGTGTAACAGGGCTGCTGTGACGAGGCTGCTAAAGCACAACGAGATTTAATTTGTCCGAGAGAACCCAAGCCAATGGGTTCTCTAGGCCTCTTTTGCATGCCACACAATCATATAACATTCTTAAACAAGATTTACCCTTCTAGAAAAACGTGAACACTCAACCGGGGCTCGAACGCGCAAATTTGGGTTTATAAGACGGACTATGCAAGCGGATTAGAAGGGGGTGAGAAACCCCACAGTAAATTTTTATTCATAGCGAGAAAGAAAAGTCAATTTCACTTCTTTAAACTCCCCGATATTTCCTGGTCTTTTATTTCCTCGGTTAAAAAGGGGGGGGGGGGAGAAAAGTATTCTTTTATTTTTTGTGTTTTCGAACGGAAAATTTTCAAACCGTTTGCTCGACTTACATTCTCCGGTAAAAATGAGCGGTCGTTATCTTAGCCAACGAGGAGGAAGAAAGAAAAGAAAACTAAAATCCAGAGAAGAAATTTCAGTTCAGGAAAAAGAAACATAAAAATAAACTTCACAAAAGACCCGGCCAGAAGCGCAAATGTCTTCCAGGAAGACACTGAAACCTACCATTACCCGGCGAGCGAGGATGGAAGTGATGTATGGAACGGCGGTTCTTTATTTTTCTTTCTTTCTCTTTCTTCTTCTTGCGAATCTTTCTCTTTTCCCCCGCGCAATCTGAAGCTGTGGCTCAATCATGGAGTAAGGATGGAGGTAGAGAAAGCGAGTGAAATAAAGTGAAGCAGTCATAAAGTCGCCAAGTATTAAAACTTAACAATGTTACTCAACATTTACTCAATTTTACGTAGTCGTCAAGTATTAAACCTCATAACAATGTTACTCAACTCTTACACGAGTTTATACAGTCTCTCTCTCTCTCTCTCTCTCTCGCCAAGTATTAACTCTCAACAATGTTACTTAACACTTGCTCAATTTACACAGTCGCCAAATATTAAACCTCAACAATGGTACTCAATTCTTACTCAATTTACACAGTCACCAAATACTAAACCTCAACAATGTTACTCAACTCTTATTCTATTTTATATAGTCGCCAAATATTAAACCTCAACAATGGTACTCAACTCTTACTCAATTTACACAGTCGCCAAAGATTAAACCTCAACAATGGTACTCAACTCTTGCTCAATTTACACAGTCGCCAAGGATTAAACCTCAACAATGTTACTCAACTCTTACTCAAGTTTATACAGTCGCCAAGTATTAATTCTCAACAATGTTACTCAACTCTTACTCAATTTACACAGTCGCCAAATATTAAACCTCAACAATGGTACTCAACTCTTACTCAACTTTATATGGTCGCGAAGCAACCGTAGTAAGCCTCAATAAACAGATCACTCAATGTTAGTTCAACGTTAAACGCACCATTTTATTCCTTTAAAATTTTGTTTAATTCGTAATAATTTTTTGTGATTAAAAATAAGCAGACAATATTTTTCAAAACCAAAAATCAGGATCTGGACATTCTCTAACTCCCACCTCTCCGTTAATTTTCATATAATCCCCACACCTTTGTTTCAAACAATAGCTTTAATAAAGCTAAACTAATAAATAAGCAAATAACTGGTAGATAGATACCATTATCCAGAGTATTCAAATATATAATTGCCGGACTACTATTAATTTTTAGGGCATTTAAACTTTTTTTAGCGAAGAGTTTTCACAAATATGTTGTAAAATCTATACTCTATTTATATTCCCTCCCGCGACTCGGAAGGACTGAAACAGAAAAGCGGGACGTTTTGGTGGGACGTTTAGCGGGACTGTTTAGCCCAGTGATTCCCAACTTTTTCTGTAACATCGCCCCCTTCTTTAAGTTGACTTACACATATCGCCCCCCTTTAATTTTTATAATTTGTCCAAATATAATTTGAGTTAAAGTGTAACTAATAAGGCAATTTTATAATTTCAAACACTTACCACCATATATAAAAATAACCAAAGCAGCTTTATCCGGTTACTCAATAAAATCGAAAAAAAATTTAATGTTTATTTTTTTCTATTTTTATTTAGATTTTTTCAAAGAATAAAAGTGAAATAATTAACTAAGATCCTTAAACTCAATTCTGGAAAATTTGAGAGAGCTGACAATAAAAATTAAAGAAAAAAAATGATTGTTGAAAACTTTTTTATTCTATCTTATTTCAAGTTCATGCGCAAGTCTTTGAGGCAAATGTTCAATTGATATCTTTGTTTAGTGAGGAGCTGGATAACAGAACTAACCCTTTTTTTAACTACATATATTGACTGAACGAGATGAGAGGTAGTTCAACTTTTTACCACAGTTTAGATTCAGTGTAAATAAGTTTCACGCAGGCTAACTCATAACCTCTCTATTTGAAATGTATTTCACCTCACAATCATACTTCAGATCTATAAACTCCGTCTACAAAGAGTTATTAAGGTTATCCACAACCCACAGATTCGAAAGGGAATGGATCAACAATAGAATCAGAAATTTTTAATTTGGTGAAATCCTCAAAGCTTGTAAGAATGTCAGTTTGAAATTGTCATGGTGATAAAAAAAAATTGGAATGTGGTTTTACTGTACTAATAGTACAGTATATTTTAATTTTCCCCCTTTGAATACTCATCGCCCCCAAGCTATTTATTGCCCCCTTGATAACACAAATCGTCCACTTGGGGGCGATCGCCCCCAGGTTCGGAACCACTGGTTTAGCCAATGCTTGGACTTTTGGTTACATTAATCAAAAATCCAAAAATTACTGTTTGCGCAGTTGTATGCTGCAGCAGGAGATATGGACTCACACGAGATGGTAGTAATTCCCTTTACAGGTAAATACAGTTTTACTAGCTTTATTACTCGGCGTTGCACGGGTGTACCCTTAAAAATCCTAATAAATAGCTGTATTAAAGTAAAATTTAATTTTATACCTATTGATCCCCTTTTCCAGAGGGCCACTCCATCAGGACATTATAATATCTTCCCATTCTTATATGAGGGGTCTTCTCATTCTGATATGAGGAGTTGATTGTATCCAGGCCCTTCCAGGAGTTAGATGGCTTTCCCATAGGCCCTTGTTCATATTGCCAGTACAGCTATGATATAATGGCCTGTTTCTCTTTGGCGATTTAGGGCAACCAAACTGCCCAAATGTTTTAAACATTCCACTCCATATTCTAACCACACAACCACTCCATTGTAGGCCCATTCCACTCCATAAAAACCAACACAAACTCCACTTTACACTCTCAAAAATGAATGCTCAAAAACGACGAAATTTTCCTCAATTTTGACGATTCCATTACTGGCAAATGCTCCGAGTTTTCGTTTCCTCAAAGTGAGGAAATTTGAATTATCATTTTTATGAGGATTTGAATGTCGTCTAATCTAAAGAAATATTTCGTCATTTTTGAGCATGTGAGTACAACTAGTCCAGGCAACGAAGGCTGAAAAAAGGGTCTAGAGGGAAAGTTTTGGAACACAATTTTTGACTTCATAACTTTGTTTAGACTAGTTAGGAGGTAAACATATCAAAAGTCCCCGCCCCTAGCCCCTGTGCTAAAGGGGGGAGGGGGGGTTGAATGTCCTATTTTTCGGTTTTTCGCTTATATCTCGAAAACTATGAGTTCTAGCTATATAATTGTAATACACAAAATGAAAGCTGATTAAATTTGCTACAAGCTGCACCCCTCAAGTGTTTTAATATCTTGTATAGTTTTCGAGATATCCGCTCTTGAAAGTCAGTAATTTTGGAGAAAACACTTCTCCCCCCACATTTTCCCTCTTTTTTGACCGGATAACTCTTCAATAATGCACCGAAACACTAAATTTTGGCCCTAGATTGGTAGAGAATTTAATTCTTTTCAATAATATATCTTATTTTACTATTTTATCTATTTTCCTTCAAATTTTAAAGCGGTTTCAGTGTTGAGTGAAGATTGTACTGAAAGTCCCATAGAGCTAATGCATAAGTTTTGAAATCGCAACTTTTGGAAAACAATTTATTTGCCATGTTATTCCATTTTCACAAGGTATTAGAATCATCATAACATCAATTTAACACAAAATTGAAAAGAAAATAACATCCGGTTATTTAATTATTAATTAATAAAGTTTTAAAATGTGGCGCCATCTGCTGTATATGTTTGAAATTTTAAAACTTCAAAAATATACAATTAAATAACTAGATAATATTTTTGTTTCAAATTTGTTTCATTTCGATGTTATGGTGATTCCCGTACCTGGATAAAAAGGGCTAACATAGCAAAGCAATACATCTGTGGAAGTTGTTATTCCAAAACTAATGCATTAGCTCTATCGGACTGACAACCCCTCTTATGTACACTTATTCTATACTGAACGTCTAAATAACACTGATACTCATTTTGTAGGCACGTTGTTACTTTAATATTTTATCTATTTTATTTCATTCGTCAAACACCAGTGGGAAAACTGTCAGATGCTATTCCTGTTCTTCATCTTCGGAGTCAATTTGAGGGACCCCATTGATGCTGTTCCAATGGTAAGTTTGGCATGCTCTAGGACCTTTGAGGCTTGCTATTTTTGCTGCTACACTTCTGGCACAGTCTTTCTTACATCATCCGAACATAATTTTCAGAACATCGTCAGGTGCTGCTGCTAACTCACTGTGCACTGGGACCAGCAAAAGAGCTAACGACTCAAGAAGTCGCAGTCGGTTGATATCCTTCTCACTGAAGACACCAAGATAAACGTTAAACAAGATGATTTTCTGTCGAACAATTTAAATAAAATGGTCTCATCAACATACTTAAGGTGTAGCTTGAGGACAATTGAATGTAGGACCGTTCGAGCAGAAAGAGATGTGGACGTTCTGATAGTGGATACAGCATACGGCTGTGATAATGTCGGAAATGACACAGATACTTATTTTGCTGGCAAGTTGTCATACTTTAATATTTTGTGTCGACCTTACAGTCCTCTTGATGGCTACAGCTGATGTGCATAAGGACATCGGTTTCATAAAGCCAGGACGTGGGAAGACAAAGGATTTTTTATTCTCATCCCAAGAGTTACAGCAACTGGGTTTAGGACGTGCTATTTTTGCAAGCACAATAGCTGGATGCGACACTACATCTTTCACATTTCGAAAAAGCGGGATCGCATTTGTGAAGTTGTGTACGAAGTCGTCAGAGGTCCAGAAAGCAGCAGCGGTCTTTTCATACCCTTCCTTAACCACATATCAGGTACAAAAGGCAGACAATACCTTGAGGTGTTATGGGGCTCCAACGAAAGAGGCCTTCCCCAATACCACAGGTAAAATTCACTCTTGAAATCCGGAGCCGCCATCAAGCCTGATATATATCGTCTCCTTCCCACCGAGGAAGCAGTAAAACAGTATTTCCTCTGAATATTTCACCAAGATGAGCTGTGGCTGGGAAATGACCTGCCTCCTCTTGTGTATGATAGGAAGATTGAGAATAACTGCATGATGGTCAAAGTGCACAGTGAGTTAGCAGCAGCACCTGACAATATTATGAAAATAATTTTCTGCAGAAACATGAAAGTCTGTGCCACCTCAAACTGTAGCTGTAAAAAATCAAGTCTCAAATGTTCCTCAGAATGCCAAAATTCCCAAGGGACTATCCTCAAAAGGGTCTCTCAAGTTGACTCCGAAGATGAAGAAGAACAGGGAGATCATCTGACCGTTTTCCCACTGCAGTTCGAGGAATGAAATAAAATAGATAAAATATTAAAGTAACAACGAGCCTACAAAATGAGTACCAGTGTTATTTAGACGTTCAGTATAGAATAAGTGTACATAAGAGGGGTTGTCAGTCCGATAGAGCTAATGCATTAGTTTTGGAATAACAACTTCCACAGATGTATTGCTTTGTCATGTTAGCCCTTTTTATCCAGGTACGGGAATCACCATAACATCGAAATGAAACAAATTTGAAACAAAAATATTATCTAGCTATTTAATTATATATTTTTGAAGTTTTAAAATTTCAAACATATACAGCAGATGGCGCCACTATTTTAAAACTTTATTAATTAATAATTAAATAACCGGATGTTATTTTCTTTTCAATTTTATGTTAAATTGATGTTATGATGATTCTAATACCTTGTGAAAATGGAATAACATGGCAAATAAATTGTTTTCCAAAAGTTGCGATTTCAAAACTTATGCATTAACTCTATGGGACTTTCAGTACAATCTTCACTCAACACTGAAACCGCTTTAAAATTTGAAGGAAAATAGATAAAATAGTAAAATAAGATATATTATTGAAAAGAATTAAATTCTCTACCAATCTAGGGCCAAAATTTAGTGTTTCGGTGCATTATTGAAGAGTTATCCGGTCAAAAAAGAGGGAAAATGTGGGGGGAGAAGTGTTTTCTCCAAAATTACTGACTTTCAAGAGCGGATATCTCGAAAACTATACAAGATATTAAAACACTTGAGGGGTGCAGCTTGTAGCAAATTTAATCAGCTTTCATTTTGTGTATTACAATTATATAGCTAGAACTCATAGTTTTCGAGATATAAGCGAAAAACCGAAAAATAGGACATTCAACCCCCCCTCCCCCCTTTAGCACAGGGGCTAGGGGCGGGGACTTTTGATATGTTTACCTCCTAACTAGTCTAAACAAAGTTATGAAGTCAAAAATTGTGTTCCAAAACTTTCCCTCTAGAACTCTTCGTTGCCTGGACTAAACAATGAGATTAAGTTTCCTCAAAATCAAGATACAGAATCGTCAAATCAAGATCGTAAAAGTGAGGATTCGCATTTACTCAAAAGTCACGTAATAGTTTGACGAAGCAATCTTCAAAATTAACGAAATGAGGCTTGAGGATTCATGAATCGTCAAAAATGAAAGTGTTATTTCTGAGAGTGGTAGGAAAGCGCCAAATAACTCACCGAGAGCGTTTTCTAGGCTTACTTCAAAGCAATCGATGCCTTCAGTTGGCAAACCTATTTTCATATAGGTTTTCTCTCTGGTATCGTCTCTATCTTCTTAACTCCGCGGGCTCAATCAATAGCTCTTTTCCACCCAGCAGAACAAAAGCAGAAGCAAAAAAGGAAGAAACAAAAGTGGATGTCCTCAAGTGGATAGTGTCAGGCCCCGTAACGGCAAACCTGGCAAATGGTGGGGCATAAGATTTTGAGGATATTCTTCTTTTATTTTGAGGATATTTTATTTAAAAATACTTTTCTTCTTCTTCCACTTGTGCCTCTTTTTGTGTATGGAAAAGTCACACAGAGTGTTTGAAAAGAAAAGAATAAAGGTTTTTTGAAAAGGTTTTGTAGCTGTGAACAGTATATGTAGAACAAACTTGTTTTTTTCCTTATTTTTTTTTATGCTTCTTTTATGTAATTAAATAAAAGGATTTGGCTTGATACATGTTGCATTTACTTTTAACTTTCTGCGAATTGCAATGTAATAAAAAAACTGCACTCTCAGAAATAAAACTTTCTTTTTTGACGATTCATAAATCCTCAAGCCTCATTTCGTTAATTTTGAGGATTGTTTCTTCAAACTATGACGTGACTTTTGAGTAAACGCGAATCCTCACTTTTACGATCGTGATTTGACGATTCTGTATCTTGATTTTGAGGAAACTGAATATCATTGTTGTACCCACATGCTCAAAAATGACGAAATATTTCTTTAGATTAGACGGCATTCAAATCCTCATAAAAATGACGATTCAAATGTCCTCACTTTGAGGAAACGAAAACTCGGAGCATTTGAAAGTAAACGAAACGTCAAAATTAAGGAAAATTTCGTCGTGTTTTTGAGCATTCATTTTTGAGAGTGTGTATTCGCAGGCATTGGATTCCTTTTTATTATAACAATCGTAGTCAGAAATATTTCAAATCAATTAAGAGAAGAATCAATCCCAACTTAAATGAATTATAACTAATCACTGTAAAAAGGAGTTCGTAGGGTTCACTCTAACAGAGGTTTTCTGTCTGTTCACTATACCAAAGACTGAAACGTATCAAGGGCTATCTGAAGCAGATATTTATACATAGGACTTGTCAATATCTTTAATAAGGTCATTTTCTTTTTATTTTAAAGAGCCATTGCCACTCAATCATCATACCAGAAACGTTCTTTAAAATAAATATTAGTTTTTCAAACAAAAACAGCAAAAATAAACTGTGATTTACGAAAATTGAATAACGTAAAGTTAATCACTGAAACACATGTTGTCAGCCTATTGATAGCCCTATTCAAATATTTTTGATTCTTTCAATCGTCTTTCCAAACTAAGCCAAACATTCTGGCCAACAAACTTTGCCAAACTAAGCCAAACATTCTGGATTAACAACTTTAATTCGACAATATGATGTATATCCCTTACCACCGAATCGTGAGCCGCAATATATCTCGCGCATCATGATATTGTGGCTCCATGCAGAAGCAGGGGTTACACCCTGTTCTAGTAAAGTCAATAAATCAAAAGCAGGCTAAGTTGTCTTATTACCATCTTAAGACAGCTCTGGCAGATGGGCCTTTGAGGAACACCTTAGCTTATCTCTCGGGGATCTAGAGAAGCAGCTTCCTGACTGCTCAACTCTGCAAGGTAGATGCTATCGGGATGGCTAAATGCTGGTCTTACTACTAGATGAATTGGGCCAAGTGGCGGATCCATTAGTCTATGATAGTTTATAAGTTTAATAAAGTTTTAATGTACGAAAACTGATGCTCCAGGTACGAAAACTGATGAAAACTTTTTAAAGGATAAAATAGTAAGAGCTCGATACACTGCAAGAAAAACGTCACTTTTAAGGAAATGCCCTATACTTTCGACGATTTAAAAATGTTTCGTTTACTTTACTCTATAACAGTTTTATAAAATTCGTGTATAGTTGAAAACTGAAGAGTACAAGGAAAAAACTGCTTGATTTCGTAGAAGGCTTTCCTTAATAGGCCTCTTTAAGGATGATAGCGAGAAATCGCCGAAACTGGTTTAAAGAAACTGATTACTCGCTTTGTTTTTCTTTCGCGACAACCCTGATTCACACCAGAGATCATTGGACACGAGTCACACTTTTGTACCACGAATGAAGAACAGAAAGAAAAACCGGCTTCTTGTCACCAATTTCCGCCAAGCAGACACAATTACGGGAACACTCCTAATAAGTAAAGCGGTTCTTCCCGTGTACTCTTCTCCTGTTTCCAAACTTTTTCTCAATGGCGCTAAAGCATTTCTTGGTTTTAAAAAGCACTAATATTGAACGAAAAACTGTTTCAACTGAATTTTTCCGTATTTAATACAGATACACTTAAAACAAAAGAGTGAAATCCACTCCAGTAGGAGAAGTGCATTTTCGACACTGGAAAGGAGTGAATATTAACTCAGACTGAGTTAAAATCACTCGTTTGGAGTGATCCAGTCGGAGGCTTAACACACAAAGGATCCACTCCTTTCGGGGAAGTGCATTTTCTAGATTGGAGGAGTGAAATTAACTCAGACTGAGTTAAAATCGCTCGTTTGTTATAAGAGTGAGTTTCCGTTTTTTAAGTACATTTAGCAGCCAGTTTAAAAACATAAAACTGACGGAATACGTTTTGCTGAGTTGGTTCCTAAATTGAGATTCAGTTTAATAATTTGTTATTTTCATTAAGTAGAGGGAACCAGGCCCATATGACCCAACTCGAAGTTTTTTGCTTGTAACTTTAAAAAAAAAACTATTTATGATGGTGTAAATGCAAATAATTTATACTTCATAAAGTAGTACACAATATATATTAGTATTTTTCTGCAGTATTAACTGCAATAGTAGTAAAATATAAATTTTTTAAAACTTTAGTTTTGGGTCATATGGTATCCCAATGTATAGGGATACGTGACACACCATTAGTGATACGTGACCCAACAGAAAAATTTCCTAGTAAGACTTAAAATAATCAAGAAAAATTTACCTAATAACAAACTAATATCATATTATAAAGTTTATATAAATTTTATAGCATTTTCAGACAAAATTATTACTTTTTATTTTTATTACATTAATTATGCTTGTAATAACGAAATAATCAAATTTTAAAGTAAATTCTGGTCTAAATACAAAACTGAGGCAACTTTTATTTTGCAGAGAAAACATAGGTGGTTGAAGAATCGCTACTATTTAATCCATATCAGATTGAGATGTAGTATCCATTTCAGGACATTTAAAATATTTTAAAATATATTAAAATATTTATGCATATTGAATTGTAAGCTCAATAAAAAAAAATTCCCTTGTACCTTCCCAACAAACCTTATGCACCGTGATGAACCCAGTTATTTACTTTTGGGACTTCGTGATTTTTTTAAAAAATGCTCTTGGTCAACTTCTGTCTACTTTTGTGTTGCTTACTTGGGTCACATATCCCCAATCGGCTTAATAATAATTACATTAGCACTATTATGCACGTAACTGTAGCTTATAGCATGAACTAAGTAAAAATAAAAAAAATCTTTCCTTTAAACCAAAAAAATGTAGACCGAAAAACCTTACGGCCTCAACAACTTATTTTCGGTGCATGAAAACGTATTTCTTCGTATAACTAAGAAGCACGCATACGCAATGATTCAGCTCAATTTTTTTACCATATGATCAGCTGGCTCAAAGGAAAAAAGTGATGCCACTTTCAACTCACAAAACTTTTCCATTGCTAAGAAAAAGGCAATGGGTCAGGCATCCTTATGGGTCAAATGTCCCTAGTTCCCCCTATACGTGGTATTCACGAGCTTTAAGTATAATATGTATTTAATAATTTTCTAGTCAAATTACTCTAAATTTTTATGGAAACTGGTATTTGTCCATCCCCCCTTAAAAAAAGAATTCTACTAATCCTTATATTTTATTCGATCTATTAAAAAAGAAAACCTTACCAAATGCCTTAGTTGGATTGATTTTGAGTTTGAGTCGTTTGGGCTGCCGTGGCAAAGCGAAGCAAATAAAAAATTGGCGTTAAAAACAAAATAGCAGAGTAAATAAATGGAAAATTAAAGCGGGTTCTTTTTCGATAGAAAAATTGCAGGAAGGTTTACTAATTTCTTAACAAGTTCGGGGGAGGGGGAGAAAGACAACAAGTAGAATGTTATAAGAAATAAGAACTTATACTGTTTCTTTACTTTTAATTAATGGCTTAGTGTAAGAATTTACCAAAAAGATTGCAGCGATTAAAGCTTGAATTGTAAAAAAGCTATTTTTTAAATTCGCCTGTTGTAAAGAATCATTATTAGGCAATACTCTCCGAGGACTGCTTCAGAAAAAAAGGGTAACAAATATTACGAATCTGCATCTTAATGAAAAAAGATTTCTTATTCAAGTTTTAGTTAGTATTTCACTTATTTTAAAAGAAAAGGTTTTGAGAAAAACAAAGACTTAGAAATAGTTTTATTAATATTGCATTTTTACAATGAAAAAACAAGAAAACTTAAAGCCTGAAATATGTCCTTAAATTTAGCAATTTCCCAATGCAAAATTCATTTTACTATCACAATAACTTGTAATCATAAAAAGGTAATATCATTAAAAAATTACCGTCACACAAAATGTTATCAACACAAAAATTTACCGTCATAACAATTGACTATTCTAAAAGTTAATATTCTAGAAGTTACTATCAGGAAAATTTTGGTAGCATAAAACTATTACCATTGAAAATTTACCATCAAAAACCAACTCAAAATTTCCAAAACATTTTCTAGCAAATATTAATCAAATGATACCAACCTCCATTCCAACATACACTCTTAAAACAAAAGAGTGAAGTCCACTCCAGTTGGAGAAGTGCATTTTCGACACCCTAAAGGCATGCATATTTTCTCAGACTGAGTTAAAATCACTCGTTTGGAGTGATCCTGTCGGAGGTTTAACACACAAAGGATCCACTCCAAAAGGAGAAGTGCATTTTCCAGTCTGGAGGAGTGAAATCCACTCAGACTGAGATAAATTGGGAGTGTTTGTTTTAAGAGTGTAGATAATTTAAATCTCATGTTAAGTGAATATTTACATGTGGCAGTGCTTTAGACATTTCGTGAGTCAGAGATACGCGATCAGAGGCTGTTGCGCTTCCTCCCTTCAATAAATGGGGGACAGGGCTGGGAACGCCCTTGGAACAGCCCCTCGAAATTGTACATAGGATGAAGAGTTCGAAAAAAAAATAATCGACAGGATATAGTATGGTATGGTACATATATATTCCAGCTTGTGTGCTTGTTCAGAGAACCGCTTATGAGCTTTCGTCAAGTGGGACAAACACATAAAGACTATTAACAGTCACAAAGAAATGAATAACACTAAATAGACAAATAACAACATTTATTGACGGTCACAAACATCCATGCCTGACCGGGATTCGAACCCACCCCAGCAGCTCCAAAGGCTAGAGTCCTAACGATTGCGCCACCGGGGCGGCGTATAATCGACATTAGACCGAGATTTGGATATTACTGCAAGTAAGGTGTATGAATATACTTCGGACATTCATGAGTACATAATTCCATTTGGGGAATTTTTTTAATTTCTGCATGAAATATGAAGAGTACAAGAGAAGAACCACTTGATTTCTTTAGAGTCTTTCCGTAATTGTGTCTGCTTGGTGGACATTGGCGACCGAAAGCCGGTTTCTCTTCCGGTTCTTCATTTGCGGTACAAACGTGTGTGTCGTATCCACTTATCTCTGGCGTGAATCAGGGTTGCCGCGAAAGATAAAACAAAGCGGTTCCTTTACGCCAGTTTAGGCTATTTCTAGCTATCATCCCCAAAGAGGCTATTAAGGAAACCCTTTTACGAAATAAAGCGGTTCTTCTCGTGTACTCTTCAAATGTGATAGATTTTTACGAAATTTTCTCAAAATTAAAAAGTAACACTATTTTATCCAAATAGAACATAAGGCCAACTGAAAAAAAAAAAAAACACTAGCTTCAAACAATGTAATAACCTGAGATAGACATGTACACTCGTCATAGAAGTGTTAGTTTTTCCAGCAGCACATCTAATGTATAAAAATTAATGAATTTTTAATTCATTAAATATAAATCATTTAGGAGGTTTTTAAAAACCACTAACTACATGAATAATATATGCAAATATCAAACAATTTAATTAAGGAGTCAAGAATTTAAATCTAATAATTGATGTTCATGTATCATTGGAACCTGCTGCTGAAAACCTAACGAATGCTGATTTTTAATTAGTTTTTCCAACAATATTCCTAAATTTTAAAATTGTATTATTTTGCAATTTTTTTTTATTAATTTTTAATATTTGAAGCATTAAAAAGGTTTAAGCACTACTTACAACAGGTTCATTTCAATCAAAATAATCTTCCTGTAGTGTAAGTCCCCACGTGCGTAAAATGTGATTATAACTACAACTTTTAACATTAAATGAGAAAACAATTAGCGGAATAACTGATCTATTCTTAATAAAACCAAATAATGTAGCATGCTTCATTTAATTTGATTTATTTTTCAAATTTAAAAAGCTTCTAAGTTCCTCTCTAAATGTGACTCACACTTCAGTTACATGGAATTAGCATACATAAATAAAATTTGTAAAATACCAAAAAATGTAATGAACGAATAAAAAAAATTACAATTTAAATTCAGTGCAACGCTAACGCATTTGAATCGGTGAGTGCAGAAACCACTTCAGTAAAAAAAAATCCGAAAACTCGTTTTCAATGAAAATAAGCGTAGAAAGGCAAGATGCGTGTTGGGTGCAAAAACTACGTAAGTATGTTGAGTAGTTCCGTAAATACAGGACGTTTGTTTCGAGTGTTTAGTGCAGAAATAATGGAGGAGATATTACGTTTTTTCTCTCTCCTGAAAAATTTGAAATTTGTGACTGACATTGTTTCTGCACTCACCGATTCATTTACATTTAAGCCAAAAGAAACCTCATTAGAAGTCAAATCCTCATCAACAGAAAACAAAGAAGATCCAGAGAAGCTCTTCTTCCAGTGGCGTGCTCCAGGGGCGTTCCCGTAGGGCGTGTCGCGCCCTGTCCCCCCATTAACGAAGGGCGGAATAACACAACCTCTCATCACATACTATCTCTGACTCACGAAATGGCAGGGGCACTCAGACGCGGCCACATGTCTGCATTCACAGATGACGAGGAATTTAAGCTCAAATTTGTGGTTTGGAAAAAACCTGTGTTGAATTTCAGTATAAAAAGGGTTGTTTATGAGTTATTTCTAGTTGTGTTGAAACGATAAAAAAATGTATTGCGAGAAATTTAATACGAAATTTGTGGTTGTACACTGAGAAAAAAAACTTTTGTTGACTTTCAATGCAAAAAGTTGTCGATCTCAGACTCACGAAATGGCAGGGGCACTCCCATACGGATACATGTCTGCACTCACAGATGACGAGGAATTTAACCCTGTAATGCATGATTTTTTTTTCACCCCGAAAAAATATAGTTGCATCTTTAATACTAATACATTATGGAGAAAATACTGAGAAAAAAATTAACTGCATTGGAATTTAAATAATTTCATTTCTTTTAAATTTTTGCCATTTTTAATCTTTCTAATGGCTTATATTTCAGCACCAACTTTTTAAAAAATCTTATAGAATATAATAACTATAATCCTAACCTCCATTTGAATATGCAAATACAAGTAACGGTTTTTCCAATTATTCAGTGAACCGGTTTTCTGAGAAAGTAAATTTCAACTAAACACTATTTTAACCTATTCCATTGTAATACCATCACAGAAGAAACAAACTGCAATTGTAGCACAAGGATTAGAATTAATAGGATATTAATTTTCCACTTTTAAATTGCCTAGGCGGCTCTTTTGACTTTTGTTATTGCAAAGGGACGTCTCAATAAGGTATGCAAGAGTTAAATTTAAAAAAAAGGGCCGAGGCTGTTTAATTTTCGTTTATACTATATCGTGAAACTGGTTCTACTTTTATTTCGATTGGTGTTAAAGGTAAGAATGGAGAAAAACATTAATTATGCCTAATGTGTTTTTTTATGAAGGGGTTAAGGCTTAAAATAGTTTCCAAATCCAAAAGCTATTTTTACAGTTTTATTTTCAATTAGATTATAATTTTGCCGACATTTTATGGAAGAATTTGTATTAAATATGCATAGGTTGATATTTTTTAAAAATTAAATTCATTTTCCTTTAAACTGCATTAAATATATTCACAAAAATTTAATGTATTACTTACATAAATCTAATTTACCAAAAATATAATGTAATAAATAAGTTTAAAAACTATTTTATTATTTTATTTATTAGCTTTATTAATTTAAATGTTATATATATGCAACTTTAAATTAGTTTTTAAAAAAATATAGCATAATTATTCTATGAATTTTAATTAATTTCCAAACTTCTGATGTACGTTTTTGATTCCTCATTTAACAAAATTTATTTTAACAATAATTTATCATCAATGTTTTCAAATAGCATGAATGGTATCAATCAAAGCTTAAGAAACGCAACTTTAAAATTGTAAAAGAACAAATATTCAACTTTACATTCAACTCGACCTAATTCAACTAACCGAATAAAAATTCGATTACTATCACTTATTTTTTATCAATCGCATGTATATTTCAGCCCAGACACTTTAGCAACAACTATCGAATGGTAAAAAAAGTAGAAAAACGTCCCAATTTACCGCCAATCATATCGATATTTTTGTTCTTCCTATGCCATTTGGCGGTGATTCCATTCAGCGAGAGTATTGAACTAAAATAATGAGAAATTTATGTTATTTTGACTTGTTCCTTTAGACTTATTGTAATCTAATAAAAATGTGCGGGGGCTGGGGAGCCCAGTCGGTTAAGCATACGGAAGGTCAAAGGTTCGGGTCTAGGCATCGCCAAAATAGCTGCCGACCTATAAGAGACCCGTGCAGCCAAAAATGCCTGACGAATAATACCCCGTGTAAGGGAGTGCACGTTAAATATGCTCCAAAGTCCTAACGCTGCGTACGATGTCGCCCTTAAGCCCCGGTTTCCTCGGAGTCCGTCAACAGTTTTAAGCGGTCGGACTTAAGGGGTCACAGGAGTCTTAAAAATGTGCAAAGAAGGTACTACAAAACATAGTTTGATCTTCCGTGTCATTTTTTTAACTACTCAATGTATAAGTATAATTTTTGTATATGTAATTCTACAAGATTTATTTATTATAAAATAAGTTTTAAAATTTATGAAACTTTAGCCAAAACTAAAATAAATGATATTAAACATGAAGCTATTTGAACACATTGTGATTAGGCTTGCGCGGCAAATTGTGAGGTCAAAATTGAAAAAATGACCAAGAAAATGACTTTATATTGTACAAATATGTGCAAACAAAGACTTATACCTAAATTCTCAGCTCAATTTTAATTAGAAATTATTTTTAAAAAAATTTAAAATCAAAATTTTTAAATTTTTATTAATTTTTTTAGAAAAAAGTTCTTAAAATAATTTCTAATTCAAATTGAGCTGAGAATTTAGGTATAAGTCTTTGTTTGTACATATTTGTACAATATAAAGTCATTTTCTTGGTCATTTTTTCAATTTTGACCTCACAATTTGCCGCGCAAGCCTAATCACAATGTGTTCAAATAGCTTCATGTTTAATATCATTTATTTTAGTTTTGGCTAAAGTTTCATAAATTTTAAAACTTATTTTATAATAAATAAATCTTGTAGAATTACATATACAAAAATTATACTTATACATTGAGTAGTTAAAAAAATGACACGAAAGATCAAACTATGTTTTGTAGCACCTTCTTTGCACATTTTTAAGACTCCTGTGACCCCTTAAGTCCGACCGCTTAAAACTGTTGACGGACTCCGAGGAAACCGAGGCTTTAACGGTTGCGTTGGGTGCCTATTCAGATGTTGGCTCGTCACCTGACTGTGGTTCTAAAATACGACGCACGTCGCCAATAGCCCTCGTGTAGGTCTAGTGCGACGATAATTCAAACCTAACCTAATAAAAATATATGTTTTTATGTCGTTTAACATCTTAAGAAATACAAAATTTTGGGCCTGGGCGAGAAATAATATGTATTCCATAGTGGCCCCTTAAACTTAACTCTCTAATGCATACTGTTGCCGTTTGGCAACAAGTAACACAATCCACTTTATTCTATTAAAGTAGAGTTCCCTCTCGACAAATTTGTGTTTGTTTCATCTACTACATTTCATTTTGAAGTTTTAGTTACTAATAATCCTCATAAATGACAGTCGTAAAAGTGTATTCAAAATTCGAAAGTGAATCGAAAAATTAATCAAACAATTTTTTTTGTCAATACAGAAAATAACAGAATCACAACTCATTTACTCCACAAGAAGACTACTTTCCAGCCACCCCATGAGCAATGCAGAGAAATCCGATGCATTAGCCGAATATGCCCATCTGTTTGCGGTTCAGCAAGCGGAGCATATCCTCCGAGGCTCGAAGTGGGCATTTACTTGTCATAAGAGGGGGGAGAGAGAGACGGGACGGTTATTATTTCTCGCAATTATACCCGGGGGTTGCACATTGGCGACTTTGGGATTAACATTCACAAGAAAAGATGCCAAATTTATAGAGAAAAACTAATGTTTGGTAAGTGCTGAAGATATCATACCATATTACCCTTTCACTCCCAAAACGGCCCAGGCGTCAATGCAACTAAGGATTCGATAATGATATTATGTACTATCAGACATTACGAGGAAACAAAAAATCGGTGTTAAAAGAAAAATATAGAAGATTTCGGAAATAGGACATTTACTTTTTGAATGTTGGTAAAATGTTGTTTGGACAAGAAAAACCAAGTTAAGTGCTTTTGAAAACTAAGAGAACACTTCACACATTTTCAAATTAATGCTCAAAAACCAATTCAGTTAAAAGCAATTGTGTGCCCAACAAGGGAAATTCCATAACTTTAAAACCTTAAAAGTTCTGGGACAGTTACCCCCCATTAGTACTAGCGCAGAAACATCAAGTTCAGTGCTTTTGAAAACTAGGGGTTACACTACACACGACTTCAAATTAATTCTCAAAATCAATGCAGCTTAAAGTAAGTATATGCCCCATAAGGGAATTTCCATCACTTTAAAACCTAAAATGATCTAGGACAGTTACTATAAATACAAGCGCGATATTCTTGAAAGCCTCATTATAACGTCAGACAGTTGCTAGAAACTCGCATACAAAATGTTTAGTCCATAGTTCTTATAGTTAATGCTGTTGAGTGGTGACAGACAGACGGACCAATTTTAAACACCACTCGTGTACGAAATTTGAAGTTCGAAGCTCTTTTAGTTCGAGCTGCAGAAGAGTTTCATACAGACACACTGACAGACGAACCAAGTCCAAAAATCCCTTTTTTATAAGACTTTCTAAAACGTGTAGAAAACAAAAAAAAAATCTCAATTTCTTATTTCCGACCCCATCGCAATACTTTAAATTTCTAATATGAAATATAAGGTTGGTTTACATATATTTTCAGGCTTGCGTGCTTGGTCAGAGACCCGCTTATAAACTTTCGTCAAGTGAGACAGACACAACACACTCACACGCACACACACATGCGTGACAGATGCTGCCATCTATCTCTCCACAATTTATACATGTCCCTGAAGGGGAGGGAAATAGTCTCCAGGGACCTGTTCCCGTGGGTAAATGCGTAATGACCGCCCACAGGACTTTCGGACCCAACAGATTTAACGAGCACATACTCCGCATATACTAAGTGGGTCTTCAGCGACCAGGACTCGACTGCGGGACCTTTCGATCCGGAGATCGAGACCCAGACCACAGGGCTCCACACAGCCCCGAAATATAAGGTAGTAGGTACTTAAAGTAATAAAGTAGCCAGACCGACGAATATCGCCAACTTCTGGCAGGTTTTCCCGGAATTGAACATACTGGTGCCGGTATTATTGGGGGCGAGGGAGGGGGAGGTATATGTACAGACTACAGACAGACAGAGTCTGATGAGTTAAATATATCTGGAGCAGCAGTATAACATAAGAGAATAATCGTCCCTATGCGGAAAAACATATTGTGATTGCATTGAAGACAAAAACAATTTGTAGGAAGTGTCAATAGACATTGAAAGGAAATTCATATTCGTAATTCAAGCAGGAAATGAATAGACAATTGAAGAGCTTAGTGGTAAAACGTGCTAAGGGACAAAAAAGCGAAAACGAGAAAATGCAAAGTTTTTAGTTTGCAGTTCAATCCGTTAACAGTACTTAAAAACGAAAAATAAATATGCTTAACTTTAGATTTTTGAAAAGGGGGATTCTTGTTATCGTTAAAGGATGGAATAATGTGGTTTTTGACTCAATTAAAAAAATTCCTTCATAATGTGCAAGATTAAATATTTTTTTAAAAAAAGTTTATATTGATTAAGTAATAAATGGGTTCTTAAGTTTTGTCTTCGACTGCTCTAGAAATAGCAAATCAAAGATACAAAAAAATCTGATGTCCAACAACAGACCAAAATCCATCAAGGATGGCTCTTTTAGTATAATTACTCAACATCAATGCCTATGAATGCTAAAGTTCATTTTTTGAATGAACTTTCATAAAATAGACAAAATATATTGTTGTGGTTCATTGTTAGAATGTTTTATGTGCATTTAAAAATTTCATATCATTGAATCCAAACAAATAAAAATGGTACAACACCATTAATTCACACATAAAAAAATCTTAAATATATATTCAACTATTTTAATATATAAACTCTTATAACTCTTAAATTAATACTGATTCAAAAAACTCTAAATCAGATTTTTTTGTAAATTTCACTCAGCACGTTCTTCCACTAAGCTCTTCTATTGTTATCTGGTATCAGTTTGGTAGATATATCTACCGTGGGTGGGTAAACTACAGTAACCGCAACAATGAGTTGAAACATTGTCGCTCTGAAATAATCAGGATTTACGGTAATTTTTAGTTCGAAAAAAAAAGTTAACGCTTGAGGAAAATTAAGAATAAGTTCGAAAAACCACGCGAGTTTAATATGTAGGACTGCAATTCGAACATTATTATTTGATATTTTTAATTATTTAAAATCATTATTACATTTTTAGTGCTTGGTAAATTTACTCTACTCTATTTTAATGATGTAGAATTTGATTTTAATTCTATAAATCGTTGTAAAAGACTTTGCTGCTTATAAGTGTCAAGAAATGAGACAATAAATCCAATTAGAACAATTCTAATAATTGGAACAATTCTAATAATTGGAACAATTCTAATAATTGGAACAATTCTAATAATTGGAACAATTCTAATAATTGGAACAATTCTAATAATTAGAACAATTCTAATAATTAGAACAATTCTAATAATTAGAACAGTTCTAATAATTAGAACGATTCTAATAATTAGGAGATTCTAATAATTAGAACGATTCTAATAATTAGAACGATTCTAATAATTGGAACGATTCTAATAATTGGAACGATTCTAATAATTGGAACGATTCTAATAATTAGAACAATACTAATAATTTAGAATTAGATTTTAATTCCATAACTCGTTGTATGACTTTGCTGTGTATAAATGGCAAGAAATGGAAATATTGAGGAATATTTATGAACAAATGTGAAGTTCGTCAAAAAAAAAAGTCAGTCTGATATCAAAATAAACATAAATAATTCAGACAACAGCCAGGGGGGGGGAGGGGGAGTTCAAAAATCCAGATTCAAGCAAGAGAAATATAAAAACAATCGAACATAAGTGAACTAAGTGACATTTATGAGAAAAAAAACTTAGATTTTTGTTCTACTGAAGATGTTATTCCCAGCTCAAGTTACTTTGCGAGTACCGCTTTTAACGGATCTAAAGGATCTAAACTAAATACTTCAAAGCTCAATTTCTCATTTTTCTCCTTTTTGTCAATAATTTTGTAAATGGTATAGATACCCCTTCACAATTCCGGGTTTATTATCCTTATAATATCCTTACATAAGCAAATATCCTTCATCAATGAATCAGCGCGCGAATCCTCCAAACTCTCCAAAAACCACAGAAGTCCTCTTTTTCATCTTCCTCATCACTTCCTCTCTCTACCGCCGCCATGTTTCCTGGAGGGGCGTGGTCGGGATCCACCTCCAAAGACAGAGGTTTGGCGAGCAGTGTAGGGTTGCTTTTATACAGAAGTCGCCAAAATTGAAGGAGATATTGATGGTATTAAGAGTTTTCTGGAGAGAAAACTAAAAGGCTGAATTGGTATTAATTTAGTGGAGAAGCCATTGCCAATAAGTGAGAGAATCACGTAAAGAAATCATTAATTTTTGATTTTTTTTAAAATGAGTATTCGACTGTGCTGCAGTTATTTCAATAAGCCATGGTATACAAAAAACGAATTTAAATTTTAAAAACTCACATTTTTTTGTGTCAATGTTTTAGATCCCAATGTTTATGTCCAGTTCTTCTATTGAAAAGAATTAAAATATATAATATTGCTAATATTTAGAAAAAAATTACATTGTTTATAATTTAAATTAATGATAAAATTTTCTGACTTAAATTTTTCGAACTTGTTTTTTTTAGTTTGTTTCTCTTTCTTACGCCGTTAATAGCTTTTCTAAGAAATTAATAGCAATTTTGTCCATAAATTTATTCAACATAAAGACCTGGGAACAGTCACTTCAATAACGACCACTCTGTATTCGATTTTCTTGTATATTTTAGAAAAGAAATTATAGTAGTGCTCCTAATTTTTTTGTTCTGTTTTAATTATGAGTGTAGTCACTTTAAAAAGTGTAAAATAATGAAAATTTAAATTTGTACATTGCAGATAAATATATTCGTCAAAATTCAAAACACACAAAATTTCTTTTTAATAAAACCAAATTCCTTAAATTTAAATTTACTAAACCTTTAAAAAATCATCAACCCAAAACTGCTTAAAACAAAATACAAAACAACATTATTGTTTCATCAGATCGAAAATCACCATTCCTGAAGTTTTCAAAACTCGCCCTATTCGAGAACCGTCGCCAACAAGTAGTAACCCAAGGCTCCCTCGGGAGAAAATCCCTGTCAATCTTCCCTCTAATTGCCCCTTTCCCCTACGCCCCGCTGCGAGTAGGGATCATTTTTATCTCATATGTAAGAGATTGTAGGCGTGTGGGGGCAGTATTTCGATGGTATCGATCTAATGGCTAAGCAGCTCCTTTTTAGTTTGTTTCTTTGGTTTACAGGGAAGATGTTTTGGCAGGGAATCAATAGTAAGTGGTGTTAGTGTGTAGTTAGGTCAGGTGAATTGACGTGGTACTGGAGCTGTTTATGGGGTGGTGAGAATGAAATATTCTTAAAGTTGGTTTTGGTTTTTTCATTAATCGAATAAAATACATTTCAAATAAGGTTTTCTAATATCGAATATCTACTTATAACCCGTCAAATATACCTATAAGCTGCCAAGTTTTTTTTATCAACAATAATATAATTTTTTTTAAATATGATTTTGATGATTTTACTAAATTTTAAAATTTTTGAAGTTTAATAAAGTCCTTTAAAATCATCAGCAACACAAATATATATTTTTTAAAAATTAAACTAAAAAACAGCAAAAACAATTAAATTTTGAACTTATTCAGTAAAAATCAAATTTCACTTCAGAAAAGTTGTTTATCCCGCAGGGCCTCAGGGGATAAAAGAAAATTGTCTCAACTTGTGAAAGAGTGAGTGACAGACAATATATTAGGTTTATAATTAATATTGAAATACTGTGAAAAATCTAGGCTTGATTTCAACATTATAAGGGAGTAGGGTAAATATGAGAGTTCTGCATCACAGGGAGCCCATAGGCGCCCATGTTAAACCATTTTCGTCTCCCTACTCCAAAATCGGGGAGCCATTAGGAACCTGTTAAGCCATTCCGCCCCTTATCTCAAATAAAGGTACCATTTCTAACTCGATAGGAAAGCATTCAAGGCCATTCTGTTCTAGATTATGATAAGATAAACCTGATTTTCTACATTCTTAGTAAAATGCAACTAATATTACTTGTTTTTCACCCCCCCCCCCCCCAGGTAAGATTGTCCTTATCGGTATAAGTTCTTTTTTAGGAGCATTTAACCTGTGAACTTGATCTGAAAGTGTTATTACTTAAAACAATTGAGTAGTTTTTCCGAGATTTATAACATGTTTTTTTTTTTCTGTAATAATTACGCACATTTTTTTTTAATAATTAGAGTTATTTCATTATAACATAGATGTTTTTTCAGTAATAATTACACACCTTTTTTGGAATAATTAGAGTTATTTTATTAATTAGATAACAAAATTTACCAATTTAATCCTTTTTAAACTATTATCATTTAAAACTAAGAATATTTTTCTTCAACTATTTAAATATCACAAACTTTTTTGAAATTGTATGCTCAATTTATTTTTGCTTAGCTGATATATACATATGTTTAATAGTAAAAGATATTTAACTTCATAAAAAATTAAATAATTATACTATATATTTGAAAACTAATACTATTTTTTTTTTTTTTTTGCTAATGTTCAGCTAACACTAAGTTTTTTTTCTCTTATCGGAATATTTTTTATACCTCACACATATGAATACAAAGTTTTTTAGAAAGGATACAATTTAATTAAACCATTTAATTATAGTTTTGAATAGTTTTATATTAAGTTCTCTAACCAGGATAATTTGAAAAATGCAAATTAGAAATTTATTTCAAAATTTGTATGGAAAGATGATAAAGTGGATTTTTTTAATATCTGTTTATACGATGTGATTAAAAAAGTTTAATGTATGCGAATAAACATTTTCTGTAATTTTTTTTATTTCATTTTATAAGTATTGATGTGAAATATGTTTCTAATTTTTTCCATAATATTTTTTAAAAAAAAATAGGATTATCCAAAAATCTTCATTAATAACTTTTTTTCCCTCCCTCACAGAGTAGTAGAAATAATGTAACTTGCATAAATTTTTTTAATTTTTTTTCACACAGTTATTTTTTTTAATTAAAACTTTAAAAACCAAAATGATGTTATTAATGATAAAAACTCAAAAGTTTAAAACATTAGCAAAAACAATTTTAAGTGCCACAAAGCTTTTAGAGACATGTTTTTTCATAAGTTTTTTTTTTCATAAATTTATATAAGTTAGTATAAAAAATAGTTTTGCCACCCACTTTATAGATTTTTTTTAACAATCTCAACTTACTCTTATAATGTTTGAAGTGAGTATTGAAGAACCAATGAGGAGTACTTGTCCATAGTTAGATGTATACCAATACATTCAATTTTCACTTTATTACTCTTGCATTAATTCTCATTTATAAAGTTGTCATATAATTAATGGTTATTGTTTACAGCAAGTCTATATATGCATTTGTACGAAATACCTAAGACTTTTTATTAAAAAGTTGGAAATAATTTCAGGTTTGAACTTTCAGGTTTCAAAATGTTCTATTTTTAGTGAAAATTCGAATTTTCAGAAAAAAAACTACTAGCTCACCACTTTGGCTCAAGTCCGATCATTTTTTTTTTTTACTTTCCTGAGGACTTCCTGAGGACATTTGTTGAAAAAGTTAAATAAAACTTTTAACGAAAATAATTTTTAAAAATTGAAAATGTTTTTTTTATTCGGTTGCCATTATCTTCAGAAACTAAATTCATTATTTTGAAAAATAATTGACATGTTTCAAGGGACGTAATTCCGCCAATCTCCATGCCCGGATTTTATTGTGAGTTTGTTCGACGATTTTTTCATTGATGGTTCTGTTGAGTGTAAATATACATATTTAAGCAATAAATGTATAGTTAAGCTATTACTGAACTATGCATGATGGTTAATAATTGCCATCGCACTAGGCACCATAGTCACCATAGTCTAGATTTTTAAGTCTCAATTTAAGTCTATATTTCTTTAACTAAATAAACTATTGCCAAACTCGCCAAATTATTAACTCGCCAAAATGGCCCAAAAAAATTATAAAATAGTTTATAAGCTGCTTGATTGTTAGAAGGTCATTGTGTTAGAGCTGGCTGTATAATGGATGTGTTTATATAGCTATATCTATTTTCTCACGAAATTATTTTCCAAAACGCGTCAAATGAGCTAAAAGGTCTTTGTATTTATAGCTAGGTAATTGTGAGGTCTTTGACATTTATTCGAGTGCATTTTATAGCGTATTTTTTCATTTTTTGGAATTTTAAGACAAATGAAACGGGATTTTCTACTTCATAACGAGCGAGAACAATAACATAACTTTATGATCATATAACAGATTATATGATACACATACACAAACTTGCATCGATTTGATACTTTTTAAAACGTGCGAAGAACGGGTAAATATTGGTCAGTATATAATATAGGTTTGTTAGTCATTTCGGACAATGATAGTTAATGATAACTATTTTTTAAATGTAAGTTTGCACAAAATTTGCACAAAATTGTATTGTATTTTACATTGACACAAAAAATTGCATTTAAAGTTGAATGAATACTCCCCAAAGAATGATATCCCATTCAAATATATTTTCTGAGACATTTACTAAATAACTAAACTAACTGTGATTGTCCATTTTAAAAAATAAAACCTCCTATTTTTCCCAAGAGAAACTCAAGAGAAACTTACGAATATTGAAGAATTTTAATAACCAAAATAAATAATAATTTATCGCTAAACGAAATGAAAAAATAATGTTAAAAAGCAAAAATGGTGCAAATTTAAAGTTGAATGTCTGATTTTATTAAAAAAAAACTAAAAAAAAACTTTTTTTATAAGTTCAATTAGTGTTTTTGAAGAAAAACATTTTAAAGAATAGTTCTAATCTATTTTATATTTAATTAATATTTTTAAAAGATTTCCTTAAATCATTTTTTATTATAACATTAACATTAAGCATTTTTTTCTTAGTTTTATTTTTCAATTTTCACCAATTACAATATTTATTCAAATTTTTGCTTTATTAAAATTTAACTTTTCTTATGTCATCATTAAATTTTTTTCAAATAAATCAAATTTATATATTTCTACTACTGTACTTTATGATTTTTGATGGGAGATCCTAGGATGGATGAGTGGTTGATAACTTCGAGTAATTTTTATACATGGCCTAGTATGAAAATTTAAGAAAAAAAATAGATGTCAAAAGCTAATTTTCAGAAATGTATATTTACAACTAATAATACTTTACAGTGAATAAAGTCTTAATAAAATGAAGCCTAATTTCAGGAGTTTATTGGCGAGAGCACCTAAACATCACATGTAGAAATCACAAATATCACACCTAGACCTTTCTCACCAAAATTATCCCAAACGACCGGAAAATTTTTCAAACGACCGGAAAATAACGTAACGTTTTTGCAAATCAAAGGGTTGCAATCAAAAAGAAGAATTTTTGATTTGTTGCTTTAAAAAATATGTATAGAAAATTTTTAAAAAATCAGAAAATCAGTTTTTTTTTTCAAAAACATGTTTATAATTGATATTTCAAATCTGCTTCATATTTAATTAATTAAATAAATTTTTAAAGAAAATGTTTTTAAATATTTTTATGCCAATATTTTTTTCATATTTTTTTTTTTTTTTTTTTCCTTTCAAACATTTCCTTTCAAAACGTATCTCGTATCTCTGTTATATTTTATTTTCATTTTTTTAAAATAATTATTTTAAATGTTATGCAAATTTTTTTCATAGATTTACTTTTTTAAATTTTCTTTCCTTTCTATATTTATATTTTTTTCTTTAATAAACTTTGATTTTTTTTTCGGTATCATTAATATTTTTGATTCAAATTTATATTTTTTCTTTATAACGTTTCGAAGTTACATGTTTTTTTTTAAGTATGGATGTTTGATTGAAATTGCGCTAATATATTTGGCTTTCTCGTATTGAAGATACGAGTCGCAATTTCTATTCAATCATCCATACTTAAAAAAAAAACATGTAACTTCAAAACGTTATAAAGAAAAAATATAAATTTGAATCAAAAATATTAATGATACCGAAAAAAAAATCAAAGTTTATTAAAGAAAAAAATATAAATATAGAAAGGAAAGAAAATTTAAAAAAGTAAATCTATGAAAAAAATTTGCATAACATTTAAAATAATTATTTTAAAAAAATGAAAATAAAATATAACAGAGATACGAAGTAATGTTTGAAAGGAAATAAATTTAAAAAAAAAAGTACAAATATGAAAAAAATATTGGCATAAAAATATTTAAAAACATTTCTATTTAAAAATTTATAAATTAAATATGAAGCAGATTTGAAATATCAATTATAAACATGTTTTCTTGAAAAAAAAACTGATTTTTTGTAAAAATTTTCTATACATATTTTTTAAAGCAACAAATCAAAAATTCTTCTTTTGATTTGCAACCTTTTTGTTTAAAAACGTTATTTTCCGGTCGTTTGGGGATAAGTTGGTAATTTTGGTGAGAAAGGTCTTGATATTTGTGATTTCTACATGTGATGTTTAGGTGCTCTCGCCAATAACTCCTGAAATTAGGCTTCATTTTATTAAGACTTTATTCACTGTAAAGTATTATTAGTTGTAAATATACATTTCTGAAAATTAGCTTTTGACATCTATTTTTTTTCTTAAATTTTCATACTAGGCCATGTATAAAAATTACTCGAAGTTATCAACCACTCATCCATCCTAGGATCTCCCATCAAAAATCATAAAGTACAGTAGAAAATATATAAATTTGATTTAAAAAAAAATTTAATGATACATAAGAAAAGTTAAATTTTAATAAAGCAAAAATTTGAATAAATATTGTAATTGGTGAAAATTGAAAAATAAAACTAAGAAAAAAATGCTTAATGTTATAATAAAAAATGATTTAAGGAAATCTTTTAAAAAATATAAATTAAATATAAAATAGATTAGAACTATTCTTTAAAATGTTTTTCTTCAAAAACACTAATTGAACTTATAAAAAAAGTTTTTTTTTATAATAAAATCAGACATTCAACTTTAAATTTGCACCATTTTTGCTTTTTAACATTATTTTTCAATTCGTTTAGCGATAAATTATTAATTTTGGTTATAAAATTCTTCAATATTCGTAAGTTTCTCTTGGAAAAATAGGATTTATTTTTTAAAATGGACAATCACAGTTATTAGTTTAAGTAAATGTCTCAGAAAATATATTTGAATGGGATATCATTCTTTGGGGAGTATTCATTCAACTTTAAATGCAATTTTTGTGTCAATGTAAAATACAAAATTTTGTGCAAACTTAAACTTACATTTAAAAAATAGTTATCATTAACTATCATTGTCCGAAATGACTAACAAACCTATATTATATACTGACCAATATTTACCCGTTCTTCGCACGTTTTAAAAAGTATCAAATCGATGCAAGTATGTGTATCATATAATCTGTTATATGATCATAAAGTTATGTTATTGTTCTCGCTCGTTATGAAGTAGAAAATCCCGTTTCATTTGTCTTAAAATTCCAAAAATGAAAAATACGCTATAAAATGCACTCGAATAAATGTCATCACAATTACCTTATAAATACAAAGACCTTTTAGCTCATTTGACGCGTTTTGGAAAATAATTTCGTGAGAAAATAGATATAGCTATAAACACATCCATTATACAGCTCTAACACAATGACCTTCTAACAATCAAGCAGCTTATAAACTATTTATAATTTTTTTGGCCCATTTGGCGAGTTTTAGTTAATAATTTGGCGAGTTTGGCAACGTATTTAGTTAAAGAAATATGGACTTAAATTGAGACTTAAAAATCTAGACTATGGTGCTCTAGTGCGATGGCAATTATTAACCATCATGCATAGTTCAGTAATAGCTTAACTATACATTTATTGCTTAAATATGTATATTTACACTCAACAGAACCATCAATGAAAAAATCGTCGAACAAACTCACAATAAAATCCGGGCATGGAGATTGGCGGAATTACGTCCCTTGAAACATGTCAATTATTTTTCAAAATAATGAATTTAGTTTCTGAAGATAATGGCAACCGAATAAAAAAAACATTTTCAATTTTTTAAAAATTATTTTCGTTAAAAGTTTTATTTAACTTTTTCAACAAATGTCCTCAGGAAAGTAAAAAAAAAAATGATCGGACTTGAGCCAAAGTGGTCTAGTTTTTTTTTTCTGAAAATTCGAATTTTCACTAAAAATAGAACATTTTGAAACCTGAAAGTTCAAACCTGAAATTATTTCCAACTTTTTAATAAAAAGTCTTAGGTATTTCGTACAAATGCATATATAGACTTGCTGTAAACAATAACCATTAATTATATGACAACTTTATAAATGAGAATTAATGCAAGAGTAATAAAGTGAAAATTGAATGTATTGGTATACATCTAACTATGGACAAGTACTCCTCATTGGTTCTTCAATACTCACTTCAAACATTATAAGAGTAAGTTGAGATTGTTAAAAAAAATCTATAAAGTGGGTGGCAAAACTATTTTTTATACTAACTTATATAAATTTATGAAAAAAAAAACTTATGAAAAAACATGTCTCTAAAAGCTTTGTGGCACTTAAAATTGTTTTTGCTAATGTTTTAAACTTATGAGTTTTTATCATTAATAACATCCTTTTGGTTTTTTAAGTTTTAATTAAAAAAAAATAACTGTGTGAAAAAAAAATTAAAAAAATTTATGCAAGTTACATTATTTCTACTACTCTGTGAGGGAAAAAAAGTTATTAATGAAGATTTTTGGATAATCCTATTTTTTTTTAAAAAATATTATGGAAAAAATTAGAAACATATTTCACATCAATACTTATAAAATGAAATAAAAAAAATTACAGAAAATGTTTATTCGCATACATTAAACTTTTTTAATCACATCGTATAAACAGATATTAAAAAAATCCACTTTATCATCTTTCCATACAAATTTTGAAATAAATTTCTAATTTGCATTTTTCAAATTATCCTGGTTAGAGAACTTAATATAAAACTATTCAAAACTATAATTAAATGGTTTAATTAAATTGTATCCTTTCTAAAAAACTTTGTATTCATATGTGTGAGGTATAAAAAATATTCCGATAAGAGAAAAAAAACTTAGTGTTAGCTGAACATTAGCAAAAAAAAAAAAATAGTATTAGTTTTCAAATATATAGTATAATTATTTAATTTTTTATGAAGTTAAATATCTTTTACTATTAAACATATGTATATATCAGCTAAGCAAAAATAAATTGAGCATACAATTTCAAAAAAGTTTGTGATATTTAAATAGTTGAAGAAAAATATTCTTAGTTTTAAATGATAATAGTTTAAAAAGGATTAAATTGGTAAATTTTGTTATCTAATTAATAAAATAACTCTAATTATTCCAAAAAAGGTGTGTAATTATTACTGAAAAAACATCTATGTTATAATGAAATAACTCTAATTATTAAAAAAAAATGTGCGTAATTATTACAGAAAAAAAAAACATGTTATAAATCTCGGAAAAACTACTCAATTGTTTTAAGTAATAACACTTTCAGATCAAGTTCACAGGTTAAATGCTCCTAAAAAAGAACTTATACCGATAAGGACAATTTTACCTGGGGGGGGGGGGTGAAAAACAAGTAATATTAGTTGCATTTTACTAAGAATGTAGAAAATCAGGTTTATCTTATCATAATCTAGAACAGAATGGCCTTGAATGCTTTCCTATCGAGTTAGAAATGGTACCTTTATTTGAGATAAGGGGCGGAATGGCTTAACAGGTTCCTAATGGCTCCCCGATTTTGGAGTAGGGAGACGAAAATGGTTTAACATGGGCGCCTATGGGCTCCCTGTGATGCAGAACTCTCATATTTACCCTACTTAAGGGCTCCTATAGCGGCTGACTGTGTGGTGAAATGCTTCACCATAGTTTCGGTATTCAGTGGAACCATTTCTTAGGTTTTTGTTTCTAAAATCTTAAAAAAAAAATAGTTCAACCCAATACTTATTTCACCATAATAATGGTTCCTATTGTAGCTGAAACGGTGGTGAAAGGTTTTTACCATAATTTCGGTATTCGGTTGAACCATTTTTTAGGTTTTTGTCCCTAAAATCTAAAAAAATGGTTCATCCTAATACTGAAAATATGGTAAAACATTTCACCACACATCCGTTTCAGGTACTATATGAACAATTACTATAGTAAAATAAGCCACCAAACATTTAACTGCGTATGGAAGGTGGTAAAATGCAGGATTTATTTCCAACTACATTAAAAACCAAAATTTCATGAATAAATCATGCTAAGCTAAATCTTAAACTTCACTTCTAAAATCTAAAAAAGTGGTTCAAACTAATACCGAAACTATGGTGAAACACATTTCACCACATAGCCGTTTCAGCTACTGCAGAAACCATCCTTATTGTGAAATAAGCCCCCGAATTTTCATCGTCAAAAATAAAAGTGTTATTTCTGAGAGTGTACATTCAAATCTACCAGTATAATATTTTCCTTTTCAAAAACTGTGGATAGTTGAAGAAAAAATATATTGTGAGACCGCCATAGCTCTCAAGCTGAAGAAAACACAGAATCATACTGCAACTACAACAGAAAATGCCAATTTCCTTTTGAAAGTTTCAATAAAAAGGCATTTCGGCTTTTGTTTTAAAAATTTCAACACAAAAAAAGTATGTGCTCCTCAAAAATTCGAATTCTTTTTGTGACAAAAAGACCCCAAAACACTGAACTTCTTTCTTAAAATATTCTTTTCAAAATTCTCAAAAATGTTTTCCCCCCAAAAAAACCCTTCCCTATCCACAAAACATCTCCCGGTCTTTTCACTTCACTTTAAGTAAAACAAAAACAAAAAAAAACCCTCCTTAAACGACATCGCTCGCGACTGACGCGATCTTGAAATTTAATATTCAAATCCACCACACTTACATTTCCCCCTCTCAAATTTGAACCGAAATCTCCGAAATGTATGGAAATCGAACGCATTTTTCGAAGCATGAGTGTTTCCCCATTTTAAAAACGCCCCTTACAAACGAAGGAGAAAAGGGGACAATTTCCTTTCGAAATTCGAACTTAAATACAATCCGTGCCAACCTGACTTGGGTAAAAACAAAGAGTAAAAAAGCAGAGGGAAAAGCGTGATTGGTCCGTTAGTCGGAAACTCTTGTATTACATATACAAAATGATCTGAATACAATTTAACCAAAATACACTTTTCATTCTGATAAAATTGCCAAATTTTCTCAAATAATATTGAAATCCGTTAGACCTAAACAAAATTAATGTTTTAAATATGTTTTGTGGATGTTTTCACTAATAATTTATGAAACTCTATACATGCGCGGAAGGATCACAGCATATTTCTATTTACCCAACTTAGGTTGGCAATGAGGTTAAAAGAGCTGAAATAGTTTCTATAGAGACTCTAAAATTCACGAATGTGTATCGCGAGTTACTGTGGAAGATTTTAACCCTCTAATGCATGAATTTTTATTTTCATCCCAAAAAAATATATGTGTATCTTTAATACTCACACATTATGGGAAAACAACTAAAAAAATTTAACTGCATTAGAATTTAAATAATTTCAATTTTTAAAAAAATTTCCATATGACAAAAACCAACTGCAAAATTCCAATTTTGATAATAATGACTAGAAAACCACTAAAAATATTTTAAAATAACCCGTTTTAACTATGATTAATTTTTCAAAACTATTTATTACTATTTAGTACTAATATTATTATTCTATGAATACTGCCAAAAACGTAATTTCACAAAAGTTAATAACCTCACTCTTTAACTTTTAATACACTTTTACTACTGTCATCTATGAGGATTATTAGTAACTAAAACTTTAAAATGAAATGTAATAGATGAAAAAACACAGATTTGTCTAGGAGGATCTCTAATTTAATGGAATAAAGTGGATTATGTAACTTGTTACCAAACGGTAACAGTATGCATTAGAGGGTTAAACCTTCAAAGAACTCTTTACCTCTAGTGCGACGTTATTAAAATAATGTTAAGTTTAAAGTACGTGAAAAAAATTATATCCATTAACATTGTTGAAATTAAAGAGGACATTATGATATTAAATCGTACAATATGGTTGCATGTACGAAAACATTAATAATAATTACAGGCTTTAACATCGTGTTAGTTTTAAATATTAATACGAAAATATTTTTACTGAAGGGCTCTAAAATATCTATCCTAAATTGGTGATGTTAAAAAAAAATGACGTTCTAAAGAACTGAAATTGCCTAGTTTCCAATTAAAAATATTCACAAAAATTCTTAAAGCACAGAAGGACAAAAAGTATAAAAAGATACAACATGACATCTACACTCTCAGAAATGAATACTCAAAAACTACGAAATTTTCCTTAATTTTGACGATGCCGTTTACTGGCAAATGCTCCGAGTTTTTCTTTCCTTTTCAAAGTGAGGAAATTTGATTCGTCATTTTTTTGAGGATTCAAATTTCGTCTAATATAAAGAATTATTTCGTCATTTTGAGCATTTGAGTACAGAAATGAGATTCAGTTCCCTCGAAATCAAGATACATAATCGTCAAATCAAGATCGTTAAAGCGAGGATTCGCATTTACTCAAAAGTCACGAGATAGTTTGACGAAATAATCCTTAAAATTAACGAAATGAGGCTTGAGGATTAATGAATCGTCAAAAATGAAAGTGTTATTTCTGAGAGTGTAATATCCTACCATTCAAACAGAAGTTGAAAGAGTGGAACGTTTGAAAGTCCCCACCATGTCAATACCCTACTTTCCTTTTCTTTTAATCCATTCCTTAAAAATAAAACCTTCTCCAAAAAACTACAACTACTCACTACTGACCCCCAAAAACTCTAAAATAAACCACTGTAACCCCGGAAGACCACATTTGATGATCCCCCCCCCCCCAACATATCTTCTCTCCCAGTGACGCAAAACCAGCCACGCCCTACGTCATTTTGGCGCGTCATCTTCAGACCGCCCTTGGTCTTTGTTCGCGCCCCATCTCACCAGCACGGATGTGAAAGAAAGGAACGGTCTGGTTGTTTTGGTACCTGTTATTTAATGTGAAAGGGTTTTTAAGTGATTAATTTTACTTCTAGTTTTGCTTAAAAATATTTTATTATTATTGTCATGAGTACATAATACTCTTTTACATAATTTCCTGCACAATTCAACCTAGTTTATAAAGTTACTCTTTTATTACATCATAAACATTACGGTCTCTCAAATGACGCTATTGAGTTATGCTGCTATAATTTCAACTTATTAAAGCCAATTATTTTCATTAATTTTCTATCGCCAATAAAATAAATATTACTTATCGCCCGCATGATCATTTGCAGTTATAAACAAGTATTTAATTATTCGTAGAACAAAACCATAAAACTACTCCAAAATGCACCTAAAATGGGAAATGTAAATTAAAAAGTAGGTTTGTAACAGAATCTATCACTCAACCAGCTTCCACACAACAGTTGTGTTTAAAAGGTAAAAAGGCGCCAAACACATCATCAATTCTATATTAAACATTTACATGCTAAAATTGGCTAATTTCGTATATTTCATTTCGAAAATTGCGATAATTATTATTTATAGTTTGCAAAAATTATTTTATATTTCAAAGAATAAATATGTACCGCTTTTAAGTAGAATGAAAACATTGCATATCAATGTACCAAAAATCTCGTAGTGAAATGTATTTGACGTCATTTCAAACTAATCTATTAAGTGAAGTAAGTAAATGATTAACTTAGTGAGAAAAAAATGGCAAGTTTGATGATTCTATATGGAATCTTTGAAGGTGAAAAAGTTTAAAAAATAAATTCACTCCGCTTCCGTTATGCAATACACACAAACCCACAAAAACCACTCTCACACAATAACTGTCATCCCTAACTCCCTCTCTCCAGGAGCTCGGAGTTGAGTTGCAGGAGTCCTTGCTCTCTCCTCTTAGGATCGTCTGCGTTTTCTTCTTCACCCCTATTGTGATGGGGGAGAGGCCTAATCCATCTTACCAACTTCACTTTTGTTCGACGCTCTGAGGTCGATATCTGGATGACATTGGAGTTATGAAATTTTAAAATTTGGAATAAATATTTTTGTAGGGGAGAATGTTAAAGATAGACAAGTAATTTTTTTTGAATAATAATAATTTTATTGCGCACAAATATAGCACAGGCAACTACGTGAAGGAAAATAAGCAAATAAAATATCAATAATGTAGATAGTAGAATATTTCTCGCCAATATTCTACTACCATACCAAGCCATATTCTACTATCATAATACCAAGGACTATACTAGCGAGCATGTAAAGGTAGATACTGTTAATTTACAAACACACACACACAAAATAGAACACCTATTAAATCACAAATAAAATGTTGCTAAGACTTATATTTGAGTTATTGAAAACAAATCCATTTTTAAATTCAGTTACTAGTTGATAAATTGAATTTTTTTAAATAAGCTTAAAACCGACTCTTAAAATGTAATTCATAAAAAAAAATATTCATAAAAAAAGTTTCATACAAACAGAACTGATTGAAATAACTTCATATTCGGATCATAAATAGGACTTTTTCCATGTTATTTTATTGAATTTATAAGTATACTAAATTCAAGTCAATTTACATTGTTTTCTTATAATTAATTATATAATTACAATTATAAAATTATAAATTTATCATATTATTAAAATCATGAAATAATAAAATAATTATATTATAAAATAATAGCATCTAAAGAACATTTTCTGAGCTTCCCTTTAACAAAAAACAGCTAGTTGATACATTTAAAAATTATGCTACACTATTCTGTAAAGGCTGTTTTTCCTTTGTTATACACTTTCGGTAAGGTAACTAATTCAAGGGCAAGTTTGTCAAATGTTCTAATATGTTCATAGATAACTCTTTTTTTTTTTTTTTAGTTATGAATTATATAGTTCAGTATTTTAAAATTTTAATAACCATTTAGGTTTTGTAAACATAATTTTTTAAAATTCTAATCATTTTTTTAAGTATTTAAAATATGTAGTATCTGATACACATAACTATTTATCATAATACAATTATCAATATTGAAGTGTTCCATAAAGGTTTGGTAGGGTTTACCTAACTTCGCACCCGATATATACACGAACGCAATGTGGGAGAGAGATTTTTAATTTCCGAACTGTGGTCAAGTGACGGGGGCACCTAAGCTGGTCCCAACGCAGTATAACGCAGTATAGTCATACATTATGCGTTTGTAAACATCGGAATCCCCGTATTTAAGGGAGAACGTATAATAGATTTACTTGTAAACATTGTGCCATGGACTTAAGTTGAGTTGAATTATCGTCGCACTAGAGCACTACAAGGACAATTATTGACTGGCGTCAAAAGCTATAATTACAGTCAAGTGACGAGCCGACACCTGAGTAGGCCTCCAACGCAACTTTTAGGGGCTACATCCTAAGCAGTCTTGGAACTCTAGATAATATTTAATGTGCACTCCCTCTATACGGGGACATTATTTGTTGGGCTTTGGTTGCACAAACCATTTTATAGGTCAGCATTTATTTTGGCAATGCCTGATCCCAAACCAGAGACCTTTCACATGCAATGCAAACGCCTTTACCGACAAGTCTACCCAGCCCCACTGTTGATTTAAACTTAGATATGATTAAATAATACATATGATTAAAATATATATATGATTAAATAAAATTCTAATCTTAAAAAAAATAATTTCAAATAGTACAAAGATTAACGGACGAAAAAATTTTCAGATCAATTTTCTTAACCAGCATCTGTCAACTATTATCAACTACAAGATTCTGAACAGTTGATTGATTTCAATAACTTTTCGCGGTCTCTTATTTATTCTAAAAGGGTAATACCATTCCCTGGATTAATTAAAAAACAATCTATTAACCCGTTTCAAATCAATCAATGCCATTGATGACAGAGAAAATGATTATTTATTCTGATCTGTCCTGATAAGGAAGTGTTAAGCGTTTTGTGCGCTTTAATGTATTGGTTTTGGGGTTTATTTGATGGGTATTAGAATAGGGTTTAAGCACCTGCCTATTTATTAAAAACCACGAGATTTTTTTTTTATTAATTATTTTTTATGTTTATTTTAAACATGCTATTTAAGAATAAGCGTAATAAAATCATTAATAAGTAAAATAATAACTAATTAATAAATAATTTAAACAATAATTATCTAATAAGTAAATAATAGTTAACTAATTAATAAATAAATATAAGTAAATAATAATTAATTTATAAGTTAAAACCGCTTTTAAAATAATACAAGTTTGATTGACGCAGAATTTTTTTAAAAAAAATCTTTTTTTCTTTCTTTTTAATACAGGTAATACTGGATTTTCGTTTTTTTATGATTTGCAAACAGAAAAAGAAGCAACAAGCATTTGTGATTGAAAAAAAATTGTTTTAAATCTCAGTCATCAAAACGTTACAATACGCATTTATAGAATTTTATAAAGTTTACCGAGCGAACTCAATTAAAAAACCTCAGTAATTTAAAGATTTGGTAAGAATTCATAATAAATTGTGGTTGTGTATCACCGATTATTTTTCTTTAATTTTTTTTATATCATTTTGATTTTTACCTTTTACAAATGTAAAGTTTAAATTTAAAAAAAAGGAAATTTTGTGAAGTAAATAGTTTTCATTCCCATTAAAAAAATTAAACCTCACTCCACAAAACTTGAACTTAAAAGCTATCATAAAATAATGAATTTTGTTTCTTGAACCTCATTATAAAAATTTGTCAAACAAACAATTATAGAGAATAGTCAATTATTAATATAATAAACAACATTATTCGACGCTATAGTACATTGAGATTATTATAGCAAGTGGTGTATCAGCCTCACTAACCAACAGACTACCAAAAGGATCCTCTAGGAGGAGAGGAGTAACCTCGACTTATATATTACTATTAACGTTGTAATAAGGAATAGTGGCAGAAACGTGGCTTGTAAATCAGCGCCACCTAGCTATTGATGGCATATTGAGGGTGAACCACCACAGTGGTATTCACTTTCAGAAATAACACTTTCATTTTTGACGATTCATGAATCCTCAAGCCTCATTTCGTTAATTTTGAGGATTGTTTCGTCAAACTATCGCGTGACTTTTGAGTAAACGCGAATCCTCACTTTTACGATAGTGATTTGACGATTCTGTATCTTGATTTTGAGGAAACTGAATCTCATTACTGTACTCACATGCTCAAAAATGACGAAATATTTCTTAAGATTAGACGACATTCAAATCTTTAGAAAAATGGCGATTCAAATTTCCTCATTTTGAGGAAACGAAAACTCGGAGCATTTGCCAGTAAACGGATCGTCAAAATTAAGGAAAATTTCGTCGTTTTTGAGCATTCATTTTTGAGAGTGTTGGTGAGTCTCTGAAATACAACAGATTTATAACCAAAATGAACATTTTACCATAAAACTGGCCCCTAGTTTACTATTTGTCGATGTTCTCAATACGTGCCGGGGCACAAATTAACCTCTAACCCCGGCAGATGGACTAACTGCACAGTTCCCTCTGTGTCCATCATTACATTAGCTTTGATGGTCTCCCATGACACTTTCAAGTGATCACTTATGGGGGTTTGTCACCGCAAAAGGGTTGGGCAAAACCTTGTTTGGGACCCACTCGAGAATTGAGAGGGTTGTGTGCAGGGTTGTCGTTTCTAGAACAAGGCCAGGCTGTTAGTCCGAATGCCTCATTTGTGTAATCCCGATATTTGTTATAAGCAGGGCATGTTCTTCCGCAAGTCCCGTTAGGCCCGTGCATACACTTTCCGAAATAACACTTTCATTTTTGACGATTCATGAATCATCGAGCCTCTTTTTTCTTAATTTTGAGGATTGTTTCGTCAAACTATCACGTGACTTTTGAGTAAACGCGAATCCTCACTTTTACGATCGTGATTTGACGATTCCGTATCTTGATTTTGAGGAAACTGAATCTCATTGTTGTACTCACATGCTCAAAAATGACGAACTATTTCTTTAGATTAGACGACATTAAAATCCTCATAAAAATGCCAATTCAAATTTCCTCAATTTGAGGAAACGAAAACTCGGAGCATTTTTCAGTAAATGGAATCGTCAAAATTAAGGAAAATTTCGTCGTTTTTGAGCATTCATTTTTTAGAGTGTAGGGCACCCAAATTTTAGGAACCCCTAAATTTCTGTTTCTATTATGCTAAATGGTGTAAACCCCAAAAATATCAGTACACTAAAAACAATTCTGTACTCCTCCTTTGTTTTTTGCTCAATTTTGACTAAGAAGTTGACCTAACGTGATTGTTTTGATCCATTTTTGTAAGGAAACCTATAAATTTGTAGCAAAAATATGATAAATATTTCATATAGCACCATCATTACTGGAAATCATACACATTTTCCGTAAAGGGGAACCCAAAACAGACTGTACCCATAGTCTGAGAATTCCTAGAACAGGTTCAGGTTATAAGTATAAACTTTACAATATGAATGCCTTTTTTACTATATATGTCAATAATATTAACAACAAAACAAATTTGAATGGAAAATGGTATCGGGTTTTTATCACACTCTAAAAAATTAATGCTCAAAAACGACGAAATTTTCCTTAATTGTGACGATCCGTTAACTGGCAAATGCTCCGAGTTTTCGTTTCCTCAAAGTGAGGAAATTTGAATCGTCATTTTTATGAGGATTTGAATGTCGTATAATATAGAGAAATATTTCGTCATTTCTGAGCATGTGAGTGCAGCAATGAGATTCAGTTTCCTCAAAATTAAGATACAGAATCTTCAAATCACGATCGTAAAAGTGAGGATTCGCGTTTACTCAAAAGTCACGTGATAGTTTGACGAAACAATCCTCAAAATTAACGAAATGAGGCTTGAGGATTCATGAATCGTCAAAAATCAAAGTGTTATTTCTGAGAGTGCATTGATAATAGATATCATAGTTTATTGACAGGAGTAAAACTGGTTTACAAATGTAAATAATTTTAAGGTGTCAGAGGGAAACCTTAACACGTTTTTAAAAATTGTACAGGGTGAGGCAAACAAAACCGGCCACGAGGTGGAGATAAGAATGCGACAGAAATGTTGCCAAGTCAGAAACCAATACAAAAACAGGTTTGCTAACTGAAGCTTTTGATCGCTTTAATATTAAGCCCAAACAAACGCTTGGCGACTTATTTGCCGGAAACTACGCTATGGTTAGAAAAGCTAGTTGAAATTAAATATATACAAGGTTTGTAGGGCTGATTAAAAAACTTCCCACTTGTGATTATTTCGGTTGTTATTTACCCTAAAGAATCGGACCTTTTGTTTTTGGTAATGCAAAACATTCTAAATTGATTGCAAGACAGAAAATTTGCATTATGGGACGTCTTTATACAATACGAATCCAGATCTGAACTCACCCACTAGTCTATGAGTAGCTCTAATGTGAAGCTAATCCGATCCAACCAATGCAAAAACAGGTTTCAGGCGGCTTCAAAAAAATTTCTCGCCAAGCATTTCTACGTATTAACATCTCTAGCTCGGGGCCGGTTTTGTTTGCCTCACCCTGTACTTTTGAATGCTGTCGAATTTATTTTATGACACAATAATTGTTAAATTTCATCGGGTAAAATTAGAGCGTTATAATAATAGTCGCGCCAGAATTACAACTTGCTTTGCTCAAGAACCGAAGTTAGGGATCATTTTTTCATTGAATTTGTCGAATAAATGGCGATGTATTTGCATGCCTTTAAGATGATTGCATATGATAAGCAAGACATAAATTTAAAATGAAAATAAATAAATAAAAGTTTAAATTAGAATATGCACGAATATAATCCATTAGAGAGATAAAACAGAAATGACATTAACATATACATCAGTGACAATAATTTAAAATGAACGAGTTCAATTGAAATTATCTTTATTTGAATATTGCATGGAGTATTATTTTAATGAATTTTAATAAAAGTTATCTTTTCGAAACGAAAATTAAACTTCAAAACTCTTCGATAATCTGTCTCTTATATCTTTTTTGCAATTAAAATTTGCATCCGCTAAATGATATGTACATAATTAGAAGCAAGCAAAATTCTATGGACGTGTTCAGATTTTAAATTGGAAAAGACACTCGAAGGTCGTTTACAACAGATATCAAACGTGGTATTTCAAAATCTAAAGTGGTTTGTGGAGAGGCCAACACCTGAGCTGGTACCAAACGAAGCAGAGATCATACATAAGGCGTTAGGTGCTCGTTAAATCTGTTGGGTCCGAAAGTCCCGTGGACGGTCATTGCGCAGTTTCCCACGGGTACAGGTCCCTGGAGATTATTTCCCTCCTATTCAAAGACATTAAACTAAATTGCGAAGGTGGCGATAGATGGCAGCATAAGTCACGTATGTGTGTTTGTTGCTTTTGTCTTACTTATCTAAGGTTTGTAAGCGGGTCTCTGACCAAGCACACAAGCCTGAAAATATATGTCTACCAACCAACTAAATTCTTTATCTATCCCCGATTGGTGAACCAATGTCGCGTGAAACCAGAGCACCAATCAAAGAAAATACAGGAATGAAAGCATGAAAGAATACGTCACCAGGAACAAACCCATACACCGCCTTTTCCAAACACATTACCTATATACCTTTAAAAAAGGGCTGTGAGGCGCCCTGTGGTCAGAGTAGAGATCTACGGATCGGAAGGTCCCGCGATCGAAACCTGGTCGCTGAAAACTCACCGAGTGTATGCGGAGTACGTGCTCGTTAAATCTGTTGGGTCCGAAAGTCCTGTGGGCGGTCATTGCGCAGTTTCCCATTGGTACAGGTTCCTGGAGACTATTTCCCTCCCCTTCAGGGACATGTCTAAATTGTGGAGATGGCGCATGATAGATGGCAGCATCTTTCACGTATATGTGTGCATGTGAGTGTGTGTTGTGACTGTCTTACTTGACGAAGGTTTATAAGCGGCTCTTTGAGCAAGCACACAAGTCTGAAAATATATGTATACCAACCAACTAAATAAAGCAAACCGAATGCATCAAAAAACAAAAAAGTCCATTTCGCGCTGCCATGCATCAAGAAGAAGTTACAGCAGTAAAAGATATACCGACAAAAGGCAGTTCTTCACGTCAGTTCAGTTCACAAAAGAAAAGTTGAGGAGGTCAAATTCGCGTTAAAATTCCCCCGCATGAATTGGCAGGTAAGATGCCTTTGTGATGTCTATGTTGTACATCAATTTTTAAATCGTGTGTAGTAGGTTATAGTGAAGTGTGTACATCATTTTAGAGAGTGTGGCTCTTATATATTCATGTCCAGTTTTTACTTAATATTTTACTTCTGAGATATCAATAAATTCAGTAAAGTTTTAGACTTTTCTAAATAGATGTATTATTTGGCCAAATCGACAAATTTTTTTTTGTTTCAATCAATAAAATTTGTTTATAGCGATCGAATTTAAAAAAATTAAAATTAATAAAATACGATGCAAGTTTTCTTTGCAAAATATATTAATTACAACATGATTGCGCAAAATATAAGAGTTTCTTTTGTGTTGAAATGTCATTTTGTATTGTCTATCAGTGTTTAAGTTACCTTTTACGCAACAATAATGTCAACCAAAAAAATATATTTTATATTTCTTAAATATCCAGATAAATTAAGCAAATTGTCTGTTATTGACATTTGAATGAAATTTTTAACGATTTTTAATAAATCTAAAACCTATTTACACTAATCAATTTCTAAACTGTTTAATGCTTGAAAATTTTATAATGTTAAAATTTCTCTAAATAAATAAGTAAATTTTACAATCACTTGACGATTAACAAAGTAAGTAATGTAAATCATTGGGGTAAATTGCTTATTTGTTCGTAAATATTTTACAGGTTACGGCGAGACTCAAAAACGCTTGCCTTCATCAGAAAGACACACAACACAATCTAACAGTTGACAACGTTAAGCTGTGAAAATCACAGAAACATGTGAAATTTGTACCAACAAATAAACTATTTGCGCCAATAATCTACGTTGTTTACTTCATGAATCCTATCATGTTTCATGCGCAAAGTTGAAGATGTTTTCTGAATATTTACTACAGGCGCGTTTACATGATCCATCGAATCCATGGAATGCCAAGAACCCCATTTGGGGAAAAAGAGGTCGAGCAGGATTTTTAACCCAAATGATATAGTCTGCGGCCGAATCCATGGTATGAAACATCAAACTCTCCTTCATCGGAGGGTTTGAGAAACCCCCAAATGAACTCAGCAATTCCGGTTGTGTCTGGGAGAAAATCCTCAAGAGGAAAAAATTGCTGAGTTTGCTCTTAAATCCATGGATTCGATGGCTCATGAACGCGCCTTATGAGGATGAGACCTTTAATAAAAAACCTTTAATAAGACCTTTAATAAGACCTTTCTAGAGACCTTTTAATAAAATTGTGGCGGTAATTGACTTGCGAATGTTTTCCATAGGAATAACATTACAATTTTCAAGATGTGGAATCCAAAGAGAGTCCTCTTAAGAGGATAAACTGAATAACCTATGCTAAAAACTGTAAAAACCACTACATTATAAATTCAGTTCCCTCCAAACCCATCGAAGGCCATTCACACACATTCGATATCAACCAATCATTCGAAAAAATTGCGCGCAGTGACCTTTGAGTTAATGAAAGGTCAGCGCGGCCACATAAGAAAAGCCTATCCATTTAAACACCGCTAATCGAAGAAAAAGGCACTCCAATCTTGTGTCCCAGAGATATATTTGCAATGGAAAAATAGCGGATACCACATTGGGTATTCAGAAAGGGCACTTTCGGTGCGTTATGTTTGTTTAACATTATGGGAGTGGAAGTGTGTAGGAAAAATTATTTTTATTCATTTGGATTACACTTAAAAAAAATTGTGCAAAAACAAGCAAGATTTTTTTATTTAAATTTTCAATTTTAATTATTAGTAGCAACCCCTCGTTATATCGCGCTTCCCGGGAGACAAGCAAAAAACCTCTATGTAGCCGAATGCGCGATAAAACGATCGACTTGATAAATATTATACTAATTACGTTGAAAAAATGGGGACACATGATACAATGCGCATTATAACGAGGCGCGATATAGCGAGGGGTTACGTATCTCAGACCGGTAACGAAAAATTAAATAGTGAGGATATCTAACATATTGTATTTTTAATATCAAAAGATAGTTTTCGTGGAGCATGTGGATTCCAGTGTTGACGAAACGAGAAATAAATGCTTTTAAAAAGATAACAATATTCTTTTAAAATAGTCAGATCGGCAACAGTCATACAGTTACCGATTTTCCGCAAACATATGCTTTAGACGTTTAGCGTATTTTTTCGCTAGATTTTGGAGTTTTAATTGAAGATTCATTTGATTATCTTCACGAAAAATATACTTACTTAATGTGCTTGGGCTTCTAAAGGATAAATTTAAGTAAAATGGAAGAACTCTATTTCATTAAAATATGACAATTGATTTTTTTTAACGACCGACTTGCATTTAAGTAGTATTTTACATAATTTTGTAAGTAAAGTTATATTCGCTAATAGTTATTTTTTTAAATTATTTTTTTACAAAGTTTAATATACATTTTAAAAATATAACGTAATTTTGTGGTATTTTATTACTCTGAAACTTTACTCTCTTACTTTTCATGTTATTAAATTTCTCACATCCCATTAATGCATTTACCAATTTTACCTATAAAATATGGTTTAAGTTCTGGCAACTAACGCAACTAACTTACTGTACCTTAACTCAGTTGTTCCACTACCCAATTTAAGTGCTAAAACAGTATACAATAACGAAACTAAAAACCATTATTAATAAACCTTTTTAATTTTCAACGCGTTACAAGCAAACAAATATTTTAATCTTCCTGCAACCAATTGCACTTCAATAAACGACACATAACCGTAAAAAATATATCAAAACCTCTGGTACCTTTCTGCCCACCCAACTGTTCGCAAACGCACAGAAATTACAAATGGGAATATAAAATGAACAATTAATATACCTGTCAGTGAATGTGTTTTCCCCTGCCGAGACACCGAGGGGAGATATCACAGCAAAGTCATATTTCTTACTCGGCCACGGAACTTTTCCCCCTTTTTCCCTATAATGGGGATTTTAATAGGGATAAGAGATTTACGATTCTCTTAGTTTATATCTTAAGGACCTGATTTAAGGTAGAAAGGTGATTTGCGATTCGTTTTATTGAAAATGATTCGGTTAGGTTAGAATTATCGTCGCACTAGAGCTACACGAGGGCTATTGGCGACGGGCGTCGTATTTTAGAACCACAGTCAGGTGACGAGCCACACCTGAATAGGCACCCAACGCAACCGTTAAGGGCGACATCGTACGCAGCGTTAGGACTTTGAAGGATATTTAACGTGCACTCTCTTACACGGGATATTATTCGTCGGACATTTTTGGCTGCACGGGCCGTTTATAGGTCGGCAGCTATTTTGGCGATGCCCGGACCCGAACCTGGGACCTTCCGCATGCTAAGCGAGTGCTTAACCGACTGGGCTCCCCAGCCCCCTCAAATACCTGTAATAAATGCGTACGAGCCACGATGCGTATAAACTAATATGCTAATAAACTACTTAGCATTTGAATTTTTTTCCAAATTTTAAAACACAAAAAAGAGAAAAGGTAGCATGCGAAAATAAGTTTTCTGCTTGAGTTTATCTAAAAACAACAACACGAAAAACAAAAGAAGAACATAATATTACTAAACAATTTTACTGGGACAAATTAAGATGCCCGAAAAATGAGTTTTTAAATACTAAACTTAATGTTTTATTTGTTAATGGTGGCGTTAATGGTATTCATAAATGGGACAAGAATTGGTAATTTATGATTCAGAAACAAAGCTTTTCTCAAATTTTTTCTCTTTTTCTTAAAACTTTAGTACTTTCACAAAAGTGCTTTAGTATGCTGGTGTGCATTTTTTTAAATACATTTTAATTATTTACAGATATGATTCACAAGTAAAAACTTTTATCGTAATTATCGGTCGCAATTTCAGTAATAATGAATTCAGGAAAAAAATATGATAGGTAATTTTATTTTATTTTGTATAACATTTTTGAATTGATAAAGTTGAATTATAATGAAAGAGCTTGTTATTTGCCGTTTCCATGTTAGATTTTTAAGGATATTTATTGGTCAATATTGTTAGGATATTTTGACGGTACAGTATTCAGTGTACATAATTAAAGAATCTGGTTTTTCTGATTAAAACTTCAATGTTTACATTAAAAAATTTGAAACTTTTAAACAAATATTTGTAAGTATTTTGTTAAAAAATACCCTAATAATCTTTCGTTTAAAATAATAAAAGTATTTTGCCACAACTAAAGAATTTTAATAATAGTAGAAAACTAATAACATCAATATTATGCACTGTTGCTTTCTGTTTTTATTATTTTCTGTTCCAAACAAACATATTGATTAAATGCATAAATAATCAACTTCAAAATCTCAAGTTTAAAACTTAAAAGAACTCTTTGAGCACTTAAAACTCAAAACTCCTCCATAATTTGTACAACTTCTTTAACTTTCTAGCAAAACTCACTTCCATACCTGCCTATTATTTACCATGAACCAAGCAATCACATAACTTAATAACTACCTCTTATAAAACCTCCCTATTAAACAGAAGCTCGTCTATCCCAAAACCAAGAATTACCGAGTTTGATATGAAGAATCCACGGAGGTGGGAATAAGAGAGAGGTGGTGCTTCGTCAAAAACTATTGCTAAACTAGTTGGTAAAATGAAGCCATTCATCTCTTTCGTAGTAGGCATAAAGCCAGGGTTCCCAACCGGTGGTACGCAGAAAATTTTCAGGTGCACTGAGAAAAAATACTGTAAACATACAGAAATTTTTTTAGTAATGTTACTGAAATAACCGATTTTACAAAAAAAGTTTTTGTAATTCTGAACAGAAATCTTCATTTCTGCAGTTACAGAAAAAATTCTAGTATTTGCAATTGTTTCAAACCAATCGTGGTCTTCGATCGTGATTCGAGACCAATTGATTGTTTCAAATGAATTTCACTTATCATTTCCTGACGATCTGTGCGCCGAAATAGCACAGTTGGGAGAGCGTTAGACTGAACTTCTAAAGGTTCCTGGTTCTATCCCGGGTTTCGGCCGTCTGCTATTCCTCTGTAGTATAGTGGTCAGTACCTCCGCCTGTCACGCGGAAGACTGGGGTTCGATTTTACTATTTTTAGTAATTATTTACTAGAAATTTTCTAGGAAAAGTTTTTTACAAAAAATTTTCTTGTAATGGTTGCAGATTTTTTTTCACAGTGTGGTACGCTTGAGTGATGTGATCAACATTGTTACGAGTTACTTGTGTGAGACTTTGTTTAATGAGCTCTTGTATACAAAAAAATAAACATAGAAGCAGAATAAGTGTTGCAGAAAACTTAAGAGTGAAGATAAGTTCCAGGTTCCATATTACTCCTAATGTTGATATTTCAATCACAAACAAACAACAAGTTTCGCTCTAAAGACGTAAAAGTACATTTTGTATGATGATTATTTCTTTTCTGAGCTTGTACTATTTTTTTATTTGTATGTTTTTAGACCTAAATGGATAATTAATAAAACTGTAAATTAATACTACTTTAACCTTTTTATTTCTCCTTTATTTTAAGCATGTTATAAATAAGCAAATATCTAACCATTAAATATGAAGTTTTTTTTTAAATTTAATTCGAAAATCCTTTGAACATTTTTAGAAGAGTAAATATTATACGCTTATTAAAAGATTTAGGTGTGGTAGCACGCCAAAATTTCTGAAAAAGTCAAGTGGTACGCATGCGCAAAAAAGTTGTTAACCCCTGGCCTAAAGAACGCTTGGCTAAAAGTTAGGCCATATTTTTTGCGAGTCAACTACTACAATCTACGGTGAGCATACAATAATATAACGATTTAAGTCTGACTCATTAAAAGAGATGTTATAAAATCTTGTATTTATATATACTATGTACTATAGTCTACAATTACAATATTTTTATTTTTTGAATTTTATATTGCTGATTCACAATGAACAAAGAAATGTTGAAAGAACTAAAATTTACAACTTTCTAGTTACTTTAATAGTTAAAATATTTTTTTATAAGTAAGTGGAAAAGTTGGTCTTTGATGTTAGACCTTTTAAGTATTTTTTGTGGTTAAAATTCTGACGGTTGTTACGGAAGTAATATGAGGGATAGGGGAAAAGATGGGGATCAGAAAAACAGACAGACATACGTATCCACGGTGTTAATAGCAAAATTTCAATTTGAAAAAATCCAGTTTCAAAAAATCCACACAAATTATACATCGTAAGAATAATGCTTTTAACTATAAAGAAATAGAGATTATAAAATTTTGTCTGAAATAAACAACACTTAGTTGGAAATAGGACACTTTTCAGTACAACGAATTGTAAGGGCAGTTTTTAAAGATTTTTTTTATTACTTTGATATTGTCGTGTGTTCTAAATAATAAAAGTGTGTTCTAAATTCGACAATATCAAAGTATGAGAACATAGCTGTGTAACACTTCAAATACAAATACAAATATTGTCGATCAACAACAGGCTAAGCGAGGTTGGTCCAAAAAATCCTCGAATTTGTACCTGTCTCCAATAACCATCGAAATTTTTCTTGAATTTTCTACTATTTTCGAACTAACAACGTAATCTGGTAAAGCATTCCACTCATTGACAAATCTTTTGTTAAAAAATAATGTTTTCTTCCCTCTTTTCTGAAGATAGATTTTCTTTTTATTTGTTGACCATGTCCTCTTGTCTATCTATTTGGGTTAAAACCTAAGCCCTCCTTGTCTATCTGTGTGATAATTTTCCCCCCAGATAATGATTTGGCGACTTTCAGAAGCCTTCAATTATTTTTAGCGCCAAGCACCTTCACCACACCCTTACCTCCTTCAAAACATCCTGGAACCCCTATCTCTCGTTCCAAAAGTATGAAAACAAACAAAATGGTGTTGCCACCATCCATCACACTAATATTCCCTGAAAACTTCCCTTCTGTTTACCCATGAAAGCGAAAAATATGTTTTTATACTTAAAACTACGATAATTATACCCTATAGAAAACAACAGGGTTATAAATTAAAAACCCCTACTCTTATTCTAAAATAAGGTGTGTATGTGTTTTTCGTAAACGCTCTTTGGTAAATAATTATTGGGATAACTTTTAAGGAATCTGCAGTAGGTGATTTTTAGATGCCGTAATATGGCTTATACGGGTAATTCTGTGGTTTGATGTGGTACAGAGAGTTGGTATAAAAATATGTTTGTAAAGTGGGGGGAGTAAAATAGCGGTTATTGAGGAATTGCTTGATGTATAAAAATTGTGGGATGTTGTTGAAGGGAAATTGTGGGTTTTAATAGTTTTGATAATGCATTGGATTTGTTTGGGGAAGCATTCTTGAATTTTAACAAAGTTAAAAAATTGAACGCTTTAAAAAAAAAGGATTTTAGGTTTTGTAAAAATGTAGGTAGTTTTTGTTTGTATTTTGTTTTCAAGACTGGTTATGGATGTCTCATAAATAACAATGTACCTAAGTTAAAATGGCATATTTATTGAAGATTTATATTCTTAAGGATTATGTTTACATTGAAGCAATGTCTTTAGTTTTACACCCTCAAAAATTCTTCCGTGACAGAAATCCAAATAACGGAAAGTTTACTGGAAACTTTTCTGCCGGAATATTTTTGTAAATTGAACGCATTGTCTTTTATGCTGTTTACTAGTGGGTTAAAGTACCAGTATTTGGTACTTAAAATATAAATATTATTACTGCTTATAATAAAAAAAATTAAAAAAAATATTATAAGGTTTCTTGAACACGCTATAACCTCTCTCTTTCTAGAGTATTTGCTCCTTTTATATTTGAGGTGCCATTCATTTTTTAGACTTTGGTTAAGGATGTCTTACACTCTTAAAACAAAAGAGTGAAATCCACTCCAGTTGGAGAAGTGCATTTTCGACACCCTAAAGGCATGCATATTTTCTCAGACTGAGTTAAAATCACTCGTTTGGAGTGATCCTGTCGGAGGTTTAACACACAAAGGATCCACTCCAAAAGGCGAAGTGCATTTTCCAGTCTGGAGGAGTGAAATCCACTCAGACTGAGTTAAGTTGGGAGTGTTTGTTTTAAGAGTGTATAAATAACAATGTACGTAAGTTTAAAGCCCACATTTATTGAAGATTTATATTCTTAAGGATTATGTTTACATTGAAGAAATATAATTTTAGTTTTACACTCTTAAAAAATCTTCCTTGCTAGAAAAAAAAAGTTTATGGAAAAAATTTCTGCCGCGGACATTTGACAACGTTGAATTTTCATTCGTAACTTTTTCTGTAGGTCACTTTTTTTAGTCTTGGTTCTTTTTGAAAAACGGTAAGATGGCTAAACTGTAACTTTTATCATAGCTTGAAATTTCTAAAAGTCACTGTGATTTGGGGAGGGGGTTACTTTTTGAACTAAGCACATGTATCTAGTTACTTTTCATATTTACTAACTGTAACTGGTAACTTTTGATATTTAATAATTGTAACAGAGTTACTTTTTATATTAAGTAACCGTATCAGAGTTTTTTTAAAGGAATTGTCCAATCCCTGCTTTTTACAGTGCAGTAACATAGTTACTTTTTATATTAAGTAAGTGTAACAGTTTTTTTAAAGGAACTTTTCAATCCTTGCTTTTTACAGTGCAGTTAGTGCAGTAACAGAGTTACTCTCTATATTAAGTAACTGTAGCAGATAATTTTTGAAGGAGTTTTCCAATCCCTGCTTTTTACAGTGCAGTTAGCGCAGTAACAGAGTTACTTTTTATATTAAGTAACTGTAAGATAGTTTTTTAAACGAACTTTTCAATCACTGCTTTTTACTGTGCAGTTAGTGCAGTAACATAGGTACTTTTTATATTAAGTAACTGTAAGATAGTTTTTTAACGGACTTTTCAATCACTGCTTTTTACAGTGCAGTTAGTGCAGTAACATAGGTACTTTTTATATTAAGTAACTGAAAGATAGTTTTTTTTAACGGACTTTTCAATCACTGCTTTTTACAGTGCAGTTAGTGCTACGAAACTTTAGACCTAACCGATTTTGAGATGAAAACGGGGAAGTCAAGATTCTCGGCCTACTTACTTCCTTGATTACTTCACAGGAAAATAATAAAGATCCCACCAATCAATGGACGCCGCCCAGCCCAGCCCTCCTGAGCACAAAATTGTTGCTCACACTAATCCCCCCACGAATTTGCTCAAACAATTTGCCTCATCATTCATTTAAACTTCGGGTTTGTCTTGCATCAGAAGTATAAAAATAATCCGGCTTTTTGCACGTGTTATTGAAAACTTTGGAATCGGAAGGGCACGCTGCTTGAAGGCTTTCTTACACGAATACTTGTTTTCCGTATTATAAGAAATTAAAATTTGGATTTCAAATGTTGAACTTTAATGTGATTTGTAAAACCCTCACTGTTGTTCATGATTGATTGTTGACAGAATGTAATTCTTTTTATAATTTTGTTTACAATTTAATAAATTAATTTTCAAAAAATGCGCCGTATTCGTTTTACAAAGAAAAAAAAAACTAAATAAAAATTGTTATTTGGCGAAATATCTAATTTTTTGCGTTTCATTAAAATTTATAAACATAATTGTTGCCGTATTTGGGACTAACATAATTGAATCGATTTGGGTAAAGTTATCTTGTAATTCCAATATAGGTATGGGACATATCCCGAAAGCCGATAGCCCTTCAAGCCAGATATCCGACCAAAAAAAAAAAAATTCTACCCAGATAGCGACCTAAAAAAATAGCTAATTTTTTAAAAAAAATATTAATGCAAAAATTAGTAAATAAATTGCCCTTGATTAGTTTATTGATTAGCATCAGTTTATTGATTTGTCGGTACCCGTTTTAATTTCATCCTGTAGGCATTATTTCAATGATATGATTATGTAGGGCTTAATGATATGATTACGTAGGGGATTAAGCTTTTAAGAAGAATCACCCTCCAAAACGAGTAGAAAATACGAAATGTCCATTTCGGATTTTCGACCCCCATCGTAATTCTTTCATTCACCTAATATTTCATTCAATATCAGATAATTAAGGTAGGCGAATACCCAAAATTCTCCCAAATTCTAAAATTTTTACTATTACTTTAATCTTTTCCAAATTTGGTAGAGTGATTTCAAATGTAATGAATAATACTACTTAGGCATTTTTTTAATTTAAATATAATTTATTTATTTTAAACGGTGTTTTTCTACTAAAAAAAGAGGTTTACGCTAACAAGCCTACCACATTGAATTTTCATCCTATAAACATTAATTATGTGTTAAATTCTTCGTTTTGAACTGATGCATGCAATGACCCTCTAGAGTTACATACAAATTATAAGAAAAGAAGTTATTAAGAAAAATGTCATAAATTAGCCACAAAAAAAGGATTTTTTTCGATTAACTTACACTAGGAAATTTTTTAAAAGAAAACTTATATATTTACACCAGATGTTAGAGGTTCATGGCACAGATATATATTGAAATAGCATCTGTAAAAAATTTCAGGTAAATTAATGTAAAACTTTTTATACTAGAACTGTTGGCATAAACCCCTTTTTTTAGGTGAAAAACACCGGTTAAAATAAATCAATTATTTTTAAATAAAAAAAAAAAATTGCCCCAAAAGCATTGTTCATTATATTTGAAATCACTATGCCAAATTTGGAAAAGATTAAAGTAATAGTAAAAATTTTAGAATTTTAGGTATTCGCCTACCTTAAAAGCAAATATCTTAGAAACATTAACATAAACACTGTTCTTCAAAAAGTCCGCCAATCTATTCTCGCTCTGATCAGGGACTAGCGGACTATCGCCAATGTCAGAGAAGAAAAAAAATCCCTCAAAAATCGTCCTGCGGAGGTATTTCCGATGGCATGAAAAATTGGATATCAAAGCTCCCCTTGGACACACCCAAGCGGGCGCGCCCAATTCTATCCAAAATATCGTCTGCACATTCACAAGGGGAGGTAGACAATTATTTTTCACACTCCCGAGAGGGTTTTCGGAACCGATAGGAGACGGAAGTTTACTTACACTTTTGTTTTTCTGATGAGAGATAAATCAAAGATATGGTTTAATTGAAATGTCGATTTTTGTTTTTAGGAAGTTGGGTAGGTGAATGCTGTTGCAATGGGTTATGCACAGTGGTGGCCAAAAGTGTGGACACTTTTTGAAAGTTTCATGTGTTTCAACTGTTACCCGAGTTCTTGCATCTATTAAATTTAGCTTAAATAGTAACATTTAAATATTAAGTTGAGGGTAATTTAATGTAGAATTTCATTAAAAAAAACACATTAAAAGTATCTGTATTACAAATATAGTTATGCTCATTTTAGTTGAACAAACAAGAACAATCAATGGATTCTCTTATGCTGAAATTGCAATACAAGATGGTGGTTCAATGACTTGCAAAACTAAGACAGATCATATTATTAGTTGCTTAACTTATTCGTAATACAGATGTTGTAATACTGTATTTATTTTTAATTCTAGATGAAATTACTTTGATGATGATGATGTTGTGTCCATGGATATAGATTATATGGGACCAAAGGTCTAATAGCCTGCTTCAGTGATCTGCACACAGTGGTCCTCATAAAGATTAAATTACTTTTAATTTGATATACAATTGTTATATTTGATATACAATTAATATATTCCGTAATCACATAAAGTTGAAAAATATGAAACTCTCAAAAAGTGTCCACACTTTTGGCCATCACTGTATTTTTTTTAAAATAAATATATAGTTAATTTTTAATCACACTTGGGGCATTTTTAAATTGATAATTTTGAAATATACCAGGGATGATTAGGGCGTTAAAGAATAACCGAAGTTTTTTTTTTTTCTAAATAATTTATCATGTAATCTAGGTAACACATGAAATGAAATCATAGTTTCAATGTAGAAAAAACTTGTAGTAAAAGGTGAAGGAGGATATTTACACTTTGGAGCTAAGGACTATGCAGATTTTATTGTCTAATGCAGTGGTTCTCAACCTTTTCTGGACCATCTCCCCTTTTGTTAGGTTGTTTAAGACATATCGTCCCCTTTTAAGTTTCATTTTTTGTTCAATCATAATTTAAGTTAAAGTGTAACTAACAAAGCAATTTTATCATTGTTAACACTAATTACCATACATAAAAACAACCAAAGCAGCTTTATCCGGGCACTCAAGTAAAAAAGAGAAAAAATGTTTATATTTAACAGATTTTTTTAAAGAACAAAAGTGAAAAAAATTAACTAAGATCTTTGAACTGGATTCTGCAAAATTTAAGAGAGTTGACAATAAAAAAATTGAATGCTGAAAACTTTTTTTATTATTTTATCTTTTGTCAAGTTCATGTGCAAGTCTTTGAGGCAAATGTCCAACTGATTTCTCTTTTAGTAAGGAGCTGGATGATAACAGAAACAAATCCTTTTTCAACTAAATATGTTGACGGGAACGAGATGCAAAGTAGTTTGGCTTTTTACCACAGTTGTGGATAAGTGTAAATAAGCTTCATGCAGGCTAACATATAACCTCTCTGCTTGAAAATGATTTTGCATCACAGTCATATACTTCAGATCTACCAACTCCGTCTGCAAAGAGTTATCAAGTTTATCCACAACCCGCAGCTTCAAATGCGAATGGATCTACAATAGAATCACGAATTTCTAACTTGGTAAAATCTTGTAAGCATGTTTTAACTTGTCAGTGATCAATAAAAATTAGAATGGTACAGTATATTATTATAATGTTCCCTCTTTGAATACTCATCGCCCCCCTATCACCCCCAAACTATTTATTGCCCCCTTGATAACACAAATCGCCACTTGGGGGCGATCGCCCCCAGGTTGGGAACCACTGGTCTAATGCTTAAAAGTCCTAAAACTAAGTTTGGCTCAAGCATAAAACTTATTTTCGCATGCTACCTTTTCTCTTCACCCTTTAATGCAAGAATTTTTATTTTCATCCCCGAAATAAATATATGTATCTTTAATACTCATACATTATGGAAAAAATACTGAAAAAAATGTAACTGCATTAGGATTTAAATAATTTCAATTTTTAAAAAAATTTCCATGTCACAAAAACCAACTACACAATTAAAATTTTGATAATAATGACTAGAAAACTACTAAATATATTTCAAAATAACAATTTTTAACTATAATTAATTTTTCAAAACAATTTATGTGTATTTGTTACTAATATTATTATACTTTGAATACTGACAAAATCGTAATTTCACAACAAATAACCTCACTCTTTAATTTTGAATACACTTTTACTACTGTCATCTATGAGGGTTATTTGTAACTAAAACTTCAAAATGGAATTAATAGATGAAAAAACACAGATTTGTCGAGAGGGATGATCTCTACTTTAATAGAATAAAGTGGATTATGTTACTAATTGCCAAACGGCAACAGTATGCATTACAGGGTTAACTTAGAAAATGAAAGTAAAATACGCCACTATTCTGCGAACTGTAAATGTTGTTTTTCCTTGGTAATACCCTTTCGGTAAGGTAACATTCCGCGACTAGTTCTGTAAACCCTGCCAAATTACTTTTCTAACCACTGATTTTTTTAAAAAATTATATTTTTGTTAGAAAAGTATGACGTCTAGGACCTATATTCCATATCTTTTGTCCGTCTGACCATCTGTCTTTTAAAAATTGGTTTCACTTTCCATTCTAAACGTCCGATGTTAAAAATTATTTTTTAGTTTGAAAGGTAATGACATCAGCTGCAAAATTTTATACTTTTGTCCGTCTGTCCGTCATTCCGTAATATAAAACAATTGATGATTATTAAAATATCAAGAAAATAATCTTTAATAGTTATTTCTAAACAATTTTTAACAACACATGTACACAACCCCTAGTCAAGGCCATCTCATTTGTACAAAAAAAATTTTAAGAGAGACTGGCTGTCCCATAATGCTAAGTGCATTAGTTTTGGAATCAGAGCTTTCGCCGAAGTATTTCTTTGCCATGGTAGCCTTTTTTCCACAGGTATGGGAATCAACATAACATTGTAATGAAACAAATTTAAAACCAAAATGATATCTAGTTATTAATGTATCGATTTTTGAAGTTTTAAAATGCCAAAAATATACAACAGACGGCGACACTGTTTTAAAACTTAATCAATTAATAATTAAATAAGCGGACGTTATTTTCTTTCAATTTTGTTTTAAATTGATGTTATGATGATTCCCATACCTATTGAAAAGTGGGATAATATGGCAAAGCAATTCTTTTGAAAAAATTGTGATTTAAAAACTATTGTTAGATCTTTGGGACTGACAGACCCTCTTAAAAGGTATGACGTCAAGCTCATAAATTTCTTTATGCCTTTCGTCTGTATGATTTCTCGTCCCTCTATCTTTTAACAAACGGTTTCATTAACCGTTATAACCATCCGATTAAAAAATCTATTATTATTTTAAAGTTAGACATCACATACTTTTATACTTGTGTCTACAGCTCCGTCGTTCTGTATTATAAGATTTTTTTTTATAATTGCGTAAAATAATCCGACATTTACATTATTATTTCAAAATCAGACGCGTGCAAAAAGTTTGCAAGACTTTTGCAAAAGTTTGGACGTTGCCAAAAAGTTTGTCAAGTGCAAGACTTTTTGAAACAGTGAAAAAAAAAGTACTTTTTTTATCCAAAAGCAGTGAAAAAAAAGATTTTTTTCACTCTTTTCATAAAATGCCAACAATTCAAGTTAAATTTCTTTTTCATAATACTCATAAAGTCCAGAGATTTATCGATCTGCTTTTATTTAACGATATTAATGCGCGTGAAATATTTTTGGACCAATGATATTTTTTTACACAATATAAAAAATAGTATATGCCTCCCTTGTGAAAAGTAAACTTTTTAAAACACGTGTCATTATTTCACTACCTTTGAAATTATTACTTTTCACCTAAATAACTATTGTGTGAGTATACTAGTATTAAAGTTAGAGAAAATACGGTTAATCTGTTTGAACTTCTTATCACAATATCTGCACGACCCCCAGTCGAGGACCCACACTTTTCACTACTAAAAGGTCCCTTGATCCTAACGATCACTGTAAACAGAGAGGGGGGGGTACCTTATTGAAGTCGATGATTTATTGTTTAACTTGCTGCCAAAAAAAAAATGTTTCCAGCCCTAAAACTATCCAAGTAATGAATGAGCAGTCTTCCAAGTAAGGACTATGGTTAAGCCTCACTCCAAGTTAAAAACCCTGTAATTAGAGCGACAGAAAATTAATTTGCCACTATACTTCGCTGTAACCACGAAAGAACAGTAGCGTTGCTGCATCTCAACTTGTTTAAAGATATTTTTGGTGAAACACTTTTTTATGCATTCTTGAAGTATTGATTTAATGTAAAAAAGGGGTTTGAAAAGAATAAGTATTTTTTGAAGTTTCTTCTTATGAAAATTGTTTTAGAAAGATAAAATAAAAAGGTCTCGTAAAAGGAATTTTAATAAATGATTTTGTATGATTCCTATTTTGAATTATATGACAATATAGCTTAAAAGTTTTAGGACCGCTTTAATTTAAATTAAATACTTATATCAATATATTTCTAGTTTAGTTTTAGAAGGTATAAACTTGTCCTCTACATGTTTTTAAATGCTTAAGTTAAAATTTTAATTAAATGAAAGTATCCTTACTATTTAATTTTTAAGAGTAACTGCAAAATTTGTAGTTTTAGGTAAACCATTATTTAGTCAATTTGCTAGTGATATACGTCTCCAGCTAGAATGGCTTGGACACCCTGAACTAATATTTATATTTTCCATTACAATGAGTAAATTAAAAGCATAAATCTCTTTTGAAGTATAATGTATAATAAAGTATAAAGAGTTACAAAGTATTCCCTAAATCTTACGACAAGGAAAGCCCGATAACTTACTTCAGTATCTTTTTACCACATAAAGTTTAAAAAAAAACCGACAATTTAATTTACATCTGAATCCTACTTCTCGTGAAAAAGGTGCAAAATATCACTTACTCAAGCAATACATTACCATGACGTAACATCTACACACAGAGTTATTACTATAAACGGAGTCATGTCCCATACCAAATAAAAAAAGTTCCTAACAAATGCTGCATAAGTATTATTTTTGAAGTAAACTTTTTTTTAATAATTTCTTTGTGATGTAAGCTTAATAAATTGAACCAAGCAACAAATGAATGATGTTGCAATATCTATTTTCTAGTTCAATTTGTAACTTAAACATATAAAACTCCTCTGAAGTACAATGGGTAAAATAAATTAGTCCTAACATCTTAGAATTAAAAAAAAACATTATGACCACATACCGATATTCAGTATCTTTCTACCACACACACAATTTAAAAAAACCCACGACAATTTAATTTACATCTGAATCCTACTTCTCAGGAAAAACGTGCAAAATATCACTTACTCAAGCAATATATTACCATGTCGTAATATCTACACACAGAGTCATTATTATAAACGGGCATGTCTCATGCCAAATAAAAAAAATTCCTAACAAATGCTGCATAAGTATTATTTTTGAAGTGAACTTTTTTAAGAATTTCTTTTTATGTAAGCTTAATAAATTGAATCAAGCAAAAATTGGTTGATGTTGCAATTGTTATTTTTTTTATACAATTTTTAAATTAAACAAATAAAACTAATCTGAAGTACAATGGGTAAATTAAACTTGTAAAACTTCTCTGAAGTACAATGGGTAAAATAAATTACTCCTAACATCTTAGAACTAAAAAAAAACATTCTGACCACTTACTGATATATCTTTCTACCACACAAAGTTTTAAAAAACCGACAATTTGATTTACATCTGAATCCTACTTCTCAGGAAAAACGTGCAAAATATCACTTACTCAAGCAATATATTACCATGACGTAATATCTACACACACGTCATTTATAAAACTAGTCATGCCCCACGCCAAAATAATAAAAAATGTTGTTTGGCTAAGAATTTTTTCACAACTCCGAGAGAAAAGAAAAAAAGATTAAGGAAAAATCAGAAAATCTAAAACAAAGAGTAAGTATATTTAAAAAAAAAATAATAAGAGAGGGGGGGGGGGGGCTAACTTTACCGCGTTTCGAACAGAAGATAGGTTCGACAATATGCAGGTGTTTTAGGCACATAATTACGCTGTCGCAATTAATCATGATTTTAACTTTTTTTCTTGCGCCATTTTTTTCCTCTTCTCTACCGTTGCCGAAAAATTTACATCGCCTTAAGTTAGATTTAACCTCTTTAAAAAAAGAAAGTGGAAGATCAAAAGCAAGGTCACGGTTTTTAGCTGGCGGATGTAACTGAATCTGTTGTTTTGTAGGAGTATTTGATGTATGTTAGTGTTTTGTTTTAAATGTTTGTTGATGACAATTTGAATTGTTTATTTGTAAATCTTCACTCTTAAAACGAACGAGCGATTTTAACTCAGTCTGGTTGATTTTCACTCCTCCAGTCTGGAAAATGCACTTCTCCTTATGGAGTGGATCCTTTGTGTGTTAAACCTCCGATAGGATCACTCCAAAAGAGTGATTTTAGCTCAGTCTGAGTTAATATTCGCTCCTTTCCAGTGTCGAAAATGCACTTCTCCAACTGGAGTGGATTTTACTTTTTGTTTTAAGAGTGTTGCATCCATTTGAAGAATAGCGACGATTGAAAGGTTAATCATTGTTTAAACCATTTATTTTGGAGGCTGGGGAGCCCAGTCAGTTAGGCACTCGCCCAGCATGCGAAAGGTCCCAGGTTCGGGCCCGGGCATCGCCAAAATAACTGCCGACATGTAAACGCCCCGTGCAGCCAAAAATGTCCGACGATGTAAATCTTTTTTTTTCCTTTGTTGTACACTTTCGGTTGATTATGGTTCTAAAATACGACGAATAGCTTTCGTGTAGCTCTAGTGCGACGATATTTCAAACCTAACCTAACCTAATCGCAAATTTGCGGTCGATAATATTGCTAGTGTCTAGACTATATACCTCATATACTCTATTACCTAAAGATTACTCCAATACCAGCTGTCAAGACTTTACCCCAAAAAGAATTGCAGATGAATTTCCCCAAACACAGTCCACCAATTTCCCTTTCTTCCTAACTAAACTCACATTTTGTTGAACAAAGTATTTAATCAAAATAAATATATTTTTTAAAATTAAGTGGAAAGATTTAGATAACATGATGGTAAAGTGTTTGTAAATCCGTAAAATATTTAAAACCTAATTTCGTATACTTAAATTAAGTAGAAGTAGAAAGTTTATTCACTGAAAACCAAAGTTTTTTTTTATAATTTTTAAAAAGACATGTCATAAGTAATGTTTTTCTCTTACCTTTTTCAGGCTTTCAAACTTTTTACGGTAGTGTTCAGGTACCAAATAAATAAATATAAGACTCGTTTGATTTTATAAAAAGTATTTTAATAACAACAATTATAAGTGTGTCGATTTACTACCCCATAAACCAATTACCTCAAGATATCCTATATTTGATACACCAAACTTAATAATATCTCAAATCGAAAAGCAGACCTAAAAATAAACAGTATGTAAAGAATTTATGAATTTAGAAAACATAGAACAAAAAATAGAACTAGTATTAATTTTATCTTACAAAAAATACTAACGTAAAAAATAGCTTTTTATTACCGCTTATTACTAACAACATATTACAAAGATGTTAACGTTAATGTCTTTAACACCTTACAGTATCCCTAACAGGACCTTGCATTGGGTGAGATGGATAACACGGATTCTGCCTCTTTTCAATATCAGTTGGGATGGGGATATTAGTGTTGCAAGAGTGGCGATGCAGTTGGAAGATACAAATTGCGTCATTAAAGTCAGTGGTAGTGAGTAACCGTTTGTATAGTTAGATTGAAGAGGCGGAAATGCTTAAGTGTTCTTGTAAATGCTGTTTGTTGAGTTAAATGGTCGCTTTTGTGATAAATTTTCTTTTAAATGAAACTTTGTCATCTTAACAAAATTACTTAACAGTTTTTTTTTTATTAAAGTTATAGTTATCGGTGAAATTTTTAAAAAGATTTTTAAAAGATAATTTTTTATGAATTATTAAAAAATGGCACATAGCATAACTACTGTGACAAACAACCTAATTACCAACTATTTATTGAGAAATTTAATTGAAATATTTAATACATTAAGAAATTTTAAAAAAAATAACGGAAAACTTTGGTGTCACATTTTCAATTGAGGGAACAATTTGAAATTGGAATAATGGTTCATGCCCCGTGGGTCGAATCTCCATTAGCAGAATCCCTAATTGGTATAATAAATCTCGATGGGGTAGGATAGTTTGCCGGGTAGGGGTTCACTTAAATTGCAATATGAAAAAGTGAGAGATAGTTAGTGTGTCTTAAAAGTTTAGACAAAAGACATCTTGAGGGACCATGTAGTGAAAATCCTTCCTACAATTTACGTGCAATTTCTTTAGGAATAACAAAAGAGACACTAACATCATCACATATACAATCCCTATCTGAACTATGTGTTCTATGGATGGGGATTCGGTTCACGGGGAAGAGACCGGCATTAAAAATAACATTGCAATAAAGAACAATCCTTATTGTAATTTGAAACCGAAATATAAATTTAAAACCGTTGTCCGTTAACAGAACTACAAACGCTCTTAGCTAACATTTTTATTTCATAAATACCTGAGTGATATACTTCCCAGTCAATCATATCTGATACAAAAACAGATTATTAAATAAAAATCAAGTTTTCTAAAAATCTTCTTCAAACAAAACCAAATACATTCAACTAAACATAAAAATAATATCAGTATCACTTAATGTATAGTAGCTAAGCCAGAATGACTACTATCTAATAAGCATTCAACATTTACCTTTATTATATTCCCCATTCATTTAAAATAATACAACGCAACATTTACCTATATTATATTCCCCCATTCATTTAACACAATACAACATTTACCATATTATGTCCTCCATTCATTTAGCATAATACAATACAAAATTTACCTATATTATATCCCCCATTCGTTTAACACAATGCAACACAACATTTACCTATATTATATGCCCCATTCATTTAACACAGTTCAACACTATTGATTTCTCCAATACCTTCTAAAACCAACAATGCCAAATCGCAATCACCGTATAAGCGCGGCTAAATTATTAAGGAATTAATCAAAGCCCTCTCTCATTGTTCCCTGGGTAACCGATTAGGAGTCCTTTCTCTCTGTTCTGTGGCGGTATAGTTGGGAGAACTTGCTCCTCTGCTCCATTCGCATCTCGATTGTATGCCTCAGAGTAACAGAGAAGTAACTACACATTTGCCAACCCGGCGGCGCAATGGTTAAGGTGTTAGCCCGTGGAGCTTCTGGGACAGGCATAAGGCATGGATGTTTTTGTTTGTCAAGTACCTGCGGAGTACGTGCTCCTTAAATATGTTGGGTCCGAAAGTCCTGTGGGCGGTCCAAGTGCAGTTTCCCACGGGTACAGTTCTCTGGAGACTATTTCCCTCCCCTTCAGGGACATGTCTAAATTGTGGAGGTGGCGCGCGATGGATAGCAGCATCTGTCGTGATTGTGTGTGTGTGTTGTGTCCGTTTTACTTGACGAAGGTTTATAAGCGGGTCTCAGACAAAGCACAAAAACCTGAAAATATATGTCTACCAATCAGCCAACTACTCATTATCTGTTTGCTGATGAAGTGTGTATATAAATGGGGATGTGCAACACAAAACATTTGACAACATATGACGAGCCGACACCTGAATAGGCACCCAACGCAACCGTTAAGAGCGACATCGTACGCAGCGTTAGGACTTTGAAGGACATTTAACGTGCGTTCCCTTACACGTGGTATTATTCGTCGGCTAAGCCCGGACCCGAACCTGGGACCTTTCGCATGAATCGTATGCATGGCCAGTGCCTAACCGATTGGGCTCCCCTGCCCCCTATTAGAGGGTTAAGAGCAACTATTTGCAGATTTTAACAAACTATTTGCAGATTTTAAGAACTTCTGCAAACTTTTGCAATAAGGAGTTACGTTACTATCTCTCGGAAGCAATATTGCTCTCGGTGCTCTCAAGAGCTTCCGTTCTGTCCCTTCCGTGTCGTCTCCGTAACCGCCCACTTCTTATCCCCCCCCCCCCTCCATTGTTTGAGTGTCGTTTGCTCTTGAGATTGCTGAAGGATTGCTGGAAGCGAGTGATGTATCGCTCTTTTGGCGACACCTCTGAAGTATATCTAAGTCTTAACTCCAATTTAACATCGGTGTTGCTGTCCATCATACACGTAACTTCAAATAACAACCACGCTAGATGGCTCTTTTTTAACTGTATTGCATTACTGTCAGTCATATATAGTACAACATATATATTAATAAATAAGCCCGAAGCAACTTGGTCTTACACTCTCAGAACTTGGTCCAACACTCTCACTTGGACACGATAACTTGGTCTCTACACTTGGTCCAACACTCTCAGAAATAACACTTTCATTTTTGACGATTCGTGAATCCTCAAGCCTCATTTCGATAATTTTGAGGATTGTTTCGTCAAACTACCCCGTGACTTTTGAGTAAACGCGAATCCTCAATTTTGCTCTCTTGATTTGACGATTCTGTATCTTGATTTTGAGGAAACAGAATCTCATTGTTGTACTCGCATGCTAAAAAATGACGAAATATTTCTTTAGATCAGACGACATTCAAATCATCATAAAAATGGCGATTCAAATTGCCTCACTTTGAGGAAACGAAAACTCGGAGCATTTGCCAGTAAACGGAATCGTCAAAACTAAGGAAAATTTCGTCGTTTTTGAGCATTCATTTTTTAGAGTGTAGAGGTCTCTAGATATCACTACATCTTAAAAGCATTATATTGTTATATAAATTGTTATAAAAGCATTATTCCCAAGCTTCTGAAGTTGTATATAACAAAGATAGTAATGTGAGTGTAGAGAGGGTCCGTGCCCAACAATAACATATGCTGGACACGGGTTGTGGTAATATCTTTGGTAGCGCTACATAGTGAAAGATGTCGATTGCACTCTCAGAAATGAATACTCAAAAACGACGAAATTTTCCTTAATTTTGACGATGCCGTTTACTGGCAAATGCTCCGAGTTTTTCTTTCCTCAAAGTGAGGAAATTTGATTTGTCATTTTTATGAGGAATCGAATTTCGTCTAATCTAAAGAAATATTTCGTCATTTTTGAGCATGTGATTACAGTAATGAGATTCAGTTTCGTCAAAATCAAGATACAGAATCGTCAAATCAAGATCGTTAAAGTGAGGATTCGCGTTTACTCCAAAGTCACGCGATAGTTTGACGAAATAATCCTCAAAATTAACGAAATGAGGCTTGAGGATTAATGAATCGTCAAAAATGAAAATTTTATTTCTGAGATTGTATCGATTAACATATATTTTAAGCCTTTAAAACGTTATTCTATTGTTGAAATAATAATGTTGATTTTGGAATTTGAAAGATTTCAACTGCAAGAGTTAAAAGTGGACGAAAGAGGAAGTTCACAATCTCCAATGCAAAAATTTAATAAATTAGGATATTAAGGATGAATGTTAAAAAAAAATGATACGGTTGTGGGACATTTAAAACCCTTGGTAATATTTAACTATTCTCTTAGTTTCACCTTTATCATAACCAAATGACAAAACATCACCATTTCAACCCATTAAACCTCCATTACCAAATCCATTCAAATCAATACACTCAAAAAACACCCCAACCCTGGCGACATTGGCGACAATTAGACCCGACACCTCGCTTCACAATAATAAACAAAACGAGGCAACCCTTTGTCTTTGGTCCCAAACAACGTCACCCTTCTCGGTCTGGGGGGGGGGGGCGTAAATTGATGATGGGAGGGGAGGGAGGGTGAACCACTAGGGGGCGCTTCCGGAGCAACCCTTTTTCCCACCCACACCACCCTGATCCGGATTCAACCACGCCCATTGGGGTATGAAGTGGTGAAGGGATGCCAGATTTGGCGCTCTTTCGTATAATTGGTAACCTTTTTATAAAATTTGCTGCGCTTTACAGTAATCTATAGTAGGTAAATGGTTTTGAATTCTATGGGGTTTTTTTCCAAATTTTTTTTTATAAAATTACTAAAATTGGAATTTTCTTAAAAGTTCCGTCTAAATGTCAAATAAAAACAACTGCCTTCGATAAGGGCTTGTGTTTGTTGCCTGCCTCTATAGGACAGCAATACTATACTACGTACGACTACAACGTAAGCTTGGCTTTCCCACCACCTCGTGTGGTTTTCAAAGAAACGGTACGAGCTTCACTGTCCTCTTCCTACCTTGAGGCTCTGCTGCGAGGTCAATCTCAACTGATCTCCAAGCCCAAGAAGGGTGGAGAAATACGAAAAAATAACCTGCAAACGTGGGGGTAGAGGAGGCAGGCTTGCTTTGTAATCTTACAGACTATATACCAGACATATCATGTCGTTCAAGCTCAAAAAATCCAACATCATAAGTTGACTGTTAATTACCGCTTGGAGAGACTCAGGCAAGCGAAGATATAATCAGGCGAAGCCTTTTTAAAAGTGCGAATTTCGCAGTGCAGTTAGTGCAAATTTCGAAGCTTCTGAATCCTTCAGTAAATTTAAATTTATTAAGATGGCCAATGTCCAATTTCTAAGGCGTTTAAAGGAAAATGATAATGCAGATACCAATTTTTAAGAAAAAGTCCTACCTGTCAGAAAGAGAAAACTCGAAGCCGCTCCTACTGTACTTCGCCTCTTCCTTTTTCCACTCTTCTCTTCCACTGCAATAAGACAAAAAGAAAATTAATAGTGCAAAAAGGTAATTCCCTACATGAGTATTCAGAGAATATCCCCTACTTGATAAATGAAGATACACGAAATGAACAGCATTGATTTTTGGTGCAAAATGCAAAACAAAATTTAACTGCACATAATTAAAACTATTTGCACTAAGAATCAACGTTATTTTTCTGAATGTATCTTCAGCTTTATCTGAGATTTTGATTTTATAAAAATGTTGCATACTTAAAAAAATTTTTAATGTATGTGTACTTTTAAAATAATATAACTCAACACATTTAAAGTTAAAATCTCTCATACTATTAACAGAAATGCAAACTATGCATTCACTTGCACCTAAGACATTCCAAATTTTGCTAACATTGCACTTGGCGAATATTTTGGCACAACTCCCATCCCTGCAAACCCAAAGAAGAAACAGGGTTGGAAGAGGGGAGGGGGATTGAGAGAAGATGCTGCAGTGATTGCCGCACAAATTTGACGCCTGACCAGCTTTCCAAAGGGCTGAAACCCCCTCCCCTCCGCAAATCGAACCCCCCTCCTCCCCCCAAGCAACATTTGAATATAAAACTTCTTTCCCACCCTCCCCCACAGATACTACCAAGCGATGCTAAAATTACCATCAATTTTCAAGCCCGTTGAACTATTGATCGGGGCGCTGAAACAACCCCCCTCCTACAATTACCCCCCTCCCCCCCGCTCTCTTCGAGTTGTGTTGTTCTCTTCCTGCTTCCCCCCTTATTCGTATGACATCCCTCTCCCCCTTTCCATTTTTCCGCCGATTTCTCCAGATGCATTTTCCGGAAAAATTTTCGGGAAAAGAGTAGTTTTGCGGGGAGGTTAGATGTTATTCTTTTCGTCTGTCTTTTCGATGCAGTTTGAGTTTTTTTTATTTGTTACGCTTTCCCTTTTTTTTATTTTGAAGATTAGCCAATGTTTTGTTGTGAACAATTGTTTTTGGATTCTGTACACTCTTAAAACAAACGAGTGAATTTAACTCGGTCTGCGTTAATTGTCACTCCTTTCAATGTCGAAAATGCACTTATCCTATATTGGAGGGGATTTCACTCTTTTGTTTAGTTAAAACTCCGACAGGATCATTCCAAACGAGTGATTTTAACTCGGTCTGAGTTAATTTTCACTTCTTTCCAGTGTCGAAAATGCACTTCTCCTATTTGAGTGGATTTCACTCTTTTGTTTTAAGAGTGTAGATTCTATAACTTTAAACCTCGATACTCTAAAAGACAATTTAAGTGATTTTCTGTTTAAGTAACACACTTTTTTTTCTCTAATGGGGCTGCAATATGGGCGGTCAAGCCTTTGCGGACTCGGCATATTCCCCAAAACTGAGATCCATTTTTTGTGCATCATCTAAGCGAATCTCGCTACCAATTTTGACGCGCTGATTACAATGAATCTGAGCTCTCTGTGGATGTTAAAGTATGCCGAGATTTAATTTATCCAAGAGAACATAAGCCAAATCTCCAGGGATCTTTTACATGCCACATAATCATATGACATGCGTATCCACGATTTTCCCATCCAGAAATTGCAAAGACTCATGACTCAGCTGGAACTCAAACCCGCCCCCCCCCCCCTTTTCTTGAAGTAACACACGTTCTTAAGGGGTCACAGGAGCCTTAAAAATGTGCAAAGAAGATACTACAAAGCATAGTTTGATCTTTCATGTCATTTTTTAACTACTCAATGTATAAGTATAATTTTTTTATATGTAATTCTACAAGATTTATTTATTATAAAACAAGTTTTAAAATTTATGAAACTTTAGCCAAAACTAAATTAAATGATATTAAACATGAAGCTATTTGAACACATTGTGATTAGGCTTGCGCGGCAAATTGTGAGGTCAAAATTGAAAAAATGACCAAGAAAATGACTTTATATTGTACAAATATGTACAAACAAAGACTTATACCTAAATTCTCAGCTCAATTTTAATTCGAAATTATTTTTAAAAAATTTTTTAATCAAAATTTTTAAATTTTTATTAATTTTTTTAGATAAAAGTCCATAAAATAATTTCTAATTAAAATTGAGCTGAGAATTTAGGTATAAGTCCTAGTTTGTACATATTTGTACAATATAAAGTCATTTTCTTGGTCATTTTTTCAATTTTGACCTCACAATTTGCCGCGCAAGCCTAATCACAATGTGTTCAAATAGCTTCATGTTTAATATCATTTAATTTAGTTTTGGCTAAAGTTTCATAAATTTTAAAACTTGTTTTATAATAAATAAATCCTGTAGAATTACATACAAAAAAATTATAGTCATTTATTGAGTAGTTAAAAAATGACATGAAAGATCAAACTATGCTTTGTAGTATCTTCTTTGCACATTTTTAAGACTCCTGTGACCCCTTAAATTGTTTTCCATCGCATTTTAAATCTCATATAAATCATAAAAGGATTTTTATGAATATTGAATCAAAGAAAATGTATCTAAAATCAGGTTTTTTATTTTAAAAAGCTATCTATTCACACTAATATCAATTGTAATAATGTTATACAAACTAAAATGTGGTAAAACAACATAAGAGTTAATATGCATCATTAAATGTTCCAAATATCATTGGAAAGAGTGTATTATTATTGTATATCTATTTTATTTGAAAGATGAAACATTTGATATCAAGATATTATCACAATTTAAGTGGAAGCGCTAGTTCTAAATATTAAGTTAAAAACCGAATAGGAAATTCTAAAAGCCAATCACGAAAATCCCAGATTGACCTGTTTTTCAGGGTGTTTTTAATGTACATGAAGGCCCAGTGGCTTAGTGGAAGTGCTTCGCATTGCAACGCCACAGGTACGGGGATCGAATCCCGGATTGGGAGAGGTTGACCCATCCTTTCATACCTTGAGTGGGTCGATAAAATGGGTACCAAGCATGCTTGGGAACTAAACACTGGGGGTTCCGCGTGAGACTGACCACCTTGCCGGGACATATGCCTAGCACCCCAGAGCCCTAGGTCACGAAAGCTGAAATGTTCAGGACAGGCCTTGGCCCACTATTGGCTGTTGCGCCAAAGAGATTTTTTTAATAGCCATTATGTAATTTCTAACGATAGTAACCCACTATTTTATAAAAAGCACTCCTCCGTACCATCTATAAATCTGCAAACCAAACATTGAAGACGAAACATGTGGGAAAGAAAACAAATGTTCCGTTCCTAAACATCAATTTTTCCATCCCTGATGCGGACTTGAGATGTGAAAGTGCTGTTTTGTGGATGCGAAATTTTTCCTGAGTGCTTCCTTTTTTTCCCGAACCGTCGCAGAATAAATAACACAAGCATCAGGGGAAAAAAGGAAATAAAACGCAATCAGACGGAAGATTTCCGGGAGGATATGATCCCTTTTTCCGCGGCGCAATATAAATGTCAGATTTGGGGAAATGTTTTTATATATGCAAGGGGGACAAGTTTGTGGTTGGTATATGGGTTTTATATTGTTTTTTGGGGACTTCAATGCAATTTTGCTATCAAATTTCTTTGTGTATTCAGAAATTTCGATTTTCAATGTCGGTCGGTATCCTCTTGCGAAACCTGGCGTACCCAATTGGGGAATTTTTTTAAAACTTCCCCACAAGCAATTAATACTTAAATTAGTTCCGAAATCGGAAATCGACCTGATATGATAGAAAAAGAGTCCACACAACCATCAGTTTTCAGCCTTTGATTTCAGGTAACAGTCATTTATTTCTATAAAAAATGGAAGTTGAACGAGGGGCAATACGATATTAGAGTTTAAAAAAAAAAAAAAATTTAAATAAAATAATCTGTTAACTACAAATAAGTGATACTGCCCTTTTATTTGCATTTATAGCACAATAAAAATGTGTTTTTAGAGTTTAAAGCGTGTCCCTAAGTAACTATTGAACATACTTTTTTTCTAATTTCTTTGCAAAACCTACTTTTTAGCATATATCTGTATGAAAAGTATGCTTAGATTAAGAATATACGAGTAGGATTTTACTCGGATCTTAAGAGCGTAAAGGATAGGATATATGAGATATTAATTCTAAATCTGGGAAGTACTTTTGCTTTGCAGTGTGTTGGAATGGTAAAATGTATAATGAGTATCTTTGCCAAACTCAACTTTTCCGAAGTAAAACTAAGATATAGGTCCCAATCCATTTATGGGTGACTTCGTCCAATTTAATTTACTATTAAAAAATCGTCCATGAATGCGCCGGACAGTTTATGTTAGTTATGCTTTAGAGAAAGGGAGTTTCGGAATCACACCCTTTATACTTGCTTATAGCCCTCAGAGAGCTGGCAAACTTTGAAAAAACAATCTTATTCCCTCAGAAATCTCGACTGATTAGTTTCACAATAAAAAGTTGTAAAGTTGTTAAAACGGTTGCAAAATATTGGCAAGGCACTAATCTTAGAATCAAAGCTAATAGGCAAAATTTAGAAATAGAATGTTTGTACTGCATAGATTTAAATGAATCAGCAAATCCCTTACCAATATATCCTCTACAAACTATGCTGTCTAGGCAACTTTGAATACGTCAACAACTCTGAAACTATTATCAAACGTAAAAGATGTTTATCTAACGTTTTTCCCCTTAAAATCGGTAATTTTATAAGAAGTGAAAGGTGGGGAAAAAATCAACCAACTTGTTTAAAATTGGTTTTTTAATCTGTCTCGCCATTTATGTGCTAATTAAGGGGTCATAGGAGTCTTAAAAATGTGCAAAGAAGGAACTACAAAATTTTGTTTGATCTTTCATGTAATTTTTTAACTACTCAATATACAAGTATAATTTTTTTATATGTAATTCTACAAGATTTATTTAATATAAAACAAATTTTAAAATTTATGAAACTTTAGCCAAAACTAAAATAAATGACATTAAACATAAAGTTATTTGAACACATTGTGATTAGGCTTGCACGGCAAATTGTGAGGTCAAAATTGAAAAAATGACCAAGAAAATGACTTTATATTGTACAAATATGTACAGACAAAGACTTATACCTAAATTCTCATTTCAATTTAAGTTAGAAATTATTTTTAAAAATATTTAAAATCAAAATTTAAATTTTTTTTATTAATTTTTTTAGAAAAAAGTTCTTAAAATAATTTCTAATTAAAATTGAGCTGAGAATTTAGGTATAAGTCTTTGTCTGTACATATTTGTACAATATGAAGTCATTTTCTTGGTCATTTTTTCAATTTTGCCCTCACAATTTGCCGCGCAAGCCTAATCACAATGTGTTCAAATAGCTTCATGTTTAATATCATTTATTTTAGTTTTGGCTAAAGTTTCATAAATTGTAAAACTTGTTTTATAATAAATAAATCCTGTAGAATTACATATAAAAAAATTATACTCATTTATTGAGTAGTTAAAAAATGACATGAAGGATCAAACTATGCTTTGTAGTATCTTCTTTGCACATTTTTAAGACTAATGTGACCCCTTAAATCAACATTGCCCAACCCATTGGACCCAAAACCCAACCCAACACGGACCCTTCAACCACACCACCAGAACTAATCCAATTTCCCCCAAAAATCGTTGTAAGGTGAGACATCATCATCACCATCCAGGGCACTACAGCCTTGAGCCAATACCACCTAGATTAAGAGGCCGAAGAACTGAGCAACACAACGTCACACTAGTTAACCAATTTCGATTTTTTGACCAATAACGTCGTTTGATGACGTCGCATCTTGATTCATATTATCTTAAAAATTTATTCAAATACAAGATCTAGTCACGAATGATCATTGGTCAAAACCACAGAATCGGTCCCCTAATTTGACGTCAAGCATTTAGTTCGCCGGCCTTCTAATCTAGGTGGTATTGCTTGAGCAGGCCAGGGCCGTCCCAACGAGCTTTTGCCATCTTGATCTACTTTGGGCCACGGCTCTCCCGTTGTTTACTCCTAAAGTTCGTAGGTCTTCCTCGACTGCATCCAGCCATCAAGTTGGTGGGCGACCTCTTCTTCTAACTCCATCTGGTTTAGAGAATGTCACCTTTTTGACTTGGTTTCGGTCATCCGAACGAAAAACGTGTCCTAGCCATCGAATGCGGTTTGACTTAAGGGGTCTAAGGAGTCTTAAAAATGTGCAAAGAAGGAACTACAAAGCATAGTTTGATCTTTCATGTAATTTTTTAACTACTCAATATACAAGTATAATTTTTTTATTTGTAATTCTACAAGATTTATTTAATATGAAACAAATTTTAAAATTTATGAAACTTTAGCCAAAACTAAAATAAATGATATTAAACATAAAGCTATTTGAACACATTGTGATTAGGCTTGCGCGGCAAATTGTGAGGTCAAAATTGAAGACATGACCAAGAAAATGACTTTATATTGTACAAATATGTACAAACAAAGACTTATACCTAAATTCTCAGCTCAATTTTAATTAGAAATTATTTTAAGAACTTTTTTCTAAAAAAATTTATAAAATTTTTTGAATTTTGATTTAAAAAAATTTTTTAAAATTATTTCTAATTAAAGTTGAGCTGAGAATTTAGGTATAAGTTCTAGTTTGTACATATTTGTACAACATAAAGTCATTTTCTTGGTCATGTCTTCAATTTTGACCTCACAATTTGCCGCGCAAGCCTAATCACAATGTGTTCAAATAGCTTTATGTTTAATATCATTTATTTTAGTTTTGGCTAAAGTTTCATAAATTTTAAAATTTGTTTCATATTAAATAAATCTTGTAGAATTACATATAAAAAATTTATACTTATACATTGAGTAGTTCAAAAATTACATGAAAGATCAAACTATGTTTTGTAGTACCTTCTTTGCACATTTTTAAGACTCCTGTGACCCCTTAAGGGGTCATAGGAGTCTTAAAAATGTGCAAAGAAGGTAGGGTCAGTCAAGTGGGGTAAGTGTGATTGGGGGTAAGTGTGATAAACAGCTCTTGTAACTTTGGAAATCATTCTAAAAATCTGAAAGTTTGCAATATAAAACATTAGGCCACTTATAATTAAACTAAAAAGAAATATTGACCTTATTTTTTGTTTAAAGAAAGTTTTGAGCTTTTGAATTTAAGTGCTACTGCCTTCTTTTTATGTGGGTTTTCCTATGTGGGGTAAGTGTGATAAAACAGCAATGGTTTTGAAATGCAAATTTTGTACACTTAAAATTGGAATTCAAACATACAATTTTTTTTTCTACATATGTATGTTTCTTATAATAATTCACTACCAATTTTAGGATTTGGAATTTACTTGAAGCAAAGAACGAATTTTCTTAATGAAAAATGCAGAAACCCTATCACGCTTACCCCACTTGACCCTACTACAAAGCATAGTTTGATCTTTCATGTCATTTTTTAACTACTCAATAAATGAGTATAATTTTTTTATATGTAATTCTACAAGACTTAATTAATATAAAACAAATTTTAAAATTTAGGAAACTTTAGCCAAAACTAAAATAAATGATATTAAACATAAAGCTATTTAAACACATTGGGATTAGGCTTGCGCGGCAAATTTTGAGGTCAAAATTGAAAAAATGACCAAGAAAATGACTTTATATTGTACAAATATGTACAAACTAGGACTTATACCTAAATTCTCATCTCAATTTTAATTAGAAATTATTTTTTTAAAAATTTAATATCAAAATTTAAAATTTTTATTAATTTTTTTTAGAAAAAAGTTCTTAAAAAAATTCCTAATTAAAATTGAGCTGAGAATTTAGGTATAAGTCTTTGTTTGTACATATTTGTACAATATAAAGTCATTTTCTTGGTCATATCTTCAAATTTGACCCCAAAATTTGCAGCGCAAGCCCAATCACAATGTGTTCAAATAGCTTTAAGTTCAATATCATTTATTTTAGTTTTGGCTAAAGTTTCATAAAGGCCCTCGCCAGATAAGACGGTGAAAAATGCCCCCATTCCAATCGGGCTAATTTTTTTTCTGAAAATACCTCATAGTATGGACAACTTCTCAGCCAAGTTTCAGCTCAAAAATGTGACGCATTTTTGAGTAAAAAATTAAAGTTTTTTTTTCTTTTTAAATTGATTATTCCCTGAATATATTTGATAAATCCAAAAAACTACTCATGAGTTTTTAGATATTATTGAGTAGTATTCTCAGAAAAATCCGCTCATAAATCTGATCGAGCGATCATTCTTAAAAATGCATTTTTATTTTTCAAAAAAAAATTTCATGCCAAAATCGTTTGGTCACAACTTAGGATTTTGTCTCTACATATTCCTCTATTATCAATCTATAATATATATTTTTTTCAGATTTTTAAAATTATTGGACGATAGTTTAAAAAAAATAAAATATTCTTAAAACCTGACTTTTCGCACTACTTACTCGGCAGATGGCACTCCTAACAAAGGCGGGGAAATTCAATCTGGGAGAATTTCTTTCGGACTAAAGAATTTAGCATAGATTTAGAAAGTAGCAGATCTGCCTCTAGGGGGAAAGGTGAAGCCATTTGTTAACCATTATCCCATAAGGCAGTTCGCAAGCTCTTGCACATGGCATGCCATACGCCACCAGATGGCACTATGAGATAATTCGACTAATAAGAGATATATATTCAATATTAACTAATTAAAACTTTTTACAAGTTTCGCTAGCATAATTTTATAGCTGCATGCGTATTGATAATTTCTGTAAGGCATGAGGTATATATTCACAAAAGAAGCAAGTTAAAAATGCAGTTTTTATTGTATGTAACTCTTCGGAAAAACCATTTTCGTGAATCAATATCCCGTGATGCATTGCGAAAACGACGAAATGTGGATTCATCACGCATCATTGCGTTGTACGGGATTGCGCAATCGGTGAGCATGCTATTTCTAAATCTATGGATTTTAGAGCAAAAAAATCAGGCTTTAAGAATTATTTTTTTAAACTATCGTCCAATAATTTTAAAAATCTGAAAAAAATATATATTATAGATTGATAATAGAGGAATATGTAGAGACAAAATCCTAAGTTGTGACCAAACGATTTTGGCATGAAATTTTTTTTTGAAAAATAAAATTGCATTTTTAAGAATGATCGCTCAATCAGATTTATGAGCGGATTTTTCTGAGAATACTACTCAATGATATCTAAAAACTCATGAGTAGTTTTTTGGATTTATCAAATATATTCAGGGAATAATCAATTTAAAAAGAAAAAAAACTTTAATTTTTTACCCAAAAATGCGTCATATTTTTGAGCTGAAACTTGGCTGAGAAGTTGTCCATACTATGAGGTATTTTCAGAAAAAAAATTAGCCCGATTGGAATGGGGGCATTTTTCACCGTCTTATCTGGCGAGGGCCTTTTAAAATTTGTTTCATATTAAATAAATCTTGTAGAATTACATATAAAAAAATTATACTTATACATTGAATAGTTCAAAAATTACATGAAAGATCAAACTATAGTTTGTAGTACCTTCTTTGCACATTTTTAGGACTTCTATGACTCCTTAATGACTTTTACAATGTCCGGTTGTTTGTACTTTTGATATATCCCCTTATTATATAAGGTGCGCCATACATTATTTTCACATACTGCTCCAAATATCCTTCTTGGAATTTTTCTTCTAAAAAATCATCAACTTATTCATCATTAATCATCAACTATAGCTGGTGAGACAAGTATAGGTTTTTTTTTGTTTACTTGTTTACTGAACCACTTGGACATAACTTTTTGATCTAAGAAAAGATAGGATTTAAATATGAATTCAACTGTCAGAAATAAAGATCTTATATCAAAAAAAGTTAGAGTTATTGTAGAAGTTATTTTTCTTCATGATAAATTACACAATTTCCTGTGTGGCCACTTGGAAGCAAATCATGGGGAAAAGGAATAATGTTAATTCAATTACGTCTTTAAGTTTTTGCAGTTTTCATTCTAGATGCCATTTTTTTAACCTTAAAACTATCTACAGTAAAGTTCAAAGTAGATAAAAGAGCTTTGTCTCAGTAGCCCACCAGATTCGTCTCAGTGATTAATTTTTTGAATATGAAATCATCATTAAATGTTTATTATATTGTATTTGAGTTTTTTTTTGTTGTTTTCAAAAACCATTGAAAGGTAAAACGGAGTCTATTTGAAATAATATGATTAATGAATATTCATAATGATTTCACAGTTGAATGAAATTAATCATTGAAGCGATTAGGGTCAGTCTACTATCACCCATAAGTTTTTGAGTTGCTGTCACAACTATATACAAAAACACTTCAATTTTTTTTCCAACCACAATCACTCTTTAATATTCACATCAGCCCCCACAACACCCCCTCCCCTTTTCAAAAAATCCCCTCTAAAGTGTGAGACACCGGATAGACCTACAAACTTAACCAACCGACTGAATAGATATATTTTACATAGAGTCGTCCGGATTTCATTTAGAGGAGGGTGGAGGGTGCAAATGATCCCTTTATACCTACTCCCACCACCCCATTGTGCTTTTCGGTGATGCCACCCTAATCTATTTATTCGCGTTAGTGTGTCGAGAGTGGGGTGCCTCTTCAGCTCTTGACCCCGCTGTCATTAGCCGGGGCCGTGCCACCCGCAGCCCTTTTGTGCTTTGCGCTTTTGGTTTGGTTGAGCGACAAATTATATCGACGGTTTTGTTCCGGCGCAGAAGAAGAGGAAGCGCTTTTGTGGTAATTTTCCGTCTGTGATTTCGGGAGGGGGAATCGGGTTAGTTCTGGTGATGTGGTTGGCTGTTTGTGGTTGTTGAGTTTCTGGTCCCTGGGGTTGGCGGAACGTTGATTAAATTAACACATAAATGACGTGTTGATTAAAAAATAAGTTTAATCTAGTTGATAGCACCAATTGGTCCAAAACTTTTTTCTTTTTAGTGTTTTTATGTATGAAGCTTTATCTCGTGATTGGTTTTTCGTAGGGTAGACTGACCAGTGAGTGAACAGGAACCAGTCAATGAACATTTGGTGAATATAATTTTAAAAAATAAGGACTGAAAATCATTCCACTATATGGATTGGCAAGACTGACTTCCTCCCATGTAGTAGGGAGCTATCTGACAATGGTTGGTTGTCCTGGTCATTATATCCTGGGGTTCATTCACTGGCGAGCATGACGTCTTAAACGTTCATTCACTGGTTAGTCTACCCTATTCTCTTGGCATCCCCAAGCAATCACTGATGAATGAAAATGATTTTGGTAACATCTTGCAAAATGCGTGTCCATGTTTGGCAAAGGTTCACATGTCCCTTGTAGCACTGCAGTACTGGACAATCTAGGCTCATACACTCTTAAAACAAAAGAGTGAAATCCACTCCAGTTGGAGAAGTGCATTTTCGACACCGTAAAGGCATGCATATTTACTCAGACTGAGTTAAAATCACTCGTTTGGAGTGATCCTGTCGGAGGTTTAACACACAAAGGATCCACTCCAAAAGGAGAAGTGCATTTTCCAGTCTGGAGGAGTGAAATCCACTCAGACTGAGTTAAATTAGGAGTGTTTGTTTTAAGAGTGTACCCATCGCCTAATGCATAATGGACATACGTTTTACCGACGCTGGGCAATATCGGGGTGCAATATTGGTTTGAATATTTGAAAAAACTTGCAATTCAAAACTAGTTAAAAAAATATTGTGAAATGTAATATTTGCCATTTACACTTGCAAAATACTATAAGATTGCAGAAAAATTAAGTATTGCACTTTTCGTTATTTCCTGAATGAAACCTCAAAGAACGGGGAAATCTGGTTAAAATCTGTAGAAAATGATCGATTTCCACCAATATTTTCAAGTTTGTCCGATACTCATGCAACATGGCCAAAATTGTTGTGCTACCTGGGTAGGCATTATATTATGGGATTTTTTTCATGTTGGAAGAAGGGACACACAAGCTATGTGACGCATGACTGACGTCACAAGATGATTGAGATAAAAGACGACTACGGACTTGTAACGGGGTGGAAAGCTTTTAGCTAGTTGTAAAACGATGTTTGTTCGGGAATGCTCTACCAGTATCTAAATATGATATATCCACTGTTAATTCAGTTATTATTTGTTCATCGAAGCAAGATGTACCTAAATTGAAAGTTTGTTTATTAAATTGAACTCTAAGAAACTATGCCTAGTATTACTCGACTCTTTGCCCACATTAAACCTACATTTAAATTAATATATTTATCATAAATCATACTTATAGATCGAGTTTGGCGATAATATTGGTTTTAGAGAAAATGGTTAACCAGGTGAAACACCAACATTAATAGTTATATTCCCAAATGAGAGGTATTTCTAAAGGAGGAGGTTTCAAGAGTTCAATTGATGACGCCCTTGTTGAAACAAAAACAACTCACCGGGTTTTTCACACCCTCCAACCCGGGGTTAGAGACGCGTCGACAGATGTTATCAGGACCAGAGATCTCCCCATCGCGCCAGGTATCATTATAATAAGCCGCGAAAGCAGATGTTAACATGAGCATGCGCGTCCCCATGCAAAATCACCATTAGCCCAAAAGAAATGGATTTTGGTTTTGGGTGTTGTGCAGGTGTTGGTTTTGAATAAATGTAACTGGCCATTTTAAGGGCGAAATAAAAAAAAATTAGTGCGTCTAAGTAGAAAAAAAGTGGTCATTATGCAAAATTTCATGTGAATATTGCCCAAGACATGATGTAGAAAATTTCTGACTATATGGGAAAAAAATTGGCCATTTTAAGGGGGAATTTTTTTAAACAAATATTTGAGTGCGTCTAAGTAGAAAAATGTGGTCCTAATGCAAATTTGTATGTGAATATTGTCCAGGACATGATGTAGAAAATTCCAGACTATATGAATAAAAATTTTAGGAGATCCTTACGGAAAATGTTGTGTATGTTCAATGTTGCTGTGTATGTCTGAAACTGTGGTGCAAGTTGGCTGTTGCATCATACAGAGTATCCATAAAAGAATGTTCGAGTTTCAAATTGTAATAGTATCAGCTGTAATAGTTCAACAGTTGTGGTTGAAGGTGACGAATAAAGATGAACTCCAACAGTTTCAGATAAGCGCATGCGTTTGTACCACATCGTTTTCACAGTTGCAGTGTCATCTATTCATTACTTGCTTACATTACTCCGGAATTGCTGCAGACAGTATGGGAATAATTGCATTTGCGTTTGGATGTGTGCCGCATCACTAGAGGCGCAGTTTTCCTTCAATTTCATGTATGATTTGTTATATTTGGAATGAAATAAACTTCTGTAATATAACATTAAAACTCGGACATTCTTTTACGGACACCCTGTATTTTTGCTACCATTTTTCGTCTTCTTTATAGCAACAATCAAGTCAATGACGCTAGGTTAATATTTGAGTCAAAATGGGGATCAGATTTTTTTTAATTACTGAACTTTTGGGGCCCTACAGCATTTAGCACAATAGAAACTAAAATATGTCCCGGTTAGGTGGTTAAAAACACGCTGGACCCCCAGTACTTAGTTCCCAAGCATGCTTGGTACTCATTTTATCGACCCACTCAATGGGTGAATGAACCTTGCCCGATCCAGGATTCAAGCCCCGGACCTGTTACATACACTCTTAAAGCAAACGAGTGAAATCCACTCCAGTAGGAGAAGTGCATTTTCGACACTGGAAAGGAGTGAATATTTAATCAGACTGAGTTAAAATCACTCGTTTGGAGTGATCCTGTCGGAGGTTTAACACACAAAGGATCCACTCCAAAAGGAGAAGTGTATTTTCTAGATTGGAGGAGTGAAAATTACTCAGACTGAGTTAAAATCACTCGTTCGTTTTACGAGTGTAGCAATGCGAAGCACTACCGCTACGCCACTGGGCCTCGTTAAGCGTAATAAAAAACTAAAATGTATTGCCCTGCAAGTTTTGGGGACCCTAGGCCTGGGCCTAACGAGTCTCATGATAGACAAACTACATTGCAGTTGCAGCTTTTTCAAATCAACAAGATCATTTTGGTTGTTTGTTTACCCCAAAAGGTGGACCCTCTTTTGAAAAAAGTGTAGCCCTCGATCAAAATTGGCGCTGGTAAATTTTTTTGTTGATGAAGTTTTGGTAATGATTTCCGTGTCTTGATTTTGCGATAGCGAAGTGTTTGGGGAAACGAGGAATTAGCAAGTCTAGGTGCCGCGGTGTCTTTTGGAATCCTGTTAATTTGTTTGTATACACTCTTAAAACAAAAGAGTGAAATCCACTCCAGTTGGAGAAGTGCATTTTCGACACTGGAAAGGAGTGAATATTTACTCAGACTGAGTTAAAATCACTCGTTTGGAGTGATCCTGTCGGAGGTTTAACACACAAAGGATCCACTCCAAAAGGAGAAGTGTATTTTCTAGACTGGAGGAGTGAAAATTACTCAGACTGAGTTAAAATCACTCGTTCGTTTTACGAGTGTAGCAATGCGAAGCACTACCGCGACGCCACTGGGCCTCGTTAAGCATAATAAAAAACTAAAACTTATTGCCCTGTAAGTTTTGGGGATCCTAGGCCTGGACCTAAGAAGCCTCATGATAGATGAACTACATTGCAGTTGCAGCTTTTTCAAATCAACAAGATCATTTTGGTTGTTTGTTTACCCCAAAAGGTGGACCCTCTTTTGAAAAAAGTGTAGCCCTCGATCAAAATTGGCGCTGGTACATTTTTTTGTTGATGAAGTTTTGGTAATGATTTCCGTGTCTTGATTTTGCGATAGCGAAGTGTTTGGGGAAACGATGAATTAGCAAGCCTAGGTGCCGCGGTGTCTTTTGGAATCCTGTTAATTTTGTATAAGGGCATTCTTCAAGAAGTTGCTTGACCTAGTAAAAAAGAAGCCGTTTTAGACTACTGTTCATTGCTAAAGAAGCTTTTCGTTTTTGAAGAAAAAAAACTGATAGTTGGTGTGCCAGAAAAATACCAGATATCGTATATAAGGAAAATCAGTTTGTTTTATACAGGGTGAGGCAAATAAAAGCAGCCCCCAACGTGATGTTAAGAATCAACAGAATTGTTGCCAAGTCAAAAACCAAAGCAAAAACAGGTTTGCTAATGCTAACCAAAAGTATTGGTGGCTTCAATATTAAGCCCAATCAAACACTTGCCGACTTATTTGCCGGTAACTACGCTATGGTTTGAGAAGCAAGTTGAAATTAAATATAAACAAGGTTTGTAGATCTGCTCAAGAAAAGTTCCCACTAATGATTATTTCGTTCGTTATTTATCCTAGAGAATCTATTAATTGCAAGACACAAAATTTGCATTATGGGTTTTCTTCATACAATACGAACTAAGATCTGAACTTGCCACTAGTCGCTGAGTAGCTCTAATGCGAAGCTAATCCGATCCAACCTATGCAAAAACTGGTTTCAGGCTGCTTCAGGAGTTTTTCTCGCCAAGCATTTCAATGTATTTCGATCTCTAGAACGTATTCACTTTTATTTGCCTCAACCTGTATTTTCGGAAAAAACTGCCAGTTGGTGTGCCAGTAAAATACCGTATAAAATTTAGTGAAAATCTGTTTGTTTTATAAAAGTTATTTGTAACTTGAATTCAAAAGTTGATTTTAATAGACAAGGAAAAAAACAATATTCTATATCCCCCAGTTGGAAATCAATCCCCCAGTCACCCCAGTATCAACCGAGCATACTGACCACAACCTCGGAATGGACTTAACTCAAAGAAAAATCGTATTTATGGCAAATTTCCTAGAAAAACTTCGTAAATGGGTTACCGACAGTAGGAAAGAAAAATGTCACACAAAAATAAGCTTAAGAGAATTGAGTTTATCTAAATAAACAAAATATTTTTTAAAAATTTAAGACCATAGGTAAATGACAATTTATGTACAGCAAATAAATTTACACAAGAAAACTTCTTTTTAAACTTCAAAATAACTTTTTTTATACGGAAATGTAGGTGTTAATGGTATTCGGAAACAGGTTGTTAATGGGTAAATATGTTTACATTACACAGAGTACAATTTATGTACAGCAAATTATTTACACAAAAAAAATCTTTTTAAACTTTACATTAACGTTTTTATTCTGAAATGAAGGTGCTAATGTTTTTAATAGACAAGGACAAACAATATTAGGAAAGAGGACATTCGGAAAGAGGTCGTTAATGGGTAAATAGGTTTACATTACACAGAATACAATTTATGTACAGCAAATTATTTACACAAAAAATCTTTTTAAACTTTACATTAACGTTTTTATTCGGAAATGAATTTTCTAATGGTATTCTTAACGATATCGTTAATGGGTAAATAGGTTTACATTACACAGAGTACTTGTAAGACTCGGTAAATAGATTTCAAAGAATAAGAAAATGGTAAATAAACCACTTGCATATTGTTGTTTATAGAGGCAAAACATTGCACACATTAGTTTATAAATATTCTCAGAACTTACGATACATTTCCCCCATGCATTGACGAGTCGAAATAACCGTCCCATCTCATTAATCTGACGCGGAGAGGTGTGGCGCTTTTTGTCCCTCCGATCCATAACTGGGCGTCAGAACCTGTCCCGTATCGAAAATAACTTCAAATTAGTTTTTAATCTGTTAATGATTGGCATTCAACAGCTAACGCAATTTGTCATCCGTTCTTTCTATCTTCTAACAGCACGGCTTTTTGCTGAAACATGTGTAAGCGTCGCATCATCAATTACTCCATGCTGATTTCTGAAATGTGTGGGCAGTTTGATGCTTTATTTGCATGTAGACCTAACTGATTTATTTAACGTGATGGGAGGATTAAATGTATCAATTTTTTCTTTCGAATCTAGAAGCTGAATGAAGGTGTATTTTGCATAAGACCAAAGCGAGATTTGTACAAGATGGTTAGTTTAGATTGAACTGCTGCCGCACTAGAGCAACACGAGGGCTACTCGCTACTGGTGTCCAGTATCGAAAATAACTTCAAATTAGTTTATAATCTGTTAATGATTGGCATTCAACAGCTAACGCAATTTGTCATCTCTCTCCTCTGTAGCTTTTTGCTGAAACATGTGTAAGCGTCGCATCATCAATTACTCCATGCTGATTTCTGAAATGTGTGGGCAGTTTGGTGCTTATTTGCATGGAGACCTAAATGTGTGGCATTTGTTTAACTGATTTATTTAACGTGTTGGGAGGATTTATAAATGTATCAATTTTTATCATTCGAATCTAGAAGCTGACTGAATGTGTATTTTGCATACAACTAAAACGAGGTTTGTACAAAAGAGTTAGGCTAAATTATAGTTGCACTAGAGCTACATGCTGATTATTGGTGGTGTAATTTAGACCCACAGTTAAGTGAAGAGCCGACACCTGCGTCAACCAATATGTTCTTTATGCAATATAACTTTTTATTGTTTTTTAATCTGTTAATGATTGGCATTCAACAGCTAACGCAATTTGTCATCCGTTTTTTTTTCTATCTTTTAACAGCACGGCTTTTTGCTGAAACATGTGTAAGCGTCGCATCATCAATTACTCCATGCTGATTTCCGAAATGTGTGGGCAGTAGGATACTTTATTTGCATGTAGACCAAACTGATTGTTTAACTGATTTACTTAACGTAATAGGAAGATAAGATGTATCAATTTTTAATTCGAATTTTAGAAGTTGAATTGATGTATATTTGCATGCGAACTCAATGAGGTTTGGAATTAGGATGGACAAAATAATATATACACGCTTTGCAATTTTAACTTTTTTTTCACATTATTTAAAAACTACTAAAAAATAATTTGTAAATTTTATTATTTTAATGGAAATTCTTAATTACTCTTAAATCCAACTTAGTTAACAATTCTTAACCCTTTATGAGGATGTTGGAAGTATACTTCCCAGCAACTTCATCAATTTTGATTAGATGCTGCCATCTCCTGATAAATTCAGAAAACACAAACAAAATTACTAATGCAGGATTCCCATGGACGATACGTTTGAATAGCTCCCAGCGGGCGTTGGGAAACATACTTCCCACCGAAATAAAATGGTCTTAGGAATCAAAATTAATTTTAGGTATTGAGCAAAATGAATTTCTTTTATAACCCTTTTCGACCGGTGGTCAGGTGGCGCTGATTTAAAATTACGAGACTAAATTTGGAGTTTTATCGAAAAATTGCATTAAACAGCATCAATGCCAGCAACTCCTTAAGAACAAAGTCATTTTTTATACAAATAACGAATGATACAAGTCAGCTGATTCGGTATCGATATTTTTGAAGAGCTTGAACATTCTCTTTGCTACCCGCACGATCGTGTGAGCCCGGTCGTAAAGGGTTATATCAATCTCAATCCCAGAAATACTTTAACGTCACATTAATGGGGAAAAAATTGCCTTATAAAGGGTTAACCATTTCCTACAACAATATCAAAGCAGCTTCTTCAACAACCCGAATCTTCAAAACAAAACAAAAAAACTGAAAAAAGAAAAATTAACTAACAGCAAAAGAGGTGATATACAGTCTAGAATTTCTCCTGAAAATTAACAATGCCCCTCTCAATATACCCATTTTTCCCTAACAACCAGGCCTAAGGGTAGAAAATAAAAGAAAAAAAGCTAAAAATGGCGCCTATTAAAAGTGAAGCCCGATCCCCCGCCATATATCAGGCCTAGGTGGGGCCGAATGCTCTAAAGGCCGAAATATGTAATTAACTTCTGATAAATGATCGTTTGGCGGCTCCCCCCCCCCTCTTTGGAACATTTTAGAGTGCAAGGTTCGTGTTCTATATCTCTTGGAGGTGCTTCTTTCTTTTTACAGAGTGGATTTTGGGGAGAGGATAGAATGAGAATATTTGTTTTGGAGATGTGGAATTTTTCGGAATGTGAGGGTTTTAATTTTTTTTTATTAGGGGAATGAAGTCGCAAAAATTATTTTAGTTTGTAATTGATCTACTTTATAATGCATAATTAAATATGTTGGTGCAAGATTGTACTATAATCCTGGAAGATTTTAGCTGCCTTCATTGTTCGGGATGTTCATTTACCTTATTTTGCGTTGTATCGAAAATATGGTTTTACCCCCCACAAAATATTTATATTCACACTCCAAATAGTAGTGGAAGTTAGAAAGTTCCAGGATTTCGGTGCAATCTTGCACAATTCTTTTTAACAGAGTTATTTAAATTCTTATGAACCTTAACAACGCATGGTGTTGTATGTTAAGGTATATGCTATTGGTATTTTTTCATTTTTATTCAACGAAGTACAATAATTACTCCACAACATAATTTTAAATAAATGACAAGAAAGGGTTATGAGCACTTTACAGAGCTTTACGATTCCTGACATCATTGCTTAGAAAACAACTTAATTCGATAGCTAATTTCATTTATAAAATATGTATGAATAAACAAGCAGAAAAAAAACTCAACTTAATTTTAAATTTTATAATTTAAAACAGCAATTGACATACCGATTTATCATCTGAACGAAAAGTACACCAAAACAAATCACTACAGCAATACAATATAAGATTTATGACATAAGTGACATAATTTTAAAGCATATTTCATGTTTCACGGTATAAATAAACAAAAGTTTTGAATCAGGAAAAACACAACTGATTTTTTTTAATTTATAATTAAAAATGGCTATTGACATACCAATTTATCATCTGAACATAAAGTACAAAAAAAAAATCTTGAATTAAATCTTCAATTTTCACCTCAACAATTACTATTTACATTTATGACATCAATGCTTGAAAAACGACGTAATTCTATATCCGATTTCATTTTTTACTATCTGAACAAAGGTTGAGAAGCAGAAAAACCACAACTTAATTTTATTTTTCTAATTTAAAACAGCAATTGACATACCAATTTATCATCTGAACAGAAAGTACAAAACAAATCTTCAATTTTCACTTCAACAATACTGTTAACGATTTATGATATTAATGGTTGGGAAACGACATAATTCTATATCCAATTTAATTTTTTACTATCTGAACAAAGGTTGAGAAGTAAAAAAAAACACAACTTAATTTTATATTTATAATTTCAAACAGCAATTGTCTAACCGATTTATCATCTGAACCAAAACCACATTAAATCGAATCCTTACAACAAATTTTATTTATCCCCTTGACACGGTACTAAAACAGGAAAACCAAATTAAAAATGCCTAATTACTGCTAAAAAACACACAAAAAACCATTCAATAATCATTCATTTCATGTGTCTTAAGGGGTCATAGGAGTCTTAAAAATGTGCAAAGAACGAACTAAAAAGTATAGTTTGATCTTTCATGTAATTCTATAGGATTTATTTAATATAAAACAAATTTTAAAATTTATGAAACTTTAGCCAAAACTAAAATAAATGATAGTAAACATAAAGCTATTTGAATACATTGGGATTAGGCTTGCGCAGCAAATTTTGATATCAAAATTGAAAAAATTAAAAAGAAAATTACTTTATATTGTACAAATATGTTCAAACAAAGACTTATACCTAAATTCTCAGATCAATTTTAATTAGAAATTATTTTTTTTAAAAATTTAAATCAAAATTTTAAAAATTTTATTATTTTTTTTTTAGAAAAAATTCTTAAAATAATTTCTAATTAAATTGAGCTGATAATTTAGGTATAAGTCTTTGTTTGTACATATTTGTACAATATAAAGTCATTTTCTTGGTCATTTTTTTCTATTTTGACCTCAAAATTTGCCGCGCAAGCCTAATCCCAATGTGTTCAAATAGCTTTATGTTTAATATCATTTATTTTAGTTTTGGCTAAAGTTTCATAAATTTTAAAATTTGTTCTATATTAAATAAATCTTGTATAATTACATATTAAAAAATTATACTTATATATTGAGTAGTTAAAAAATTGCATGAAAGATCAAACCATGCGTTGTAGTATCTTCTTTGCAAATTTTTAAGACTCCTATGACCCATTAAAAGTAATTTCAAAGCGCGTTGATGCGTATGACATCCTCCTGATGATACCCTGATAAGACTAAAGGATTAAAGGTGTCAGAAGGAAGAAGATACGAAGATAATTGATAAGGTCTGTCAACACCTTTTTAACCCCTACCAAACATCCTTAAACGTTTTCTTTTTCATCGTGACCACGATGAATTGAACCGTTGATGGTGTAATGCAATATTTGGTTTTTCATATGATTAGGTCAGAGTCTACGTTAAGGTTTGTCTCGATTATGATGAGGTGTTTTTGAAATTTTTGGGGAAATTAACTAATTTTGTTTTTTTGTGCGTGAACACTCTTTTTCACAACTTTAAGGTAATCAAGATTTGACACCGGTATTCAAAAATTTAAACTTAGAAGGGGAAATACCCACATAGGAAATTAATCTTGAATAAAATATGGTTTCATGTCAAAAAATAAACACATTCTTCAAGCAAATATATATTTTTCTGTCTTACAGTGTAAGTAATCAAATAAAATAAATGTCTGTAGTTTTTATTATCTACACATATCTCTGGACTAATGTTTTATTTTTAATTTTTAAAGGCATTTTAAATACAATATTCTAAGAACCCATCGTTCTTTCTCATTTCGCAGGTGTGAATCTCAACAAACGGATTTTTTAATGCTAAAACATATATGTACTGTTAAAAAATACAATAGGAAATATTCAAATTGGAGGCAGTCGTACACTCTTTGCCAACCTAAGTTAGGTAGGTAGAAATATGCTATGGAGAAGATCCTTCCGCGTATGTAAAGAGTTCCATAAATAATTTGTGAATCCTTCCAGAAAACATGTTTAAAACATTAATTTCTTTTTAAGGTCTAACAGATTTGAATATTATTGGAACAAATTTGGCAATTTTATCAGAATAAAAAGTGTATTTCGGTTAAATTGTATTCAAATCATTTTGAATGTAAATATTACCTTACAAGAGTTTCCAACTAACGGACCAACCGCTCTTTTCCCTCTGCCTTTTTACTCTTTGGTTTTACCCAAGCTAGGTTGGCACGGAGTGTAGACCTGCATTCATTTTGAAAATGAAATTTTAGCAATTAATACTTAAGAATGCCGAAAATGGATATGGTACTTTATAAATAAAAATACCCTAACAATGACTATCAGGTTTAGGCCTCAAAGTAATCTTAAGGCGGTATTTCATACTTAATGTACTTAATTCTTAATTTTTGCATACATTATATTTCTAATAGCAGAATAAAATATATTAATAGCGGAAAAAATAATTTTAATTTATTTGAAATAAACCAGCATCTTGCATACTTTTAATCCAAAAAAAGTATTTTGATCTTTGACAGTCATACATATTACTAGAAAAATTTTGTAGAAAACATCTTTTGGCCGAAACTTAATTATATAAATTTTTTAAAACATTAGCATCGCCATGGACTACCATTGAATATGGTCATTAAAATTTTTAGAAATTGTATCCTTTTTATTGATATAACATAAAATAATGCTTTTTAAATTGTATTAAATTTTTTAATAGTTATTTTTCCTCTTATAAAACATGATACAGTAACCCCTTGCTATATCGCGCTCCGTTACATCGCGCATTCGGATATATCGCGCCTTGTATCATATCTCCCAATTTTTTCCCCGTTTTTTTTTCTACATATGTGCGTACTTTCGTTAAAATCGACATAAGGTTCAAGATAGGCGACAGGTCAAGGTATAGGAGAGAAAAATTAAAACAGATTACTTTCGATGGATATTTTGCTAGAAAATGAGAGAAATATGCATAGTATTATACAGTCTCAGAAATGACACTCATTTTTGACGATTGATGAATCCTAAGCCTCATTTCGTTAATTTTGAGGATTGTTTCGTCAAACTATCACGAGACTTCAGTAAACGCAAATTCAATAGAAAGTCCTTTCTGATTTTTTTAGAGGAGTTATATTATTTAATATGATTTAGTTTTATCTTTTAAATACATACTGAACTTTAGTTTAAAAACTTTGTTGAGAGCCATAAAAATTGAAAAATATAGTATTTTTGAAGTTGCTGTAATATCCTATGCATAACAAAATGCCCAAGTTTCCGAACTTCAACCATATTTTAAGGGGTCACAGTAGTCTTAAAAATGTGCAAAGAAGGTACTACAAAACATAGTTTGATCTTTCATGTCATTTTTGAACTACTCAATGAATGTGTATAATTTTTTTATATGTAATTCTACAAGATTTATTTATTATAAAAAAGTTTTAAAATTTATGAAACTTTAGCCAAAACTAAAATGATATTAAACATGAAGCTATTTGAACACATTGTGATTAGGCTTGCGGGGCAAATTGTGAGGTCAAAATTGAAAATATGACCAAGAAAATATGACCAAGAATTTTAATTCGGACTTATTTTTTAAAAAATTGAAAATCAAAATTTTAAAAAATTTATTAATTTTTTTAGAAAAAAGTTCTTAAAATAATTTCGAATTAAAATTGAGCTGAGAATTTAGGTATAAGTCTTTGTTTGTACATATTTGTACAATACAAAGTCATTTTCTTAGTAATTTTTTCAATTTTGACCTCACAATTAACCGCGCAAGCCTAATCACAACGTGTTCAAATAGCTTCATGTTTAATATCATTTATTTTAGTTTTGGCTAAAGTTTCATAAATTTTAAAACTTGTTTTATAATAAATAAATCCTGTAGAATTACATATAAAAAATTATACTCATACATTGAGTGGTTCAAAAATGACATGACAGATCAAACTGTGCTTTGTAGTACCTTCTTTGCACATTTTAAAGACTCCTATGACCCCTTAAGTAATTTAAAGTGCATGTTGCCAAATGGCAAAAGTATGTTCTAGTGAGATAAGGTACTATTCCTAACATTTTTTGGTGTATATAAAATGACTAAGAGATGTTTCAGTGTTTTATTTTTTAAATCAGGGCAATTTTGGAAGCCAGTAAAATTTCTCAGATAGCCGATAAATAAAATAAAACCCCAAAACATTTAAACTTGAACGATGTGAAGCAATTATATTTTATAATTCCATCTTCATAACCAGATATGTCATTAGTAAAAAATGCTTAATGACATATTACACAATATTTTTAAGACCTTAAAAGGACAAATCTTTTAAACCACATTTATTGGGAGAACAAAGAGCAAAAGAACAATAAGAAAGACAACTACAGAATTTTGAAGGAATTGTTTATTTATTTAAAAGGTTACCTTCGCAAAAGTATTCACTATGTAATTAGCAGGTTTTTTAAGGAAAGAAATAAGGGAAGTGAAAGGTCTTTATTTTTAGTTGACTTTTGAAGAAAGTAAAACATTAAATTCTGATGATAATATGTCGTGTTTCGCTAATTAACGCGACTAAACTCAGAATCCGAAACTTAATTAAAATAAAAGTAGCTAGATATTTGTAAAATAAAATATTAGTTCATAAATCCACGAATATATTTAAATAGGTAGTCTACAACAATGGACATGACTACAATTATTTTTTTCTTTAACAGTTATGACAAATGACAATGATTGCGCTTTCTAGAAGGGAGAGTGTAGGCTTTATAGCCCATTACTCAGCTCGCCAGAAGAGAGAGACACACAAAGAAGGACGACACAAACACATATACAAATAACAACATTTATTGACGATCACAAACATCCATGCCTGCCCGGGATTCGAACCCGACCTCAGCAGATCCAAAGGCAAGCATCGTAACGATTGAGCCACAGGGGTCTTTAACAGTTAAGTCGTGAGAATAATTTTTTTATCGTCAAATTAGAATAAAAAGAGCCCGAAATATGCAGTCGGGATTTCCCCAAAAACACAAAACCACCTCCATCTTCATACCAATTACAAAACAAAATTAAAACACTTCCGGCCGAGTATGCCACAGTTCCACAAACTCCACCACAGAACCCAATAAAACACGCGTGCCACAAATCCCCTCTACTCCTCCCAGGCAACTTTGTCTCAATAAAAGAAGACAACTTAAGAAAAAATAAAAACTTTTACGATTCTTTGTGTTAATTTTCCTAGAAGCCTTCCATTCGCAGCAGCACTGTTTGTGTTTCCTGGAACTTACCTGAGGATGCCGCGGTATTTATACCGCACCCTGGGGCAAAAGCCGGACAGTGTGTGTGAAAGTGACGTATGTTCCACTGAGTTGATGGAGAATGACCGAGGGTATCCAAACCAAAGCACCTCTGTGTTAATCCAATGGGGAAAAACATTTTCTGAGCAGCATTTATCCGAATGTATTCAATATCTTTACAAACGGTTTTTGGATGAATGTAGATGACTTACACTCTTAAGAGGACTCCATTGGAATTCCACATCTTGAAAATCGCAATGTTATTCCTATGGAAAACATTCGCAAGTCAATTACCGCCACAATTTCAGTAAAAGGTGACTAGTTTCTTGTATCATTGTAAAGAACGAATGGAGTATATTTTGCAAAATTAATTTGTTTTGTGAAAATCACATGTTTAGTATTTTTAGTAATTTTTTGAAGTCAGAACTTAATGTGTACTCCATTTTTTACTTACTTCAAAAAATTATTAAAAATACTAAATATGTGATTTTCGCAAAACAAATTAATTTTGCAAAATATGCTCCATTCGTTCTTTACGATGATACAAGAAACTAGTCGCCTTTTATTGAAATTGTGGCGGTAATTGACTTGCGAATGTTTTCCTTAGGAATAACATTGCGATTTTCAAGATGTGGAATTCCAAGGGAGTCCTCTTAAAACAAACCAGTGAATTTAACTCAGTCTGAGGTAATTTTCACTCCTTTCCAGCGTCGAAAATGCACTTCTCCTATTGGAGTGGATTTCACTCTTTTGTTTTATGAGTGTACAAGTGTCTATAATCCCATTCTTCGAAATTGGTTGAAATATTTTTTTGCAAAATTAATTATTGAAAATTAAAGCAAATTTCAAAAAGTAATTAAAAATCTTTTTGAAGCAAATTTCAAAAAGCATTTCAACATTTTTTGAAGCAAATTTGAAAAAGTGAGATTCTAGAGACCTACATTTAATGATGATGATGCCGTATCCATGGATTAAGATTATATGGGACCAAAGGTCTCATAGACTACTTCAGCAATCTGCTGACAGTGGTCCTCATAAAGGTTTTTGGGGCGAGTTGGTGATTTGCTGCAATTTTGCCAGGATGGCTGGACAAAAGAAAATATGTTTTGGAACCAATTCCAAGTCGGGGCAGTTTGATTTGGTGTTTAATTTTAACTCTTCTCTGTTTAATTTTGCTTTGGCCACTGAGTTGATGTCATAAAGAGTGATTTGGGAAAGAACGTCATTGTTGAGTTTCCTTGCTTCTTTTGCCAGAATATCAGCAGAAGATCCAAATATCAGTTTTCAGCCTTTGATTACAGGTATCAGTTATTTATTTATTTTTAAAAATGAAGTTGGACGAGGATCAATACGATATTAAATTTCTTTAAAAATTATTTAATTTTTGTAAAAGTGTTTTTAGTAGTTAATTTTAAAGTCATTTTGCATTCAAAACAGTTTTAAAATATTCTGTTAACTACAAATAAGTGATACGGACTTTGTTGTTGCATTTATAGCGCCAAAAAATGTGTATTTTTGAGTTTAAAGCGCTTCCCTAAGTAACTGTAAACAATTTTTTTAAAAAACAAATCTTTGCAAAAGATACTTTTTAGCATATATTTGTATGAAAAGTATGTTTAGATTATATAAGACTATACGTGCAGGATTTTGCTCGGGTCTAAAGCGGTTGAAACAGTACACTCTTAAAACAAAAGAGTGAAATCCACTCCAGTTGGAGAAGTGCATTTTCGACACCCTAAAGGCATGCATATTTTCTCAGACTGAGTTAAAATCACTCGTTTGGAGTGATCCTGTCGGAGGTTTAACACACAAAGGATCCACTCCAAAAGGAGAAGTGCATTTTCCAGTCTGGAGGAGTGAAATCCTCTCAGACTGAGGTAAATTGGGAGTGTTTGTTTTAAGAGTGTAAGTACGCCTCTTTTCTTCATACACTGCCATGTATTTCTGACCCTTGAACTCTACCTTTTTTTGTGGGCCGTAAGAAGGGGGACGGACCAAGAGGAAATGTATTTTTTTTCTTGCATCTTTGATGTATTTTTTATGCCGGTGGCAAAAGCTATGAGGTCGTTTGCGCGTGCAAAGGGTACTTTAGTATATCAAAGTTAAAGTGGTGTAAGCTTGTTCTTGCTATTTGAACAAACAAGCCAATAAACTACAAAGAATATCGGAAATTTAAACATAAAATTTTATGTTTTTAAGCTAGCTATAAGTAAATGAAGGCTGAGTCGTCAGATTTTCTGGATGGGAAAATCTTAACATGCGTGTCATATGATTATGTGGCAAGTAAAAGATCCCTGGAGGGCCCATTTGGCTTGGGTTCTCTCGGCAAAATTAAATCTCGGCATACTTTAAAACCGACAGAGAGCTCAGATTCCTTGTGATCCAAAAAAAGTCAAAATTGGTAGAGAGATTCGCCTAGATGGTACCACAAAAAAATGGCTGTCAGTCCTGGGAATATGCCGAGTCTGCAAAGACTTGACCGCCAATGTTGCAACCCCATTAGATAGAGGAAGTTAGCTATAAATATTGAGTATTGACTTTGAATATACGCTTTTGTGGCTTAATTTGCAATAATTCTCGATTGGTAAGCTACAAGACAGTAAAAAATGGTCAATTTTGGACTCATGCCTTTATTCCTCTTAATTTGAAATTAGCAACGCCTCTCACTATTTTTTCTGTTTTCAGGAATAGCATCCGGATATGGTAAAAAAAAATAATAACAAATTGCTTTTGGTGAAATATTTGTGTAGGGTTCTTAGATTTTGCTTGTTTGGTAGGAGAGTTTGTAGGAAAAAAAAGAAAAGAGTTATGCTCTTAAAAGTGTCTCTACAAATTTTAGAAAGTGTTTTCAAGGTAACTCTTTACCTGCATATTAATCTCAATAACTCTTTTTGAAATGAACACAAAAACTTCTAACTTAGCGATATTTAATTTCTTATATTATAAGAAGAGAACATTCAAATATAAATGCTTTTCCATATCCAATTTATTGGAGTTCTAAGCATTTTATGTACGAGTAAGTTCCAAATATTTCAAACTGGATAAAATCAGTTTAAAGAATTAAAATAGTAGTAAAATATTAAATATTTAAAAAAAAACTATTTCGTGATTGAAATATTACTTCAGATGTTTTTAAACAATTAGAAAAAACATACAACGACATTTAGACAAACATACATTAGATAGTATTTAAAGACAGTAAAAACAATCGAAATTTTCGTCGATTTTGGGGCACTGGGTTGAAATTCAATAAAAATATATATTCTGGTTAAAATAGCAGTTAATTCTTTAAAAATATATTCTCATATTATAGCAGTTAATTCTTTTTTTTTTAATATTTCCAACTTTTATCTGTGCAATGTGTTTGTCTGTTCTTAATGTGTTTTCTTTTTTGTTTTATTTCCTAATTGTTTGTTAAATGTTCAATGTAAATGGATTGTTCATCTGTAATGTGCATTTTAAACTGAATAAATAAACTTAAAACTCACAGCTATCCCATCTCTTCACACATTTTATCTCTAAGCTCCTGCATACACTCTTAAAACAAAAGAGTGAAATCCACTCCTTGTTGGAGAAGTGCATTTTCGACACCGTAAAGGCATGCATATTTACTCAGACTGAGTTAAAATCACTCGTTTGGAGTGATCCTGTCGGAGGTTTAACACACAAAGGATCCACTCCAAAAGGAGAAGTGCATTTGCCAGTCTGGAGGAGTGAAATCCACTCAGACTGAGTTAAATTAGAAGTGTTTGTTTTAATAGTGCAAGCTCCTGCATATCTGTTTACGTGAACCCTCCCATGATAATAGCAAAGCGGCAACTGCAGTATCTGATATCTCACGCCGCACCAATTTGGCCAAAGTCTTCTTCAAAACTCACGGCCTGGTAATTACGCCTTGATGGTTACAAAAGGCGCCTTTAAAGCCCAACTAGTTTCGCGCCTACCGCTGCCTGAACTTGTGAAGGCACCTGTTTTGAATACTGATTATGTCTGGAGTATGAAGGCTAAAGAAAGAATAACGTGTTTATTTAGACGTATTTTAACCCTCTATTGCATGAAGGGGCTGGGGAGCCCAGTCGGTTAAGCACTCGCTTAGCATGCGGAAGGTCCCAGGTTCGGGTCCGGGCATCGCCAAAATAGCTGCCGACCTATAAACGGCCCGTGCCGCCAAAAATGTCTGACGAATAATACCCCGTGTAAGGGAGTGCACGTTAAATATCCTTCAAAGTCCTGACGCTGCGTACGATGTCGCCCTTAACGGTTGCGTTGGGTGCCTATTCAGGTGTTGGCTCGTCACTTGACTGTGGTTCTAAAATACGACGTCAGTCGCCAATAGCCCTCATGTAGCTCTAGTGTGACGATAATTCAAACCTAACCTATTGCATGAATTTTTATTTTCAGCTCCCCAAAAAATATATGTATCTTAAATACATTATGGGAAAAATACTGCAAAAAATTAACTGCATTAGAATTTAAATAATTTCAATTTTTAAAAAAATTTCCACATGACCAAAACCAACTAAAAAATTTCAATTTTGACAGTAATGCCAGAGAAAACTACTAAATATATTTAAAAATAACCCTTTTTAAGTATAATTAATATTAGAAAACAAATTATTTGTAATTACTCTACTAATATTATTATACTTTGAATGCTGCCAAAAACGTAATTTTGCAACAGTTGATAACCTCACTCTTTAATTTTGTATACACTTTTACTACTGTCATCTATGAGGGTTATTAGTAACTAAAACTTCAAAATGGAATGTAATAGATGAAAAAATGCAAATTTGTCGAGAGGGAGCTCTACTTTATTGGAATAAAGTGGAATATGTTACTTGTTGCCAAACGGCAACAGTATGCATTAGATTGTTAACCCTCTGAGGAAGCACTCGTGTAGCTCTAGTGCGACGATAATTCAAACCATCTAAAGGGATGCGCAAATTAGCTGAAGCATAAATTTGTTTTAATTGTATTATAACTTCATTAAAATGTAAATTTTTAATGAAAATTGAGGGGGCTGAGGATCCAAGTTCGATAGGTTGATACACTCTCAGAAATAATACTTTCATTTTTGACGATTCATGAATCCTCAAGCCTCATTTCGTTAATTTTGAGGATTGTTTCGTCAAACTATCACGTTACTTTTGAGTAAACACGAATCCTCACTTTTACGATCGTGATTTGACGATTATGTATCTTGACTTTGAAGAAACTGAATCTCATTGTTGTACTCACATCCTCAAAAATGACGAAATATTTCTTTAGATTAGACGACATTCAAATCCTCATAAAAATGACGATTCAAATTTTCTTGCTTTGAGGAAACAAAAACTCGGAGCATTTGCCAGTAAACGGAATCGTCAAAATTAAGGAAAATTTCGTCGTTTTTGAGCATTCATTTTTTTAGAGTGTAGGTATCTGTTTCGGGTCCGGTCATCGCCAAAATAACTGCCTACTCAAACAAAAAAAAAGGCTTGTGCAGCCAAAATTATCCGACGACTATCACAATGTGGAGAGGATGTGCAATGTTAAATGTTAAAAAATGTTGTGACAAATGTTAGAGTAAATGTTTTACAATATTATCGGTATTCGGTTCAACCATTATACAGCTATTTGTTTTAAAAAATACTTAAGGTATTAATTTAAATCTGAAACCAATATTACATTTTACTTTTAAGAGAATGGTATCTAAAAAAAATTGAAATTTACTACATAAAAAATAATCCAATCACCTTAACATAACTTTTCTAATTATAAACATTTGTAAAAAAAAGTTAAATTTGTTTTTAGTAACATATTAGCTGGCTTATAAAAATGTATAACTGTTTTCTAAAATCATCCCAAATGTTAATATATCTAATCAAAGAGAAACCATGGGGATTTCTAGATCGTACAGGGAAGTTTAAACACATAAAAAGGGAAATTCACCGAATTTTTCCCTCCGGTTTTTTACTTGTATTTTGATTGGCTCAACAAGAAATAAAGATCCATGATGCTGATAGCGGTTTTCAGCTTATAAATTCATACCACGCACTAAAAGTAGAGATAATTAATTTTGTTTGAGGAAAAAATCCGATAGTTTGATGGAAGTAATAAAAAAAATCGATGAAACTTGTAAGGAATCAGCCGACCCATATATAATGAAAATTATTGCAATAAATAAAGTTTTTTATACATATTGATAGAATCTATAAAAAAATCTATCCGAAATGTTTCATGAAAGTGCAAAAAGAAATTTAAAGCCTTGAATCTTATATAAAATCCAAAGCAATGCATGTAAGCTAATTTACAACGGTAGACGAGAAAATTTGCCATGCGAAAATAAGCTTTTTAGTTTATCGAAACAAACAAAATACTATAAGGCTCGTGATAACCATAGTTGAGAAAACTTTATGAATGACAGATTAAGTTACACGAAAAACCAATAAAAAACTTAATGTTTTTAAACAGTAAAGAAAGTGTTGATGGTATTCGTCAATGGGTAAATAGGTTTACATCAGTAATTGCAAAACTTTGCAAATAAGAAGCAAAAAAATTAAATAAAGACTTGTAATACCATAATATTTACATATTACTGAAGAATACGCTAATGCGAAAAATGGGATATACACTAAAGCAAAATAACGTTACTATCATTGTTGTTTGTATTTATTATTATTATTATTATTTACATGTTTCGTAGCGCCATAGTAATAACTTTTTGTTTCTTTCCAGCATTCATATACGTGGATAGTATAGGTAAGCCAAAGAATTTTCCACTAACAGCTTAAAGCTAACAGCTAAACTAACAGCTTAAACTTTCCACTAACAGCTTAACTTCCTTTGAAGTCCGCGTTAAAATTACTTTTCTCAGAATCTATTGTAAAAATTTCATTAAAAAGTATCCCAGTTGTTAAATGGATGTTTAACTATGCTTTTATGGAGGCATTTTCTAAATTTTTGTTGGGTTTTTAAATCGTATTTTATTTAAGTGAAGCTACACATTTTTTACCTAAAAAACATCAGTAATATTAAAAAGAAAAAAAAAGTAAGATAGTAATAGTCAAATCCTTCCAGCGGTTTTTAGAAACCAACTTCTAAATACGTTTGAAAAATTTCAGACTGATACTTATAGTAGATTTTTGAGAAAAATATACACAAACATTAAAAAAGTAAGTTTTGAAATATAAGCGTTTAAATCAAGCAATATAACTGGAATTTACCTAAACAACGTTCCATTTAAAAAAAATATTAAAAATACTTCCAGTACTCAAAACTTCTTATCAGATATCGTTTAAAAGCTAAGCTTTCGAGCACTAAAAACATTAAAAAAAAATTTGAAAGTTTTGGGGGTCTGGTTCTTTATCAAACAATCCTCTTTCAATCAATACTTAAATAAACCAATCCTTTAAAAAAAGCGCCAATTTCGGATGACCCTACCAATTATCAGCCTTCTTTCACAATACATTTTGCCCGACACCCCCCTTTTAACTGGCGCAGATTAGATGACATATCGCCACGCTCCGTCGCCAAATTGGTCCAAAATTACACCTTCCTGACGTAACCTTATCCCACGCATTTCCACCCCCATATATAATCAATCTCTGCCCTCTTTAAATAGGGGGGTCTGTGACACCCCTCTGGGTCCCCCTCAAGTGACAATCGCACCCTTTTCCACCTCATTAAGGGGGTCAGCGGCAGGTCAGGTGACAGAGGAGGACAAATTTGATTTTTTTTTATGGAGATTTAATAAAAAGATATATTAACTTTTTGTGGTGTGTCAACTTTAAGAGATGGTAGTGTTTGGTAGGTAGGTTTGAATTATCACCGCACTAGAACGATAATGCAAATTTACCTGGCGACGGGCGTTGTAATTTAGAACCACAGTCTAGTGACGAGCCGACACCTGAGTAGGCACCCAACACAGCAGTTATGGGCGACATCGTACGCAACGGTGGGATTTAACGTGCACTCCTCTACACGGGGTATTTATTATCCGTCGGACATTTCTGGCTGCACGGGCCGTTTATAGGTTGGCAGTATTTCGGCGATGCCCGGACCCGAGCCTGGGACCTTCCACATGCAAGGCGAATGCCTAACCGATTGGGCTCTCCAGCCCTGGTAGTGTGTGGAGTTTGAGTTTTCGCAACCTCTGAAAGCACAAAACGATAAATAAATAAAAACTAAATTAGTTTCTCGCCTAAGCCTTTTCTATACATTTTTTTAAAATTGTTTTTAAAGACTAAACCTGTCTTTTATGTACACTCTTAAAACAAATGAGTGAATTCCACTCCAGTTGGAGAAGTGCATTTTCGACACTGGAAAGGAGTGAATATTATCTCAGACTGAGTTAAAATCACTCGTTTGGAGTGATCCTGTCGGAGGTTTAACACACAAAGAATCCAATCCAAAAGGAGAAGTGCATTTTCCACACTGGAGGAGTGAAAATCAATCAGACTGAGTTAAAATCGCTCGTTCATTTTAAGAGAGTAACTTCTTTTTCCCAAGCATCTCACCAAATTCGATTTTTTAATGCAGATAAAATATATTCATAACTTTTTGGTCGGTAAACTTTAGGATGTGGCAGTGCCTGGGGATTCACAACTTTTGTTATGAGAAAATACATAAATTAAATTACCTTTTTTATGAAGCCTTATTGATGCAAAGTTTTTGAATTAGCAAGCTTCACCTCTTGAGGGGCAACAGTTCCAGAGATAATGCGTTCCTTTTTTGTTCTTTCTGAAATAAATTTGTTTTTGTAAGAAAAAATTGATCAAATTGTTTCAATTTAATAGTAAACAAATATGGGAATCACTAAATAATTTTGAACAATGTATGTTTTCTTAGATACTTTTAATTTTATTTTCTCTTTATTTGCCGTTTAATCATCTTTGTTCTTTTTTTTTTGTTCTTACGTTGTGAAACTTATTGCACTGTAATCTGCAGAATAGTTTATCCAACTAAAAAATTATTAAATATATAATATCCGTAACTCCAAATATCAGTGGTTTTTGCCGCACTTAGCAAGTGAAACCGATACAACCAATAAAATCGCTGAAAGGCAAGAATGAAAATTGTTACTTACGTCATCTAAAAGAACACAGTTGTTTTAAACCTGTCTTTAAAGCCTTAAAACCGTATTTTTATATCTAACTTCCTGTTTCAAAATTTATCCCCAAACATATCCCTAAATTAAGACCACCGAACATTTCTTTCAGCATCACTGAAAATAGAAGGGGGTAAAAAATTACAAATAGTGTATTCATCGCAACCTGTGATTTAACACATCCAAAACACGCCTTCAACGTATCATTAGACAAACCGTAGCTCTTTAAAGACTACGCCGTAATTGCAGGCGTTGGGGAATATTTGTTTAATATTTTCTCGCTTTTGAAACAGCTGACGGTATTCCCTAACATTTGGGGAATTTGTGAAGATGTTTTTCCCTCTGATGTAGTTATTTTCGTAAAAGGGTTCATTTAATATTTTGGGAAATTTTATATCAAAAAGTTGTTTTTTAAAATATTATTTCTTTAAAAAATAATTTTAAATTAAGTTTAATGAATAGTATTGGATATTTGCTATTAGTCACTTTTAAAAATATATATAAATAACTTTCTAAGTTTACATTCTGACACTATTCCCTACATTTGGGGAAATTGTAAAGATATTTTCCCCTCTGATGTAGCAAATTTCGTATACGGGTTCATTTTGCGGTCTTTTATTTATTAAAAATATTTTGAATTAAAAAAATTCTTTTGATTTTGGAAAAAATTAAATTAAAAGTTCATTTATTAATTAATAATGGAGATTTAGAGTTAATATAAAAGGTATAAAGTAAATTTTGTGCGGTATTTTAACTGTAATAAAGTACATGAACTAATTTCTGTCAAAACAGTGCTTTAAACTTTGAGCCTTTTATCCCACGGTACGAACATCAAATAACATAAAGATTTTTTTTAAAAAAATGTCATTTTTCACATTTTTCACATTTTCTTTTTATTAAAACAAACATTATTAAATTCTTCAAAAGAAATAATTGTCCCATCTAACGATAAATAAGTGTGCGCTGAATTTAGTGAGAAAAAAATCGCAAGCTGATGATTCGAAATGGAATCATTGGGGGTGAAAGTGTTTAAAAGATACATTCTTCTGATTCTTTTGAGCAGTGTATATAGTCACTATCATAGTAATAGTCAATTTGTATACTAATTAAACACAAAGCTCGTTATATATACTACTAAACGCAAGCAATATGTCCAAGAGACTTAAGTTAAAGATCAGTACATAAAAATCTTTATTTCCTTAAATATCAAGACAAACAAGGGGCAAAACTCTCCCCGGGTACTTCGGGTACTTCAAACAACACCCTCTCGTCCATCATTTTTGGCAAAGAGCATCTTTTACATTTGCTAAAGTCGCCACTTTGGCCCCATTCTTGGCACGGTTACTGCATTCTAGAAGCAATCGAATTCTTTTGGAGAGTTGGTATTCTTATAAGATGCTTTATTGATAAATTTCTGTTTGTAAAATAGACCTTTTTTACATGATTTTTTAATCGATTATTTATACATTTAAATGGATTTTTAAACGATTATAATTAAGTTGTTTTCAAGTTGATAAATTAGAGCTGGAAAGTGACAAGGCATCAGTCAAGGTTTGTCTTATTTGCTCGTTAAGTTAAATTACTTCTGCAAGCTATTGTAAATTTATATTTTAAACCTGGCATTTTAGTGACATTTACTTATTACATTAATATATTACATTACTTATATACATTATATTGACTAACGTAAGTACTTAACGTATTGTCATTTCTTTCATATTTAAGTGTTATTATAAAATTTATATCAGATTTTATATATACAAGCATAATACAACATTGTCATTCTTACATATTCAAATGGTCATAATAATTAGGTTAGGTTTGATACATTGCGCACTAGAGTTACACGAGGGCTATTGGCGATGAGCGTCGTATTTTAGAACCCCAGTCAAGTGAAGAGCCGACACCTGAATAGGCACCCAACGCTGCCGTTAAGGGCGACATCGTACGCAGCGTTAGGACTTCGAAGGACATTTAACGTGCACTTCCTTACACAGGGTATTATTCGTCGGACATTTTTGATTGCACTGGCCGTTTATACACTCTTAAAACAAAAGAGTGAAATACACTCATATAGGAGAAGTGCATTTTCGACACTGGAAAGGAGTGAAAATTAACTCAGACTGAGTTAAAATCACTCGTTTGGAGTGATCCTGTCAGCGATTTAACTTAACAAAAGAGTGAAATCCACTTCAAAAGGATAAGTGCATTTTCGACACTGAAAATAGTGAAAATTAACTCAGACTGAGTTAAATTCACTCGTTTGATTTAAGAGTGTAGGTCGGCAGTTACTTTGGCGATGCCATGACCTGAACCTGGGACCTTTCGCATGCTAGGCGAGTGCCTAACCGACGGGGCTCCCCAGCCCTTAATGGAACATGAATGGAATATCATAATGGAATGATAAAATATTTTTATAATTTTCAACCCTATCATTTCTTTCGTATTCATATATAAAACATGTAGCCCTTTTTTACATATTCAATTGTAATACAGCATTTATAAAGGGGGGCATTCACGGCCATATCCACCTGAGCTTCAATTCCAAATAACTGTTTAAAACAAGCGGTTAGACAGGTTTGAGCAGTAGGATACCATTAGCACGTGGTTTGAGAACTGTGTAGGATAACATTAGCACGTGGCTCGGGAGCTGTAGGACAACATACCGCGTGACACCGCATGAATGTTCCCCATAGGCAAAATCAAAAATTTCCGTTTCTTTCGTTTCTTCCACATTCACAGGAGATATAGAACAACTTATTATTTTCTTTGCCATCTCCTCCCCCCAGCAGAGATGCGATCTTCAGCTCAGCGGGATCCTGGACCGACCCCGGGCTGGGCGAGCAAATAGGGAGTTTACCTGTTGGTAATAGCGCCAGGTAATGTGTGCAGCCCAATACGCAGTCATGTGGTGTCGAAGCGAAAGAAGTATGAGCTGCGTATATTTGATGAAAAGAATATAGGATGATGAAAAGAATATATTTAATACTATTCCATTCTAGGTATTTGGTTTAGGTTAAGGGCGCCCCCATACCCGTCCTCCTTCGATCGGTCTTGCTAATGGTAAGTCTATGGGGGAAAATGGCTTTTGTTCCAAAGAAAGCAATGAAATTATAGGTATATTTTTATGCGTTTTTTTTTTAAATTCATAAGACTCCAATAAAGTTATGATTATAGAGGTTATTTTTTTTAAAAACATAGTTTACCTTTTTTTAAAAGAAAAAAATTTAGATTAAAAAATAGTAAATAACGTTTTTTAAAAAATAACCTCTATAAGCACAACTTTATTGGAGTCTTATGAATTTAAAAAAAACCGCATCAAAATATACCTATAATTTCATTGCTTTCTTTGGAACAAAAGCCATTTTTTCCCCCATAGACTTACCATTAGCCAGCCCGATCGAAGGAGGACCGGGTATGGGGGTGATGAGCAGCCTTAAATTAATATCGCCGTACACTCCTTGCCAACCTAAGTAGGGTTAAAAGAAATATGCTATGAAGAGGATAATTCCGCGCATGTAAAGAGTTCCGTAAATTATTTGTGAATCCATCCAGAAAACATGCATAAAACATTAATTTCGTTAAAGGTCTCACAGATTTGAATGTTATTTGAGAAAATTTGGCAATTTTACCAGAATGAAAAGTGTATTTTGGGTAAATTGTATTCAGATCATTTAGTATGTATATATTACCTTACAAGATTTTCCAACTAACGAACCAGCCGCGCTTTCTCTCTACCTTTCTACACTTTGTTTTTACTCAAGTTAGGTTAGCACGGAGTGTAGTATAGATACTGAAGGGTGTTGGTGACGGATTTTGTAATTTTGACCCCTTTCAGGTATATTCGACGAAAGCTTGGTTTAATTTAATTTATGCTCCATAAATACACCTCTTAGGAATACATGTGGTTTTTTCGGTTAGGATTTTTAGTCCTTCCAACGACGTAAATAGTTTAGTGATTGAACAAAATGATGTTAATTTTAACCCTATTTTTACAATTACTTAAATGTAGAACCTTCAGTTATCTTTTTTACGTCATTTACAATGGAATTTTTATTTAAAAATATAATATCAAAGTTATAATGGTGAAAATTGAATTATATTAAAATGCAATCCAGTCTAAACAAGTTCGTGGAATCGCTCATTTTCTTGTCCCATACATATATTGTAAAAAACAGTTTTAAAGTGTACTAAGAATAAAAAAAATAACTTTAAGTAATACCTAATTTGATGGTCTTTTAATGCAAATGTGAAAATAATGGCATCCAGAGAAAATGGCTAATTTTTATTGGGATTTAATGAAGAAAAATCACAATAACATTTATCACCAAAACATCAACAAACAAGTAGGCTCTTAAATAATTCGTATACAATATTCGAGTTACAGTTAAAAAAATCGCACTCATCATAAAAGTAAACAATAAAAGTTTATAATGTTACAAGTCACTTAAAAGCTCCTATACAAAACAAATTAGTCCCCCTAAAATCAATTTATCTGTCGCCAACTAAAGACTACCGACTGAAGTCTTTTTTCAACTTTACTCCAAGCGACATCATAAAGTAGACATCAAAGTCCCCCTATTAAATACTCAACAATTGATGACTTAGCATTACCCCACCCTATAAAATGAAATCAACTTTAATGTACAAAAGAAGGCTCTTAGTAAAATGTCATTAAAATGGAGGAAACAATTGTATTTTATGGTCCTGAATTTCTCTTCGGCATTTAGTGAAAAAAGACAGAGACGTTTAGATGAAGATTATTTGGCGTATAAAAGTTGATGGTACAATATTATTTGGCGAATAAAAGTGGATGGTCGAGGCTCAGTACTAAAAGTGGATTGTAAAATGGGATGCTATTGACTATGAGGTTTAGAGGATAGCAGATATAGATGGGCTTCTAAAAGACTTAGCCGAAGTAATTTCCCAGATGCATTACGCTGTATGACTTTTATTAATGGCGATTTGGTTTATTGTTGATTTAGTTGGTAAATAAGCGCATCTGGGACAATTCGTGAAAAACAACACTCAACTTTGAATTAATAATGTAATAAGCATTTTTTCCATGTACAATTCAACTCTTGATTTCGTAGTTTGTATCGTTTAAAAGATGTCAAACCAACCCCAATATGATCCTAAAACCTGTGATTGAATCCCAATAATGAAATAATGATAAGAACAAAAATTAAAACTTTATTAAATTGGAATCTACAGTGGTGGCCAAAAGTGTGGACACTTTTTGAAAGTTTCATGTGTTTCAACTGTTATCTGTGCTCTTGCATCGATTAAATTTCGCTTAAATACAAACATTTAAATACTAAGTTGAAGGTAATTTAATGTAGAATTTCATTAAAAAAACATGTGTAAAGTATGTGTAAGGTATGAGTATTACAAAAGTAAGTAAAAAAGTAAGTAAAGTAAAAAGTACATAAAGTATGTGTATTACAAATAAAGTTATGCTCATTTTAGTTGAACAAACAAGCACAACCAATGGATTCTCTTATGCTGAACTTGCAATATTAGTTGGTGGTTCAGTGACTTGCAAAGCTAAGGCAGATCATACTATTAGTTGCATAACTTATTCGTAATACAGATATTGTAATACTGTATTTATTTTTAATTCTACATGAAATTACTTTGATGATGATGATGTTGTGTCCATGTATATAGATTATATGGGACCAAAGGTCTCATAGACGGCTTCAGAGATCTGCACACAGTAGTCCTCATAAAGATTAAGTTACTTTTAATTTGTTATACAATTAATTTATTTTGTAATCACACAAGGTTGAAAAAATGACACTTTTGGCCACCACTGTATTTTGGTTGCCAAGGGGCTCCATAGCCCGTCCAGACAACACAACATTATACACTAGAGAATAACAAAGTTAATTAAAATACATATTACAAATTACTTTCCAAATAAAATAAAAAGGAAATACAAACATAATATAGCTTTCAAATGGTTGAACACACGAATGTAATTTTGCTTCCAGGAAGTATTATAACTATTATTTAAATTATATCATAGATTTTAACAAAAGCTTGACATCAATCTTTAAAATAGGTCGCTTAAATTATTTTTTAAACAGTGTTTAGACCTTGTTTGCTCAGACAGATAGTTCAAAAGATAGGGTGCTAAATACATAAAGCTTTTCCGGATTTTTTTAATCTGCTTTAGGTATATTGTAAATAGATATATTTCCTCAAATTGTGTTTTTTATGATCTATAATAAGCACTCTCTCTGTGCACTTTCAAATAAAATCATTTATATCTATTCTTGATTTAAACTTGAAAAAAATGGAAATTATTATTTAAATTGGTAGCGGTTAGCAAATAACTTTATTTAGCTAATATAGTTATTTCAAGTTTCTCATTAAAATCCTTAATCATAATCATATCAAGTTAAAATTTGGGCGCCACTCAAGAGAGTTGTAAGAAAAATCTAGATGATCTCTTGAACTACAGACTTATCCTCTTGCGACCTGGCGTCCCCATTTGGGGACATTTTTTAAAACCTCCTCACAAACAATTAACAGGTTAATTAGTTCCGAAATCTACCTGGGCCGATAGAAGAAGATCCAATTATCAGTTTTCAGCCTTTGATTACAGGTATAACCCATTTATTTCTATAAAAAAAAATTGAAGTTAAACGAGGGTTAATACATACCATACTAAAGTTCTTTAAAAAAAATTTAATTTTTTTTCAAACTTTTCAAAAAGTTCTTTTAGTAGTTAATTTTAAAGGTATTTTTCATTAAAAACAATATTAAAATAATATTTTAACTACTAATAAGTGATACGGCCTTTTTTGATGCTTTTATAGCACAAAATGTGTATTTTTAGAATTTAAGGCGTGTCTCTACTACTAAACATTTTTTTATTTCTTTGAAAATCATACTTTTTAGCATATATTTGTAAGAAAACTATGCTTAGTTTATAAGAATATACGCATAGGATTTTGCTCAGGTCTTAAGAGGTTAAAGAAACTTAAATTTCTCTACATTCAGAGCATCACTATGATTGAATGGTCTATACATATTCAAATATCAAAACGAACACATGAAAAAATAAAACCCCAAACAATTAAGTTATCAACCTTTAATGTTCACCGCCTAATTGAAGTCTGTCACATCAGTGTTTCATTAGCTATACCTACAAACAGCTGCGGGCCCAGCAATTATGGTAAACAGATCAGATAAAGCAATTATTGTGCTTGTATTATTTCTTCCTTTTGCTTTTTTTACTTGTCTTTAATGATTTTTGTCAATTATTTCCCGTTAGTTGAGCGTTAATCGCATGCAGCATGCAAGTTACGTTGAGCAATTAGTCTATAAAGCGTATTGTCGGTGAAGAAGTGACGTGTATGGGTTTTAGGGTTAAAATTATGTAAATATTAATTATTAAATTGAGCAATCATTGTGCAATGTTGGCTAAAATTTTTAAGTACATCACTATAGTATGTATTTTCGAGTTAAAAATAGTAAGTATTGAATTGAGAAATTAGTCCAAATTGTGCTATGTTTGGTAGAAAAGATATATAATTTTTCAGCTAAAATTTGGTATATATTAAATTGTTTAAGATCCACATATTGTTATGTAGTATAATTCGATTTTATTGCTATATTATAATATTTTTATTATTTGTTAAAATTATGTACACGTTAAATTCGTACTGTACTCGGAAAAGAGACCTATCGCAAAAATACTATTAGTTTTTCAGAAAAATCATCTGAAGTTTATTGTTTCCATTGCATTGCATGATAGAAAAATAGCGATTCGCTTACTGCATTCCATCTATTCTACCAAGTGATTTAATTTTTGCTTAAACACTAGATAGTATCTAAATTTTAAATATTATACTAATTACAACTTGAAAAGTCAACACTCTTAAAACAAAAGAGTGAAATCCACTCCAGTTGGAGAAGTGCATTTTCGACACCGTAAAGGCATGCATATTTACTCAGACTGAGTTAAAATCATTCGTTTGGAGTGATCCTGTCGGAGGTTTAACACACAAAGGATCCACTCCAAAAGTAGAAGTGCATTTTCCAGTCTGGAGGAGTGAAATCCACTCAGACTGAGTTAAATTAGGAGTGTTTGTTTTAAGAGTGTAAGTCCCTTTCCCGCCTACAGTACGAATTGTTCTGGGGATCTTCAACAAAAAAATATGTAATTATATACGCATGAAATTAGTTATCTAAAATTTTATTTGAATTATTGTTAAGTAAAATATGTGTATGTGATTGAAAAATTAAATTAATTGTAGTTTATCAATATGTATTGTATGAAAAACGGCATGTAATTCCAACACGAAAATCCTATAAATACGATAAATTTTAGTGGCTTTTGTTTTTTTTTTAGTGCCAAATTGTCATTTGGACTGAAAGGATTAAGGCTTTTGGAAGCCTTAATCCTTCCAGTCCCAATGATAATTTGTCATCATTATTTTAGAAATTTTTTCTTATTGTGTATAACTATTTATGATATCAAAAAAAAAAAAAACATCATTCAATTCTTCAAACTTTTTCTATCAGAAAATATTTCTTATTAATCCCAATGGATGCCAGTCCTATTATTTCTTAAAAATTTTGATCAGAAACATGATAATGCCAAATGGCATTACTGGGACTGCAAGGGTTAATTTATAGAATTTTCCCGAAAGACGAAACCTTTAGTTTCATAACAAATAATGATAAACAAAAACCATTTATTATTAATATTAAACTAGTGTTGAAAACTTAGGATTAAGCATGTTTGCCAACTGTCAATTAATTAAACACAAAAAACCACTGCCAACTTTTTACTATTTTTTTATTATTATTATCTTACAACGTTTTCGAATGTCAAACCTGTTCCAACTTCTAATTATGTTTAAAAAATAATCTATCAAAATACAAATCCAAACACATATTTTCTGTTAGAACTTTTGTTGTTTGGAAAATTTAAAAAAAAAAATAATAATGGTAAATTCGAAAATTCAAACCCCGAAACCCTTTATCCTAACTCAATTTTTATTATGCTTCAAAGATAAACTAAAATACCGAAATACGATCAATCTCCTATTTATTTCACAAGAAACAAATTCATTTCCAATGTCATATAACAATGAAACAGATTAATAAACTCTCAATAACTCAAAAGCCCTTATCCCGAAAGCGCCATTCGATCATTACTGCCCCCAATGGCAGAAATTAACGCAACATTTGGTCTATTGATTTTTTTTTTCTCCCAAAAGGGCAATTTTCTTTCATCAGAGGTTCATAATCACTTTCCTCCTTGTCTATTTTTGCTGCTCGTGAAAAAATGGGCGAAAAGTACCATAAAAAGCGGAAACTTACTATTCTTCTTTACTCGTTATATCGTCACTTAAGTTCCCACATGTGCTATCTAACTTTGCAAAACGATAGAAATTTACTGAACGGTAACGCTTGGCGAACTTTCCAAAATAGTGCCAAAAGTCGGCCGAAAACCCAACCAAAATGATGGTATAAGTTAAGATAGGTTTGAATTATCGCCGAATTAGAGCTACACGAGGGAGAGCCGAAAAACGTGTTTGTGCATTGAACACCGGCTGTTCGGAAAACGTCATCGTTGCGAAGTCAAAGAATTCGAATCATCAGTCGAAGTCGGGCGGTTACCACAAAAATTATTTATCGCCAAATCCGAGAAAATCGCGCCAAGGGTTACTGTACAGTAAATCTGATCCTTTCACAACAATTAGATAGCACATGTGGGAACTTAAGTGACGATATGTTTTTCATTTCTTGCAAAGAAGGAAAAAATCAAAATTTCAAATCATATAAATTCAGGATATGATCACGCCCTACATTGTATTAAAAAAATCGAAAATCCGGATATTTTCTAGCTGCCACAACTATTTTGAGAGTCGAATTACCAATTTCATGATATAACCATAACTTAGAAAAACTGCAAAAAACTTTCAAAACAATGTATTTGTATATTTAGTACTAACATTATTATACAGTAGACTCCCACCTAACCGGCCTCCGTTTAACCGGATCTCCGCTTTAACCGGGCTGAAAATTTCCACCCTTAAAATGTTAAAAATAGCTGAAATTACAAGTTTTTGGTTATTTCAATCGGTTTTTCAGTGTCGCACATGTTTTAAACGCGTGGTTTGTTCGGGAGAATGGGGGGGGGGGGGGGGGCACTTGTTGACATTGGAAGGCTGTGGGGATCGACCGTCAAGTCGTCAAATTTCCAAACTTCGACAAAAAATTTCAGATTTTTTTAAAGGTATGTAAACAAAAATGCAAAATACTAATAATATATAAAATAACCTGAAAAATGACATATTATTTCAATTGTACATGTATTTCATGAGGCAAATATCATCAATAAACAGAAGTGCAATCAAATAAACATCTAAATTTCAATTTATTTAATTTAACTCCGGTTTAACTGGATTTTCGTTTAACCGGCTTACCATCGGTCCCATTTAAGCCGGTTAAGAGGGAGTCTACTGTACTTTGAATACTGCCAAAAACGTAATTTCACAACAGTTAATAACCTCACTCTTTAATTTTGAATGCACTTTTACTACTGTCATCTATATGAGGATTAGTAGTTACTATCACTTCAAAATGGAATGTAATCGATGAAAAAAACACGAATTTGTCCAGAGGGCGCTCTACTTCATTATATTTAGGCTAGGTTTGAATTATCGTCGCACTAGAGCTACACGAGGGCTATTGGCGACGGGCGTCGTATTTTAGAACCACAGTCATTACTTTATTACACTGATCAAAACAATTAGGGGAGCACTTTTTAATTGCAACTTTGACTTCCCTCCCAACTTTTTAATTTTTGTCCTATAAATCTAAAATTTATTAAATAGGTACACTATGCATTCGAAATGAAATAGTAAAAAACAGGAGAAAAAAATCTTAAGTTTTTAATACTTAAATTTAAAGGGGGGAAATGGAATAATAACTTTTTAATAAAATATAACAATAATTTTTTCAAAACTTTTTTTGTTAAAAATAGTTGAAATATATTTTTAAACATCTAAAAAATGCATGCATGAAAAATTTAGGGTCAATTTATTTTCCAAAACTGTTTCAAAGTGAAATTTATTTTACCATATTTTTCATATTTTTATTAATATAAAAAAATATTAAATTCTTCAAAATACGTTATTCTTCCATCTAACGATGTATCTAACGATACATAGGTGGCGAATTTAACTTAGTCAGAAAAAAATCACAAGCTGATGATTCCCAAAGGAGTTATTGGGAGCGAAAGGGTTTAAAACATGTGCTCCCCTAATTGTTTTGAGCAGTGTATAATAAAGTGGGTTATGTTTCATGTTGCCAAACGACCACAGTATGCATTAGATTGTTAATTATGTTTTTCATTTTCTTGTTACAGAATTGATTACATAAACTCTTATTTGCAGCTCTTCAGATTTCTAGGTTTTAGAGCTGCTTAGGAAGATAACATTTGTTTGAGACAAATTCCTAAAATTCATCCAGTTTCTTGATATTTCTGTTCTAAGACTCTTATAACAGAAGTATGTAGTTCATTTCATAAATGAAAACTTTCAGTCCAAAATTGGAAAAACATTATGCTACGTTTAAAAATAATAATTAAGAATAAAAAAAAATTTAAAAGAATTGCTATGGAAAAACTAGAAACGACCCTAACCGTTCTCAGTCGAAAACCCAACCACCCCAACTTCTATCTTTGTGGAGCAATCAAATATGGCGGAAGAGAACATTGTACAGAATTAAGGAATGCGGCTTCCAGAGTTGTTACTATGGCAACAGTTGTCAAGACGTGGGCGTGTCGGGAGGCGTGGCTGAGTGGGCGGGTAAAGACGATCGCCGTTGCATAAGGTTAGCCTCTTTGGGATCCGGAGGATTTTTTGTTATCTGGATCGAGGGTTGGTTAAATGCCGAAACCACTATGAAATGTTGAAAGGAAAATTTTACCTTTTCTTTCTTTTGCATACAATGTCGCCCTTAAAAGTTGCATCGGGTGCCTACTCAGGTGTCAGCTCTTCACTTGACTGTGGCTCTACAGTACGACGTCTGTTGCCAATTGAACTCATGTAGCTCTAGTGTGACGATTCAAATTAGCCTTAATCCTCTCTTTCCGAGGTAATGGTCATGCAGAAATTATGAATGTAACTAATTTTTTTTTCGCGTTCACATGAGCCATCGAATCCATGGAATGCCAAAATCCCCATATGGGGAAAAAGAGGTCGAGCACGATTTCTAACCCAAATGATAGTCTGTGGCCGAATCCATGGTATGAAACATCAAACCCCCCAATGAAACCCTGCAATTCCGTTTCAGTCATGGGAGAAAATCCCCAAGAGGGAAAAATTGCTGAGTTTGCTCTTCAATCCATGGATTCGATGGCTCATGTAAACGCGCCTATTGAGAAGTTTCGAATAAGAAAAGTTTAGTTTACTGAGTGCGAAATCTTATTGTATTCCATCTTGCCGAAAAGGTTGCCTCCTCTACATGAAAAAGGCATCACTTAAGTAGATATAGCGGATAGGTGTAACTGATCATGCATTTACGGCGGTTTTCAATTAATAGGCGTAATTGACTGTGTTAAAGCACCTTACAAAAGCTAGAAATAGACAGGCAATAACGTTCCAAGTCAAGCATTAGCCTAAACGTCTCAGGGACATGTCTAAATTGTGGAGGTGGCGCGTGATAGATGGCAGCATCTGTCGCGCATATGTGTGCATGTGAGTGTGTGTGTGTTGTGACTGTCTTACTGGACGAAGGTTTATAAGCGGCTCTCTGAGCAAGCACACAAGCCTGAAAATATATGTATATCAACCAACCAACCAACCAACCTAAACGTCCCACATTTATATAAAAAAGAAAAATGATGTTTAAATCTAAAAATTAGACTGCGAATTTTTTTTTAATTCAACAATGAAAGACAAACTGGAGCTTGAATATAATTCTAGCTATTAAAAGCCATTAGGGTAATGCGTCCAAAGAATAAAATTTAAATTAAGTTGAGAATAAAATAAGGAAACAAACATGGGAAACGAAATTTGACTGATCTTTCCGACGGACCTCTTATATTGCAAGGTGGGATCAACATTCAACCACTAGGATTGTGTTGTCACGCGAAATCCCGTTTTGTTCCCGAGACGTCGCGAGATCTTCTTTGTTTTCTCCCTTTCTCAACGGTTGTTTGTTGATGACAAGAACTGTAGAAAAGAACTTTTTTGTTGCTGATGTTACATTGTTAGAAAGGAAGTTTAGTTTTCGAATGATTTTTTTTTCTACGGTTGTCTGTAAAAAAATAGTTTGCTAAAGAGGATTTAAAAGGGCCTTCATTGTACTGTTTTGAAGATTTCTTCTTTTCTCGAAGCTAGTAGATGGTTCTGGTCAAATTGAGAAATAAACCTTGTGTTTTAAAGGTGGGGTTCAGTTGGATAGTGATACGTGTCCGATATGGTTATTTTCAAGAATCAACTTATTAAATATTTTGGAACAATTTTGACTTCGTATAAAGGTTCAATATACTGAACGAGAAAGTTCGGCATTTAAAAAAAAATGAAGTAGAATGTTAAGAAACGCTTTAATCTGAAACACTTCTTCATTCTGTGCAATATTTACTTAATTGTAGCGGCATCAAAGTCAGCGACCTCAAAAGCCCGCGAAACACGTTGAGAACACTCTCAAAAATAACACTTTCATTTTTGACGATTCATTAATCCTCGAGCCTCATTTCGTTAATTTTGAGGATTATTTCGTCAAACTATCACGTGACTTTTGAGTAAACGCGAATCCTCACTTTATTTATCTTGATTTGACGATTCTGTATCTTGATTTTGAGGAAAATGAATCTCATTACTGTATACTCAAATGCTCAAAAATGACGAAATGTTTCTTTAGATTAGACGAAATCCGAATCCTCATAAAAATGGCGAATCAAATTTCCTCACTTTGAGGAAACGAAAACTCGGAGCATTTGGCAGTAAACGAATCGCCAAAATTAACGAAAATTTCGTCGTTTTTGAGCATTCATTTTTTAGGGTGTAGGCACTCGTGGACGAAAGCAGTGACGTTACAGCAACGATGTAAAGCTGATGACGTAGCTTGTGCCCAAATTGTTCTGCGGACCCTGTGCTTGCCCGTTACGGCTTTACAGCGGGTTAAGAGGTTTCAAATTCACTAATTAACTATTATTTTGTATTAAGGAATCCAAGCATTGTACAGAAATCTAACATTTTTCACGTAGGCACCCGTGACGAAAGCAGTGACGTTACAGCAACGATGTAAGGCTAATGACGTAGCTTGTGCCCAACTTGTTCTGCGGCCCTGTGCCTCCCAGCTACAGCTTTACAGTGGGTTTAAGAGGTTTCAAATTCACTAATTAACTATTAATTTGTATTCAGGAATCAAATAATTATATAAAAATCTGACATCCTTCACGTAGGCACGCATGGCGAAAAGAGTGACGCGACAGTAACGATAAAAAGCTAATGACGCAGCTTCTGCCTAACTTGCTCTGCGGCCCTGTGCCAGCCCGCTGCAGCTTTACAGCGGGTTCAAGACTTTTCTAATTCACTAACTACTAATTTGTATTCAGGAATCAAAGAATCATACAAGAATCTAACATTCTTCACGTAGGCACTCGTGACGAAAGCAGTGACGTGACAGTAAACGATGTAAAGCTAACCAACCCTGTGCCCAACTTGTTCTGCGGCCCTGTGCATGCCAGCTACAGCTTTACAGCGGGTTCAACTGGTTTCAAATTCACTAATTAACTATTAATTTGTATCCAGGAATCAAAGAATTATACAAAAATCTAATATTCTTCACGTAGGCACGCATGGCGAAAGCAGTGGCGTGAAGCTTAGGAAACCGTTAGTGACTGCCTCATTTTTAACGTATTTGTCCGCTTTATAACTTAGCAAATAATTATTATTTTAGAAATTTATTTTGCAAATTTCATTTAAGACGAACTTTTTAGTTTAAAAATACCATAAAAATCGAATATCTTTAAAAATGCTGTACTTCGGACTACTTCAACAACATCTTTAATTAAGTTCAGATGCATTCTCTAAAGAATGTGTTGGCCTTGGCTGTGTTAAGTCTGTCTGAGAAGGACATGTCAGTGGTGAGGGACCTTGACTTGTGCCACTATTTAAATAAGGCATTCCAAAATTGAAAAAAGGACATCAGGTGTAGACTTCTTTTGTTGAAAATGAGCGTTTAAGTGGAAAAGTTGAATTTCTTTTTGTTCTCCAGCTTTGTTTTCTTTTAAAGTTAGTAAATGTTAAGAAGATTTCGAAATGCCAATTATTCGCCTTATTTTTATATAGCTATACCTTCTTTAATTTGAATTAAGCAATACTCCTGTTTGAACTTAAATTTCTTTCTTCTCAAAAAGTCTTTATAATTGTAAATTTAGCTGATTTTTTTTTATTTTAAAAACTAAACTGGAAAATTTAAACTTTTTAATCATTTCTTTTTAACCTTATAGAATGCAAGTGATAAAGTCGATAAAATGTACAACCACCGCCAAACGTATTGCCAATTATTTCCTTTAACTGTGTATACTGTGGACCTTAACTGTGTATATTATGGACCCTTAACTGTGTATACTACAGGGTGTTTCATAATTGACCGGAATAGGAATTGATGCAATTCCGAAATATTGAGCCGGCCCCTCCGAAAAATAGTAAAAAGCCAATTGATCACGGGTTTTGGTCGTGGTTGCATACTTGAACTAGGGCAGCACGAGAATGTGTTGACGAAGGGATGCATTTGTTTTGAGTTCGGTTTGGTTGAATCGACATATTGCCTAGTAATTTTACAATTTGCAGATTCTGTTACATCACAGTTCCTAAAACAGCTAAAAATGATTAATAACTACGAAAATGGAATTTTTGTGTTTGGATTTCGATTTAAATAATTTGGTGTGTTTCAAATTCGAGCTGGATGTTTGAAAATTGGAAGGAGCTAAACGTTTTGCGATAGAAGTGTACAGTTTGTCGAAATGTGCATGTGTTGGGACCAATTAGTTCCATAGTAGGGTAGAGACTGAACCTACCAATCGCACCATCTACCAACACGGAGACAATTTAGGGTGTCATGTGGGGATCGATGGCCGAGGGGTTTGGATCGCAGGCCATATCGCTAGCAGTCCGCGCGCTGTAAAGGGTACTACCCAATTTTTTTTTCAAAATTAAATTAAAGGGTGATATAAAGTTTAGCTTTCACATTTAGAACAAAAGAGGCAATTTTACCCATCTACTTTACTTATTGCAAATGATATATAAAAGTACTAGCTTTATAAACCCGGCGTTGCACGGGTGTACCCTTAATAACGGATATTTTTTTTATGTAAACAATTATTTTATACCAATTGATCCCTTCCCCACTGGCCAGTACTCCATCGGTAAATTATAATCGCTATTCAAGTGACACCTACGACATAAAAAGAATATTTTAATAAAATTTGGTAGCTGTACCTTCAGTAATTTTGGCTAGGCGTTGAGTGAGTCAATCAGTGAGTTAGGACTTTGCCTTTTATGTATATAAATTGAATTTAAGAAAGAAAATCCATAAAAATTGCTTATTTATAACACTTAAAATTGAACTAAAAGCTGTGCTAAATGATTTTTGTCTAAGATATATAAATAAATCTTGTGTGGAAAATGGGCTCTAAGTAACAATTTTTTGTAAAAAAACGACTTTTCCACATTTTTTATCGAAAAAATAAGAACAAATGTCAAAAAAATATTTCTATTTCCACTTTTTGTCAAATACTAATTATACTTCTGATTGAAAATCAAAATGTCGTGCTTGTAAAATAAATAAACTACAGCTTGGCAACTTGGCTCAATATGACATGAACATTTGGCTTCAACAAAACACCATGACGTCAGTGTAGCGAACAGTCACCAGATTCACCTGATTGGCTGATGGGAAAAGTGTCGCGAGGAGTCGGGGAATATTTAAATCGCCTTTCTGCTGAAAGCGTGTGCTTTTCATTAATCTCCAGCTTGCTGTGAAGATATGGTTTATTCTTTAGAGGAGAGGATTTTTTTGGTGTTGGAATTTCACCGCCTAGAACACAATGTTAATGCAACAAAACGGAGTTTCAAAAAGAAGTTTAATGTTACCAAAGGACCAAAATTCGACACAATAAGGATGCTGTTTGAAAAATTTCAACGAACTGGGAACGTGAATGATGAGAGAGCTGGATTTGTCGGGAGAAGATTTTCGCAAACAACCACTGCTAATGCTCAGCTGGTGGAAACAGTAATACGAAAGCAGCCTTGTATATCCGTCCGCCGTGTTGCAACTACGGTTCAAATCAAGCCAACGTCGACGTATCGTCTCATGCGGCAGGGCTTGCACATGTTTCCATACAGAATTCAAACTCGGCAACCTCTCACCGCTGCTTCAATTAATTCACGGGAGACATTCGCTAACGATATGGTGCAAATGATTGATGTTGGTGATATAAATGTAGACAACATTTGGTTTTCGGATGAAGCCTACTTTCAGCTGGATGGCTACGTTAATAAACAGAACTGGCGCATATGGGGAACAGAAAACCCCCATGTTGCAGTTCCATCATCTCTGCATCCACCAAAAGTAATGGTTTGGGCCGCCATTTCGTCCAAAGGACTCATTGGCCCCTTTTTCAGAACCGGAACTATTACTGCCCTCCGCTACCTAGAGATTCTTCGTGAATTTGTGGCGATTCAAAATGCCTTAGATGACGCTGAAAGCACTTCGTGGTTCATGCAAGACGGTGCCCGACCCCATCGCACGGCCGACGTGTTTAATTTCTTGAGCGAACATTTCAATAACCGTGTGATTGCATTGGACTATCCCACACATACAGGAAGTGGTATGGATTGGCCTCCTCTTTCACCAGACTTGACCCCCTGTGATTTCTTTCTGTGGGGATATTTAAAAGATCAAGTGTACCGTCGCAATCCCGAAACAATTGAGGAACTAAAGCAATACATCTCTGCTGCATGTGACGCCATCCCACCAGAAATTTTCAAACAGGCGGCCGGTAATTTTGCTCTAAGACTGCGTCACGTTATTGCTGCTAATGGCGGATATGTAGAAAATATCGTAGTATGAGTAAACACATAATTTCACCCACCCTATATTTTCGTTTGTTTTCAACTTTATTTGCAAACACATGAACAAATTTTTGAAGGGTCGATTCTTTTTTAGGATCGACCCATAAAAAACAATAGCAGAACCACTACACATACATGCACCGTTAAGCCATACAAACCCTCCTTCTTTGTGCTGTTTACTATTTTTTTCCTTTTATTAATATAAATAAGCAGGTGCCCGGATGTTGTAATGGTTTGGATCGCAGACAATTACGCTAGCAGTCTGCGCGCTGTAACGGGTGCGATTCCCGCCTTCGCCCTGGGTGTACTTCCTTTCTCTGTCAGTAATAAGTCCTTCTGTGGTTGTCTTACTTGACGAAATCTTATAAGCGGGTGCCTCTGGAGCTGCTGGGTCCGGGTTCGAATCCCGTTCAGGCATGGATGTTTGTGTTTGTCGAGTATATGCGGAGTACGTGCTCGTAAAATCTGTTGGGTCCGAAAGTCCTGTGGGCGGTCATTGCGCAGTTCACCATGGGTACAGGTCAATGGAGAAAATTTCCCTACCCTTCAGGGACATGTCTAAATTGCGGAGGTGGCGACAGATGGCAACATCTGTCATAAGTGTTTGTGTGTGTCTTGTGCTGTCCTACTTGACGATGGTTTATAAGCGGGTCCTTGCGACCAAGCACACAAGCCTGAAAATATATGTCCACCAACCAACCAACCAATAAGCGGGTCTCTGATCATGCACACAAGCCGGAATATATATGTACATACCTACCCAGCATAAATATGAAAAATACAATAATTGTTATGTTTAAACTGATGGTCAACATCAAGTTTTTTTTAACAATAATGCAACAACCTATCAAAATGAACAGCATCCTAATTTTTTTTTTTTGAAAACTAGTTGAACCTGTAATTTTTATCAGATGTAAATTCAAACAAACCAAACTAAAAGTACTACATTCTTGTGTAGCTCCAGTGCAAGATTTCATGCACGACCGAAAGGGCGGCCAATTAGTTAGCCGTTTTTCATTGGCGGGGGCCGGGTAAATATTTAGGAATTGCGTCCTATACTATTCCGGTCAATTATGGAACACCCTGTATGTCCGTTTGGATAAAAAGATTCCGTTTGACGAGATAGTTTTTTTCCACTTCGCAGTCGCCTAATTTTTTTAAAGGCTTTCTGTACATATTTTCCCTTTAAATTTACTTTATTGATATAGTACTATATTTTCATTCTTGATGAAAAAATATACCCATATTTTAAAGCAACACATTGACAAACTTTGAGATACATGAGACATACAATCTCTCAAGAGGGACTGTCGTTCCCATAAAGCTAATGCATTTGTTTTGAAATCACAATTATTTTCAAAAGAATTGTTTTGGCATGTTACCCCATTTTCACCAGGTATGGGAATCACCATTACAACAATTTAAAACAAAATTGAAAAGAAAATAATTCAGTTATTTACTTATTAATTGATAAAGTTTTAAAATAGTGTCGCCATCTGCTGGGCATTTGTTATATTTAAAAACTTCAAAAATATATAATTAAGTAACTAAATAACATTTTCTTTTCAATTTTGTTTTAAATTGATGTTATAATGATTCCCATAACTGGTGAAAATGGGATAACATGCCAAAGCAATTCTTTTGCAAAACTTGTGATTTCAAAACTAATGCATTGACTCTGTGGGACTGACAGTCCCTCTTTAAATCTCCTTCTATACCTTCCCCAAATTCACCAGCATCACAGCCAACATTCGAAATTCGATCGTTCAATCGAAGATACCTCGAGCATAAAATACCACACCAATGCCTTCTCACAGAGAATCACTCACTCACAATCGATTAAACAAAAAAAGTTATCGTGAAACAAAAAAAAATAATAAAAATACTTCGCAAAAAAAATTGGTATCAATGGGCGTAGCCCTTAATCATCAATAAGTCTATACACCCGACATGACGCGGTATAGTTTTTAATGCTAGACTGCGCGTTGGACCTTTAACAAGAATTCTTGTTAGTAGACCGTAATATCATATTATTACGAGGCAGACTTCAGATGCGAGCCCGGTTATTAGAGCGGTTGTAATTGAATATCGCATATTACACCTTGATGTGTGGGTTTGAGGATATATTTGGAAAGGGATGTTAGCTTCCGTAAGTTTTTTTTATGTAATTTTGTTGGTGTCCGTAAGTTTTTTTTAAGGGTCCGTAATTTTTTTTAAATTTTGTTTGCGTCCTTAAGTTTTTTTTTAGCGTCCATAAGTTGATTTTGCTTACTTTGTTGGCGTCCGTAAGTTTTTTTTTATTATTGTTGGTGTCCTTAAGATTCTATCGATTATTTTGTAGAAGTCCTCAAGATTTTTTTAATAACTTTGTTGATGTCCACGACTATTTTTTTTTAATGTCCGCACGTAAGTTTTGATTATTTTGTTTATATCCGTAAATTCTGATAATTTTGTTGGTGTCCGTTATTTTCTTTATTGTATAAAGCGTTGTCGGAGAGATTTTTTTTTTTTTTTTGGAGTGGAGGTAATATTTTGTTATAAAGACGAGAAAGAAGTTATTAGATTTGTTGTAATTGAATTTTGCACATTACACCTGGATTATGATTTTGTTGAGTATTTGGGGATATAGTTAGTGGAGGAAAAAGCTTTTTTTTTATTAAGCTGATGAGCATCAATGTCTTTATTGTAAGTTGCAGCTTTAAAAAGTTTTTCTTTGTATTGTGCAAAATAGTGCGAACACCATCCAGTTTTTTTTTTTTTTTTTTTTTTTTTTTTTTTTTTTTTTAAGAGCAGTATAATGTAAACCATGAAACACAATATTGAAAATAACAAACAAGATACTTTTGAAATTAATAAGCTACTTTCTTGCTTTATTTTACAAATACACAAGACACTCCACTCCACATATAAGACTTCAAAAAGAATCTTCATCAACACTATACTCCCCAAATCAAATCCCCCAACAATACATACAACACGATCTCCGGGCTTATTAAACCCTCCCCCGAAACAGCCCGGAATAATCGTTGGGTGATTATCACCCAATCCATAGTCCACCCCCCGCACCACCCCCCATTCAAAACTTCATCGCAATCGATGGTCCAACAAAAGGGGTCAATCGAGGAGGGAGTATTTTAGGATCGTAGTTGGTGTCTGTTGGTGTTATTTAAGAGATTGTCTCTGCTGCAGAGGAAATTCGATATTTGTGTATTATCATGTTGAGCATTTTCGCCAAACCCCAAAAAATTGCTACGAACATCTATATATAAGTATAATACCTCTCTGGTGTTTCATTGTTGAAAGCTGCTTCAATTTTTTAAAGATTTGTTTGAATATTCTTATTTAAAAAAAAATAGCTTCGTCACCTATCTAAAAACTATAACATTCCGTTATCGAAAATTATATAAATAACAAAATAATTTATCTTTTTAAATTAGAGTTTCATTAATGCTCTTTTTATAGAATTCAAAAATGAAATAAATATTCAAGTGCTTTAGAGGTTTTCAATTACTATAGGAGCCTCGAATTTCGTTTCTGTATGACGCATGTGCATGAAAAAAACTATAGCTTACTATAACTAATGGTCTTGTTAAATGTCTTGAGTAGCAACAGAAACGAGGAAGAAAATATAAATAATTCTTTCTCAACACGCAATTTGTGAATCAATAGGCGCGTTTAAATAAACCATCGAATCCATGGAATGTCAAACCCTCCATTAATGAATAAAGGGGTCAAGCAGGATTTCTAACCCAAAGGATAGTCTGTGGCCGAATCCATGGAATGAAACATCAAACCCTCTTTCTTTGCGAAACCCCCAATGAACCCTGCAATTCCGGTTCTGCATGGGCGAAAATCCCCAAGAGGGAAAAATTGAGGAGTTTACTCTTCATTCCATATATTTGATGGCTCATGTAAACGCGCCTAATGTCACGTTGGACTATTACGTTCGTCAATTACATTACCGATCTTTTTTAAGATAAAAAGGCAGGAATGCTAAAAGGCAGGAATGAACCTACATACGTCACCTGCTTCACTGACCTCTTCAGTAAAACGCGTGTGCCGCTCAGAAACAGATAAAAACTACAAGTCTGCACTCCACAGTGTATTGAGATCGGTGGTAACAAATCCAAAAGGTACGAATCGTTTCTCTCCTCCACATCCCCAACAACACGCCGAATTGTTGACCACTTTGCACCATGATTTATGAAGCCGGGCGACCAGAGGCATGACGGGAAGGAGTCAGCCCAGCGATGCCTGATGACCATAATTAGTGACTCCTGGACCTCCGGACTGAAGCCTTCTCTGGTCATGGGGGTTATTATGGACTAGTTTTGGACCTCCCACTTCAGAGATGTTGGTAGATGAGTAGGTTGGTCGAGTTGTGCAGTTTTGGGGGACTGGATATTGGTCTGCAATGTCGTAGTTCGTTAATCTTGGTTAGCATTGTATTGCGGAAATGAATTTGACAGGGAAATTCTTAAATGTAAGAAATAAGAAGTTCTGGATGTTGCTTGAATGGACTATTCGGGGTATGGACGGAGCATGCTTTGTTTGTGAGAAAGAAGAGAATGCTTTACGTAATTGTAATAGTTTAACCCTTTCAGTCCCAATGATAATTTGGCATCATCGCTTTGGAATTTTTTTTATCTGATCGTCTATAGCTAAATATGATATCAAAAAGCACATTATTCGATTCTTCAAACTTTTTTCCATGGGAAAATATTTTTTATTAATCCCAATAGATGTAATCCCTATTACATTTTTACACTCCTAAAACAAAATAAGAGTGAAATCCACTCTAGTAAGAGAAGTGCATTTTCGACGCTGGAAAGGAGTGAATATTAACTCAAACTGAGTTAAAATCACTCGTTTGGAGTGATCCTGTCGGAGGTTTAACACACAAAGGATCCACTTCTATGGGAGAAGTGCATTTTCCAGACCGGAGGAGTGAAATTGACTCAGACTGAGTTAAAATCGCTCGTTCGTTTTAAGAGTGCAAATATGATCAGAAACAGGATGATGCCAAATGGCATCACCGGGACTGAAAGGGTTAGACGAATTAATTGCGGAGTTTTTCGTTTGTTGGGTATAGCACAGCGGTTGTCGTAACTGTGACCTCACGGCAGCAGTCCATTTTGTGGCAACGACGGGCATGACGTTGAAACGTAAAGTATGGATTGGCTGGCTGTGTAGCGTACTACAAGAATTTCTGTAGGATATGGAAAGTAAATTATTATTTCGTAATTTCTTTCTTTTTTCAGCTTATTTTATATGCATGTCGTAACTTTCTCCTAATCTTCTCTCTCGTAACTCTAGACCCTTCCCTTACTTATTCTATTAACCTGTGACCTGAATGCGCCTTCTATATGTTTTTTATACATGTCTTTTTTTTTCTCTACTCCCATTCCCATACTTGCGTCTCTACCCTCTTTCATTAGTTACTGTGTTTACAATTTTCTTGCCTCAAGCATCATTAATCTGAAGCATACACAACTTCAAAACTTTTTTTCTTTTCATTGCACTCGAACATTTGACTTCCATTGTTGTCATTCAACTATCAATGCATACCATTCCGAGAACATCATTATTTGTGTACCTTCTTTTCCCACAACATACAATTTCCATCCGTACGCCCCCGTACTCACCGGACCAACAATAACAAGTCGACTTTTCCCCCTCTCGTTAACTGGAAAACTTGTAACCATCAGGTAAAACGTCATTTAACCAAATCCTCTTCCACAAGCCATGATCAATCTCATTTACTTTACATACAACAAGGATCGCTCCAGTGGATCACGTCTTCCAGATGTGAATCTTTTTGTTGTCCACTGACCACAAAAGACCCACCTTAAACCTCCCCCTATTCTTTGTGGAATCGGTGCTAAGTACCTTGTAGAACACCATTTTACAAAACGTGTGACGTTTTTTGGCCAAGAAAAAAATGGGTGGACACGGTAGGCTTGCTGAGAGTCTGGGACTTTGTTCGATCTTGACCACCTCTGCTTACACGATGGGAGGTCGAAGTGATCCTTTATATTTGCTGTTTCCCAAACCTTTGCAATTTTTTTCTTGATGGTCTTCTTGAAAACTAAACTATTTCTTCTTGTTGTCTACTTGTAAGTTTTTCTCTTCTGTGGTCTTCTTTCCTTACACAGTCGCCACAGTGCCGGTGGAGGGTTGGAAACTTAGGAACGATATTTTTTTTCTATTAGTTCGGTTGAGGTTTTACCTGAGCGGACGTCGGGTAAATGGTTTTTGCAAGGGGGAAGCAAAGGGTTCGAGACTGGACTGATGAGTTTTTGTGTGCGATACCTTCTTTCTTTTATTTTTTTTCTTTCCTTCTTCGGTTTCTTTGTTGGTTGCCAAACCGTTAATCATTTTTTTTCCTTGGCGGCGTTGCCTCTTTCTTAAGAGCCAGTGTCAATACTTCGGCCCCTTTCTCTTGACCAAAGTAATCATTAATATCTGTGGAACAGGTAAAAGAAGGGAGGATGAAAGGGAAGACCGCTGACTGTTTCATTTTCGATCATTGCAATTGTAAATGATATGTTTGTCTGTCGGGGGGTTGGTTTGTTTGGTAGCTGGGGCGGTATTGTACCGCACGCAGATCAAACGAATATCGGTCCTTGGTAAAGGGATTACACTCTCAGAAATAACACTTTCATTTTTGACGATTCATGAATTCTCAAGCCTCATTTCGTTAATTTTGAGGATTGTTTCGTCAAACTATCACTTGACTTTTGAGTAAACGCGAATCCTCACTTTTACGATAGTGATTTGATGATGATTCTGTATCTTGATTTTTAGGAAACTGAATCTCATTGTTGTACTCACATGCTCAAAAATGACGAAATATTTATTTAGATTAGACGACATTCAAATCCTCATGAAAATGACGATTCAAATTTCCTCACTTTGAAGAAACGAAAACTCGGAGCATTTGCCAGTAACGGAATCGTCAAAATTAAAGAAAATTTCGTCGTTTTTGAGCATTCATTTTTAAGAGTGTATACGTAGAGATACTATCTTTAAATCAGGTAGACAGAATGTACAAAAGATACAAAGGTATGACATCAGATCTATAACCAAAAAAAAAAACTATTTAACTCTGTATTACATGCATTTTTTTTTATCCAGAAAAAAATATTTGTATCTTTAATACTCATACATTATGGGAAAAATACTGAAAAGAAATTAACTGAATTGGAATTTAAACAATTTCAATTTTTTAAAATTTTGCCATATGGCAACTACGAAGTTCCAATTTTGATAAGAATGACTAGAAAACTACTAAATATATTTTAAAATAACCCTCTTGAACTACACAATTAGGGTAAACCCTTTTGCCCAAAATGATTCCATTTGTATCATCAGCTTCTGATTTTTTCTGTCTTACTAAGTTGAACTCGTACTTATTTATCATTAGATAGAAGAATCAAGTATTTTGAAGAATTAAATAATGTTTGTTTTATTTGAATGAAAATATGAGAAACATGGCAAAATGAAATTCGCTCCCAAAATATTTTATAAAATAAATTGACGCTAAGTTCTTCCCGCTTGCATTCTTAGAAGTCTACAATTTGATTTTACCCTTTTTTTTAACAATTAAAATTTTTTTAAAAAAATATTGTTATAATTTATTCAAAAGTTATGATTCCAATTTTTTGCCCCTTAAATTGTAGTTAAAAATTAAGATTTGTTTCCCTATTTTTCACCATTTCAATCTGGATGCATCATGGAGGAAGGACTAAAGGGGAGTAGACATGACTGAAGCCGTCACTGTAACCGCGACGCCACCTTGTGATTGGCAAAAAAACGAAGGGAGTGCGTAGTCGAATGCGATTTTGTGTCAATATAATAGCGTTTTAATTACATATTTTAAGAAAGATTCTGAAACAATTTTAATGTATCAAAGGAATTGATCATTCTCAATTCCTTCTGGGTGAATAATATTTTAATTTGCCTTTATTTTAACTAAAATTTGCACGAAGTTAGATTTCAATATTTTGCATCACTTTAAAATGTAATTCTGTTTTCCAAATTGAATAAATTTTATTTCACTATTTCAGACGACTTTTATGTGAGTTTTATGTAAAATTTTAACATCCTTATTTATTTTTATTATTCTTACGAGTCTTACATGATAAAAATTCAGTTATTAGTAAATCAAAAAATAAAACTGCTACCGAGTCTATATTAACTACTATTTGTTTCCAAATAACTCTCAATATTCTTTCCATATTTTAATTGCATAAATAAGTTTACATTAGCTATTAAAAAATTATTTGTATTATGATAATTAACATTAATTAAACATTTAATGATTTTTTTTATCAATTTTATTGCTAAAAAGAAACTTGTGTGTAAAATATGAACACAATAATTTAACTGCCGTTAGATGTCTATAGTAGTTGTTACTCGTCATAATAAAGTTTTCGAAAAAAAAAATGGCGAGTGGTGGCCGCTGTAGCGCTTTTTTTGGTTTTAAAGGTATTGCTGAAAAAGGAAAGAAATGCAGCCATCAAATTTAGTGCCAAACATGTGTGTTCCTAAAACTTTTTTCCGAACTTAACTCAACACCAATTTGACTCTGATCCTTTGGACAACCATCTCCTTCATTTGATTCGGGCAATTGTTCAAACGTATATGAAAGTCCTGTTAACCCATTATTATAAAAATTTGAACACAAAGCAATCTATTAGACAGCTTTACACAAAAGCCATTCTATTTGAAGGACAATAAAATCTTAAATTTTAACTTTGATTTGGATGAACTCACCAAAATGTACTTTATGTTTTAATGTACACATTCCAAAGTTTTATTCAACATAATGTACAGCTTATAATACATGCTTACGATTCTTAATGGAAAACCTATTTTATTAATTGAAGTTGAACGCATTCCAGGTAAGAAAAAAAATACAAGTGGCTTTGATTATATATTTTTGACGCGGAAGTTTAAAGATAGTTTTAAACAAACTAATTTTCTCTAAAATGAAAATAAAACAATATTATTTAGCTTGTGTTTCCAAGTATTTGATAGTGCATGAATGTATATTAAAATTATAGCAGCAGTATATTTTTTTAAACCCTCCAAAAGTCACTTTTCCTGAAAATTCCTATTACTACCTAAGGCGTCAAACGCGCGGTTTGCCAATCATTCCCTGTTTTTAGCTTCCCTGCTATACCTTACAGTTACTTCACCCCGCTCAATGGCGGGGAATAGGCAATGTCCTCTCCCTACTACTCATTCCTCCATGGGATGCATAAGGAATCTATTTCACAATTTTAGATTTTTATAATAAAAAATAAGAAGTTGATAGAAACATAGAACATATGCGCTTTAAAATAAAAAACTAAGGCAGGCTAAAAATATATATCGTAGAAGTGTGTGGAGATGAATGAGACAAAAAAAAGCTAATAGAGAAAAGAAGAAATATTACTATATATGAAGAAAGATATTAAAATATAATGAAAATACTGTAACACAAAAAGATACAAATTGTAACATTGCAGAAAGCGAGAGAGACAGCAGAGAGAATCGAAGGCGTCACGGAAAAAAAAAAGTTATATAAATTAACAACAAAACAGAGGCGAAAACCAAGAGGACAAGCGGGAGTCGCTGACAGATACCCCATCGAGAAATTTCTTCCTCTCCCCCCTCCCCTCCTCTTCTCCCTACTCATCTTCAAAATGATGACGGCTGCCGACGCTTACGCCACCGCTCTGCCGATATTTTCATACCTGTCTGTATTCTTGTTTTATAATATAAGGCGCGCTTACATGAGCCATCGAATCCATGGATTGAAGGGCAAACTCGGCAATTTTTCCCTCTTATGGGGATTTTCTCCCAGACAGAACCGGAATTGTAAGGTCCATTGGGGGGTTTCGCAATCCCTCCAGTAAAGGAGGGTTTGATGTTTCATACCATGGATTCGGCCAAAGACTATCATTTGGGTTAGAAATGCTGCTCGACCTCTTTTTCCCTAAATGGGGATTTTGGCATTCCATGGATTCGATGGCTCATGTAAACGCGCCTATAGTGCATAAGGGGCATAACTGTTCATAGACGTACTAACGTCTGTTACAAATTTGTGTTGGGTTTCAGTCCAGGTCCTGTTCTAGGAAAACTCCGACTATAGGCACAGCCGATTTTGGTGGCCCCTTCACGAAAAATGTCTTGTATGATTTAAAGTAATGATGGTGCCATATGACATATCTGTAGCAGTAGCTTTAAAGGCTAGCAGCCTAACCATTGCGCTGCCGGGTCAGAAATCTCATCGCAACTTTGTAATATCTTGGCGATTTCGTAAAGTTTTGATAAAAGTAGTAAAAAAAAACTTGTGACAGTTTTTATACAATTACGTCAGGAAATAGAGTAAATGAATTCTCTTTTTAATAAATATGGATGTAGAGATAAAGCAACGACAATACATAACAATAAATTCTATTGCTGAAATCCATCACAATAACTGCATGTCAGTGACATGTCCTAATGCGTTGTATCGTGTATCAATTTTGGAGAGTTATTTGTTGTTGGGTTTTGTTTTAATGGTTAATCGTGTTTCGTTTTGTTAAGGTAATGTCACATCGATATCATACCTGAAATACTCTTTATTTTACTTAAATGTATTATGTTTATAATCAATGGAAATTTTGTTAATATAGCAATGAAATTGCTGAGTTTTAAAATAGAAATACATTTACGGGAGTCGAATAGAAAACTTGGCAGGAAAAAACGTTAAGTAGGAGTTTCGCTGAATTCTATTGTCCCATATTTTTCAATACTGTCATTGTAAATAGATGTTAAAAAAAATTGTAAAACTTTAGTATGAATCCCATGTGTATTGAAAGGTATTTCTGTTAAAGCAGTCGACATGTTTCTGTGATAGGGTATAAAACTAAATCACGCTTTTGGAAATAACATGAGATGTATAAAAGATTTTTTTAAAAATCACCCCCTTAGAGAGCAGATGTTAAAAATCATACACTTTCCTACAAAAAAAAAACTATGTTCAAGATACCTAAAACTAACTTAAATAAAAATGCTGGCTAATCCAAAATCTTCTTCATACACTGAAGGCATTAGTTTATATTTTATCTTGCCCACCCTGCAGCACAACTGTTAAGGAGCTTGTTTGAGCTTCTGGAGCTCCCTGGGTTCGGGTTCGACTCCCAGTAAGGCATGGGTGTTAGTACTTGTCAATAATGTTATTTGTCTATGCGTTGACATGTCACTTCTGGCGAGTAGAGTAACTGGCTATAAAGCCTATGCTCCTCCCTTCTAGAGGGTGCATTCTTTGTCATTTGTCACTTTTTCACTTGGGATTATGTTTTATCTTTTTTTTTCTAGAGACTCAATTGTGAAAGAGAAGTTAACAAAAAAAACTTGTTTCTAAACAAGGAAAAGGATTCGAAGCCTACCAACAATGTCCTATTGTGTGGATGATGTTTTTTGCGAATATTTGGATTCGCCAACTGCATTTCTACTTTATTTTAATAGAAGGTAGAAATTGTATCAATAACAATTTTATATAGAAAAACAAACTTGTTTTGCAACTCATATTTTATTATGTTTTTATTAAAAAAGCCTTATTGACTCCAAACATTGAACTCAATGTCAATTAAGCTAAATGCTTATAAAACATATTTAAAAAATGAATTAAAATATTTCTTTATATAGTCTTCTAAAACTAATCCATAATATATTAACTACATTTAAAAATTAGCAATAATAACTTACATTTGAGTAAATAACAATACAAACGTACATATCGACTCAGTAATCAACATTCCTATACTATAGGTTAATTCTATCTAACTGAAGATTTTTGTAGTAAAAATCAAATCAAGTTACATTATTTAGTTGCAGTAAGTGTATATCAACTATTCATTTAATTTTTTTTTCATTCAGTGTTAAAAATTATAGTGATAACTAATTTTTAACATACATAACAAACACTCCAAAAAAGCATGAAATTGATTTATGACAGATTTCCTGTAATCAGTCAATATAAAATTAAAACAAAAATATCCAGCTGTACTATTGTATACATTTTAACCCAATCTCCCATTGGATAATGACATAAAAATCATACAACAAAACCAATCGCGATTGGGTATTCATACAGACCAACTCACAAACATCGACTCGTACAAAGTAAGATATTATGTCATGTCTGTCAATTATGTCGCTTCCGCACACGCATTTCCCGAGTTGATATTATGTATATTAGTACATATACAAATTATGCATTTCCGTGATAGAAGCTTATCTTAAACATATGATGTTTTCATTAGTACTTCATGTTTAAAAATTCGTTATTCATAATTAGTGCCGTCAGGCTAAGTATTAGAATAGTATAAGAAAATATGAGATCACTACTGAAAAGCAATGAGGTAGCACTTTTAAATATAACTTTTTTGTTTTTTGTCTAGGCCACTGAAATAGGTTGTATCAAAACTCTCAATTAAGCGAAAAAATTACCGGATTGTCTAACGAACAATAAAGGAGGACTTAATAAAAGTTGAATGGCTTCACTAAGCTCAATTAAATGCGCAGGTATGCGCTGATGTTGAATGCGAAACAGTTATAGAATGTAACCTGTTAAAAATGTTGGTGCAAGATTGCACCGGAATCCTGGAGTTTGTTAGCTGGCACCACTACTGTTAAAACTTTTTCGCTTGGTGTCACCAAAAATATGGTTCCTAGCAGCTGCAACAGCTGTGTGGTGAAATGTTTCACCATATTTTCGGTATTAGGCTGAACCGTTTCTCAGGTTTTTGTTCCCAAAATTTGAAAAATTGTTGGAAAAAATTGAATGGATCTGAATACTGTTAATATGGTGAAACGTTTCACCACACAGTAATTGCAGCTACTAGAAACCATTATTATGGTGAAAGCAAGCAAAAAAAATTGAACAGTGTATAATAGAGCATGGATTGAAGCATGATGAAGCATGAAGAGCATGATGGACCGCTTTTGAAGTTACACGCAGCTTAGATGCACCGTAAAAATGGTGCACGTATGCTCCAAACAATGGTGCCAGCTAACAAGTTATAAGGTTCCAGTGCAATATTGCACCAACACTTTTTACAGTGTATCCTCTCAATATTTCACTTGAGAAAATACTTCTACACTTCGAAGTATCCGAACAAACACATCAATCAACAAATAAAAAAAAACATCATTAATTAAAAAAACAGCAATTTATTAATTAATCACCCATCAATTATAAATTCCGTAGAGTAATCCACAACAAAAATGCATCTTCCCAGCATTAATTTCTGGTCTGTGAAGTCAAGTAGGCCAGGGAATAACACAAATTTGACAGAGCTGTAAGTGAACTTATTTTGGAGACGATCTCATTTCACATGGAACGGTTTCGGTAAATTTTCGCTGGTGTTGATTACGGCAATGTCAAATCGATACGATTGTATATATGAGACGGAAGCTATAACCGAACTCACATTTTCTTCAGCTGTTTTCAATCAAGTATTGGTTATTTTTACCCATTTATGACGATTGGAAAAATAATTCGCCATGCAAAACATGAACTGTATGCTTACATTATTTTAAATAAACGAAATATAGGCCAAAAGAAGACCTTCTTCCTTGAAAATTCATGTAGTACAAATGAAGTCACACGAAAAACGATATGGAAAAAACAACGGTATAATATATTTATTTGAGAATGAAGTTGTTAAGGGTGTTCAAAATGGTGTTCTCCAATTTAAACTTCTCTTTCGCCCACCAAACAAACTAGGCTTTTCTAGATGGTTGTTGATAAAACAGGCAGTTTTGGTAGGTATACGAAACTATCAACTACTTAGGTGAAAATACCGATTGCAGCTTTTCCAAAACAAAGCCATCGTATTAACGGCGTTTCGATTAAAATGCATAATTATCCCGGAATTACTCGTTATAACTCTTATCCAGAGATAACTCGGCCTCCCCACTTACTGTCCCTTTCACCACAGCAAAGAAACGACACTAAATATTGCTGATAAAACGGACAGTTGCTATACGAAACAATCAACTATTTCGGCGAAACTGAAGATTGCAGCTTTTCCAAAACAAAGCCATAGTATATATCGTTCGGATTAAGATGCATATTTATTCCGGAATTACTCGGGATAACACTTATGACGAGATAACTCGGCCGTCCATCGCTTACTGTAACTTCCACTAAAGCAAAGAAACGTCACCAAATGTTGCTGATGAAACGGACAGTTGGTATACGAAACAATCAATTGTTTTTGGCGAAAATATACCGATTGCAGCTTTTCCAAAACAAAGCCATCGTGTATGGCGTTCCGATTAAGATGTATATTTATTCCGAGTCCGATCGCGGTCCCATAAATCAAAAACAAGTGCTCGGATTCATGAATAAACATCGCTCGCCCCCTGTGGCATTGTGCAAGAGACGCGCGGAATGATAAAATGGACGAAAGTTTGGGAATAACTAAGTACTACAACGCTGAAACGGAGAGTGAAAATTTCTTACCGACCATTCTTTTCGTTTTAAGAAAATAGGTTTTTTTTTCCTAATATAATACTACTTTGTTCCGAATTTTTAAAATGACTAAAATATGATTTGGTTATATAGCCCAAAAATTCAGGGAGACAAATAAAATATTTGGGAAGATTGGAATACAGGGAGATTTTAAAAATTTAATTGACTACGAGTCTTCAACCTCTGTGTCAATCCAAAGGGGAAAAAATATTTTCTTAGCCACTTTCGGAAATTCGTACAAATATTTTTAGTAAAATTATTTATTGACAATTTAAAAAAAATCATTCATTCATTTATTTAGAAAAACACACACAACAGATTACAACCCACTTATAGTGGTGGGGAAAAGGACAGACATTCAATTACATAAAATCCGTAGACATTCTTTAAAAATCATTAAAAATTGAATATAAGTCAAGTTCATGACTAAAAAGTTTAAAATTACGATAAAATCTATAAAGTGGATGATTATTTAAATAATTATTATTACAGAGTGGTACAACAAATAAATCCTTATTCGCAAGACATGACTTTTAACAGAAAAATTTATTTGAACCAATTTCAAAAAGTGGGATAATAGAGCTGTGTAAGCCATCTACATTTTTTTATCATATGAAAATACGGTTTGTACAAATACTTAATGAGCCGGAGAAATGTGGCTTAAATTTTTTTTTCCTTTGGATTAACACGGAGGCACTTTTGAAGACCCTTAGTCAATCAGGCTCCTTCGCCGTTAATTTTATGTAGTTATTAGATTATAGTTGTTTGTCATTAAATTTAGCTATCTGCTAACGTTTTTAGCCTTTGAGTTACACTACTGTTTATTATGTGCGATTGCATGTATCGGCAACAGTTTTTAAGTCTTTTATAGAAGTCATAATTCACAAAAGATCAAAGATGAGTAAGATAAACATATCAAAGATCATTCGAATAAGCCAGGTAGATTTGAGTAGAAAATGGCTACCACCACATTAGTAAACCACAAATCAGTCAGGGTGTTGGGGTTTAGTAATAAATTTAAAAAATATATATTTTACTAATTACTTTTCTATTGTTTATATAAGATTTAAATAAGAGATACGCATAATTTAAAAAGTCACAACATTTATTCTACCGCTTTAGTTTCCTTAAACGTTACTGTAAAACCATCCAAAACATATCCTCACCAATATAGCTTAAACTCTTTTCCTTTACAAATGCAAATCGTGAAGATCAACTTTCCATTTTTTTCCCCTCCAAAGAATGAAAAAATAACAACTTTAAAAAAAGTAAATACCTCCCCTATATTCCAACATCCCTGCCCCGCGCAGCAACCCCGTAGAGAAACAAACTTCACACCTCATCACATGACACCCGTACGGTAGCGCCCTCTACGTCAAACCCAGCTTCCCGATCCTCCCGCCAGATGCCGCTACCGTCACCCATCAATCACACCGACCCAGGCGGTCCCCGATTGGCTGTTCCCTCCCGCCCCTTTTCCCCGCCTGCAATTAGCGGCGGCTCAGTGGGCGGTGCCGGCTGCGACCCGCCCTCTTCTGTCACTTATTGGTCTGGATCGCGTCTAACCACAGCCATTGAATCGAAGTGCCCACAGTCTTATCTTCACAGTCGGTACGGAAAGTGCGTTGTGTGCGTAACACAGCACGAGTTATCTCGGGATCCGCTTGTTGTATTCCGTGACTGTCCCTTTTGCCATAACAAAGGAAGGAGGCTTGCCTCGACTGTTGTTTTTTTGTGCTGTTCCATCAGTGCGTGTGTTTTGTTCTCGAATTGTGGAAAAGGGGTTTTTCTCTCTAAGAAGAATTCTTTTGTTGTTATCGTTTGGGCTGAACATCTTTAAGTTTATTCCCAAAGAAAAACTTTATTTCCCCCTTTGATCTTCAAATCATCTATCTTTTGTTCCCGGCTCACAAAAAGCTGCGTTTTCATGGCTTGTACCACCATTGGGGTAAGTTTCTATTATTTTTTGTTTCGTTACTAACAATTTCACTGATAAGCATATAATCATCTACTTGTTGATAACCATTTGTTTGTTTTTTTAATTTGTTTATTTTCCCAAATTTAAAAAATAATTTCTCGCAAAAAAAACTCTTATATGAAAAGTAGTTATTAAATTTTGATGGTTAAAATGTATTTCAATAATTATTACTCATTATAGAATTTTACGCACATTGATAATTATGCATATACATTGGTTCTGCCTAAAATATCATTACAAGAATTGGATTTAAATTTCAATTTAACATTTTGATAAAATATATAACTAAAGATCTTATGAATTCTAAATTTGATATAATCGAATACTAATCACATGCAATTCGAATTTACTTTATTTAACTTAATTGTTTTTTGTTTTACACAAACTCATGATTTTCCATTTACAATAGTCTACTCGTAATACGTGTATTCTAGAATAATGCAGTTTTTAAAAAACCTGTTTCTGAAAACTTGACACTATACTTTAACTTTACATCAAATTTTACACCAAGTAATTATATCGATGTAAAGGCTAACAACCAAAAATAAAATCAATTTGAACTTATTTTCTTAAATTATGTAAACAATTCTTATTTTACACTTTACTGCGGGGGGGGGGGGGGCAAAAGTAGTTTCATTCAAATGTAATCGTATCGAAATATGAAAATTCCCATTAAAAAGTTCATTGAATGATTGTCGAGTTATTTAATAAACAAATTTTCGATTGAGTAAATTTGTTGTATATGTGCTATTATTTATGCTAAGAATGCAAGAATATACTTTTGTTTTATTACCTCCCTTGATGCTTTAATTGTTAGTTATCAATCTATTTTGAATTATTTTTTTTAACCTATTAAATTGCAATCGAGCCACTATATTGCTATGGCTTTCTTTAATTCTCACTTTTAATGCTTCTCACTTTTAACACTTAATTGATTGTTATTTAGTCTTAGAAGAGTTTGATATATTTTATATTGCACCGGTATATTTACTGCCAATTTTCCACACTGTCCTTTACATACATAAAATCCTTATTAGTCAATCCAAAATTAACCAAATCATTTACATAAACAAAAATTTCCAATACAAGTCTAGTCGAATTCCAAAAAGAAGTATATTGTCCAGTTAACCAATCCCATTTAATTTACCAAATCAGTTACACAATCCCATTTAAAAATTCTATTTTGCTGGATATATTTATCGCACATTTTCAGAAACTGTATAACCGAATCAGTTACATAAACAAAATTTTCAACAAAAATCTATAGTCAATTTCGAAAACGAATTAATATACAGTTCAATTAACCAAACCCTATTAATTTACCAAATTAGTTAAATAAAATTTTAAAAATTGCTTTTGTAATTAATGTATTTTTCGCACATTTTTCCCCTCTGTCCTATACATAATATCCTTATCAATCAAACCAAAATTAACCAAATCAGTAACGCAAACAAAATATTCGCAACTTTATAACACACTGCTTTTTACCCAAAAAATCCTTTAAAATCAACAAAAAATTATCCAAATCCGTTACAAACCTATTTTTATAATCCCTATCACTCATATATTTAAGCACATTTTCGCACTTAAAATCCTTATAAATAAAACCGAATGTAACCATACTTAGTTACATAAACCCATTTTCAAAATTCTATTTTACTGCCATTTGGTATTTACTTACTGCAAATTTCTACAAAATATATCAGGAAAAATTCTATTTTACTGATATATTTACGCACATTTTCCACACTGCCCCCTCATATTAAAAAAAAAAAAAAACCTTATAAATCAACCAAAACTAACCCAAATCAGTTACATAAACAAAATTCCCAATCCAAGTCTATCAACACCGGTAACATTCAGTGGTAGTCACGCATGACTACAGAACCCCAGCGCTGAAGCTTGCGCCGGTAACCGCGCGGCAAAGCTTCAGCGGCAAACTTATCGCGTTGCGTGGCGCAGACGATAATCAGCCGAAATCTTTTGCTTGCTTGTCAACTGAAGTGAGGGAGGCATTATAAATTGTTGTCCTTTAGGCTTGGGACAAGGGGGCAAGAATTAATGATGGTTGTCTTTTGGGGTTTTCGGTGTTGTTTTCAGCGGTGTTTTCGCACCGCTGGTGATTGCTTTATTTTCCGTTTTGTATACGAGATAAGCAGGAGATATATTTTGTATAATTTTTGTATTTATTATATATGAAATGTGTATATTCATTGTATAGATGAAGTGCGAAATTCGTTAATCTGTAGAATGACTTATAGAATCGGTCTAAATACAAAATTTGATTTATGTAGAATAAAATTTACTTTTATTCTTATAAATCCTTATACATAAATAATATTTATTTTAACCAATAATGAATTGTTAAGTGTTATTTCTTTTAATTGATACCTAACCTATAACATAACATTTAATAATACACTACATTACCACTAATGTTGTGTCATGAATTTTGAACAACTTTTGGACAGGAATGCTGTCTTACAAAATTAGCATTATTAGCATGTATATTTTTGATAAAATATTTGATGAGTTACTAAAATTCTTAAGTTGGAATCAGGAGCTCAGAATTCATTACTAAGAACTTAGTTTTATTATTGACATCACCACCCAATGGCTTATTTAAATATATAGAGTTCCTTATTATTATTTTGATATCTTTCACATTTTTCACAGCTATTAATTGTAATCCCATATAAGTATTTGAAACTTACCATCAAGTTAACTAAATCTTACCATGAATGTTCCATGATATTACTATATTTTGTATTAGTTTATTAGATATATACTTATAAATATTTATTTTTTAGTCTGGCTGATTAAAGTATCTGTCATAAATTAAATAATAATATTGATTAATAACTTACCAAATATATACCTATTCGCAATTTAAACAAGACGTCAAAAGCTAAAAATACGTGACAACGTTCCAAAAAGCTACCGCTTTTTTCATAATATTCAATACAGTTTATAGCAACTCCATTGAAAGAAAAGCCCATTCAATAATAACATCATTGTTCTTTATCGCTAAGTCAATTAATTAATGTCACACAGGAGCTACACAATAAGCTATCAGATATAAGATATGACGAGCAAGGTTTAAAGTCTACCTGACATTAGAAAGTAAATGTTATATAATAAACTAAAATTATTTCTTCATTTGGTACTTCAATTGAACACGAATTTATATCCTGAACTTTTTATTTTACTTATACAGAAGGAATTTTATGTGTAAGGGTGGTCTTAACATGTTTCGGTTTATGTTGCGTGCTAGCGATAGTTACCAGAATTGTATCATTTATAATTTTCATATTTGTTATGATGATGGATTGTTGCTATTTACTAGTACTTATTCAACACTAACATGGTAATTTCTGTCAGTTGTATGTTGTATAATTAGTAATGATTAATTTTTAACTCATTTCTCTTATCTAATTACATGTTGGTCCATATTTATGCATCTAATGATAAATACAGATTCATAAATGAAAGAGTTATTTAAATTAAATTATTTATTCCAATGATACAGTTTTTAGATTTTATTTTTTTTTCCTGATGGTTCATCTCTTAAAATATTTAAATTTTTAAATTCAGTAATAAACAGTAATAAATTCAGTAAAAAATTCAAGTAATAATTCGTAGTATTCGTAGTTCGTAAATTCAAGTAATAATTTGTAGTAAAAAATTCAGTAATTTTTCAGTGTTACTAATACATTTTAAAAAAAATAACAAATATTATTTAATGAAAATATTTAAATAATATTTTAATGACATTATAATGTTATCTTTTCAATATCCTTATAATTTTTAATAAACTTTACACAATAATAATGCTTGTTTGAATGTCTATTTGATGAAAAGAAATTGCGATAAATGCATAATCCCAATAACCAGAGATGTAGATTACAATTTCTTGAGTCTGATTCTATAAAACACTCAATTTCCATTTAAATTTACAATGTATATATTATTACAATGAAATGTCAAATAAAATAGTTGTTAACTTCTCATAACTGTCAGAGTAAATGTATAAACCATTGTTTTAAGAATTATTTGGATGATGGATAATGTAAATTGGCTTACTGATAAGCAGGTTTTGTTAGAAACAATGAAGATCGGATTCCGTTTTTGTTTTTTGTGTATAAACAGAAAAATTGTATGAAGTTTTAGTTTCAGAATTGTTTCAATTTAGTTTTTGATTTGCGTATGACGGTATTAAGCTTTAAAAAGTGTGTTCTTATCGAAACAGTAAAATTATAAGCAAAAGTAACTGATAATTATTATTGTTATTATCAACTCCAATACTTCTGACTGGTTGAGAACATAAGCATAAAACTTTTTATTAAATTTTACAGACTATTTTTTCGCTAGACTACAGACTGTTTTTCGCTGATGAGCAAAAAGCTTCAAAGCCTTATACATAATACATTTATTAAGAGCTATATGAGAATTCCTTTTTAAAAATAACTTAATTGTAGTGTTTAACGATATTGTATTTTCTCCAATGTAACCATAAACTTGTTTTATATTTACAATATTTGATTGTGGTGTACATCATTTCGCTATACTGTCAAAGTTACTATATTCGATATTATTCTGTCTAACCTGTTGGTAGGACGGTTGATTGACAAACAATATCACTATTTTAAACATGAATATAATTTAAACAATCATCATCTTATGTATCAATAAAACAACGCCAAAAATAGCAACATTTGTCAGTATAATACAAATCCAAAATATCAAAAACGTAACGCTTATGCAACCCGCGGCGACCGGTTACAGTATACTCCTCCTTTACAGTATACCATCCGACATTATTGAATTCTGCGAAATTTACGAGGTGCCAATTCATCCCTGCAGGGGACCGTAACGTGGTGGGAAGGGGGTTTGGCCCCTCTTTTTGGGGGAGAAAAATGAATTTTGGTAGCGGGAGGCCACGATTGTAAATTTGCCGCCAAATCGTAAGGGTTGTGCTATACGCGGATTTGTAGATTTGAAAAAGGGTTTTTTTTTCTGGTTTTTGAATAAAAATGGGAATGTAGTTTGAAGGCAGTATCTTTTTTTCCCTTTCCTTAAAATAGAGGATGTATAAAGTTGGATTTTTATGGAATATGGTTTTCAAGATTTCTTTATACTGACGGAATGTTAAATAAAATGAGTCCTTCTCATATATGCATATATATGGTATTCGAAAGCCAAATGCTTACATGAACATTATGAACATACATTATCTGTATAAACGAAGTTGCAGGTAATCCTTCAAAGTTTATTTTTTAACCAAAAAGTATTTATATTTCGGGATTGGGAATATGAAAAATTGGACAAATAAAATAGTTTAAACTTTATACAGAAAATGTAATTTGATCTTATATAAGTTGTAAATAAAACTTATAGAACTCTCTGGAATTTTTTTATATTTTTAAATAATTTTATACATAAAGTATTTTCTAATTTATTTATTGACGTTTCTCTGAGTTGCAAAAAACTTAAACCTTCATTTCCGAGAATACAATAAAAACTTAATTTTTTTTATTCCTTTTTTGTGTCATTTGATTTGTCTGTTATAAATTGTCCAGGACTACGATCTTCATTTGTTTTACATTTTGTTATTAAGTTAAACTTGGGCAGAAAGCTTATTTTCAAGTGGCAAACATTCTTAACCATCGTTATTAATGTGTTAAAATTTTCCTTAATGAAGAGCTCTAAACGCCCGAACAACTAAGGATTCGATAATGTCATTCCTATCAAATATTACGAGGAAGCAAGAATCCTTTGTAGCGAAAGTGTTAAAAAAACAAATTTGTAACTAAACTAATCACAACTAGCCCTAATCTATTTCACACACCCAAAAAATAACATTTTATAATGGAGTTGTTTCACGCCGTATGGATGGCAACATCTCCAACGGTTTGTTTTCATTTATTGTCTGGTATAACTTTTTGTTTTGTTAATCGAAAATGAGTTTTCTAAGAATATTTTACTCTTTGAATTGTTTAAATGCCCACTTCTTAATGTGCTGTTGGTTGTTCAAAAACATAAAGAAGATTAAAGAAAAGAAAGATTAAAGAAATCTCTCGTATAAGAAAGAAAATTTTCTTTTCATCTATATCGGTCATTTTGATAGTGACACCGAAGCAACCAAAGACATCGCAGTACAATTGAAAATGAAAACAAGGAGCGTTACGTCATAATTAACATTCCCATTAAATAAAAAAAATCAAATCCTTAAATAAACCCACTTAATCCGAAGTGTCAACAAAGCAGACGATTTTCATGTAAATCCCGCTTCTTTCGTCCGAAGTGACCCGTTTATGGTATTCAGGTCTCGTGACCGGTGACATAATACATGCCCCTTTTGCGCCACACCCTGATTTTGCCCGGGTAGAATAAGAATTACCAAGCATGAATGAATGTCTATATTGGTATGTGCTGGATTGCTGGGTATCAGTGTTGGGGAAATTTTAATTGCAAGTACAATTAAAGATTAACAAGTCATCAATTGTAATTGCGGAGAATTATTTGATTGTGTTATTTAAATGCTAATTGTGTTATTTAATCTTTAATTGTGTTATTTAATTTTTAATTATGTTATTTAATTGTTAATTATGTTATTTAATTGCTAATTATGTTATTTAATTGTTAATTGTGTTATTGAATTGTAATTGTGTTATTTAATTATTTAATTGTAATCGTGTTATTTAATTATTATTTATTGTAATTTATTTGTTAACTGTAGTAGTAACAATTAATTTATTTGAAATTGTTTTGTTAATTTTAATTATAAATAACAATTAACCACTTTTTTATTCGTCTTAAGTATATGATTTGCAGCTTAATTTTCCTAAATCTTTACTAATTTCGTTTTAATGCATAAAGTTAATTGTTTAACTAAAAACAATTAAAAAAGTTCATTGCAATTGTTTTAATTGTGAGTTACAATTGACATACGTTAATCAAAATAATTTAATTGCAAGGTGCAATTAAAAGTTCAATTGAGATTAATTTGACTGTAATTAATTTAATTGCAGTTGCTTTTTAGTCAATTAACATGATAATAGACAAATTAAATGATTAATTCCCAACACTGCTGGGTATTATGGTTTGGGATTATGATTTTAATGACTACTATGACTATTCGAGAATTAGGTTTGGTTCTAATTATGTCGTACTAGGGGTATATAGTATATAAGGACGTTTCTCTAAAGCTTTTTTTTTTAATTTTATGATATTTTCTAAACATATAGTATGACGTTATTCCGCACATATTTATATCTCACAAACAAATCACCCATGCCATTCTTATGCTAATGTAAAGAAGATATATAATTTAAGTGCTCGTATTAAATAGAAGTGTTCTGTAAAACTTGTTTCACTGTTATAAGACCGTATACACAGAGAAGTTCTGCAGTTAAGTAACGTTAAGTTTACACTGCAAAGACACTGCTTTCAAGACCGACTGTTTATAAACTACCGACATTATTTAAAATTGTAGGGAACAACGTATATATATACGGTGTTGCCTATACGCAATGACAGTACTTTGGTATTGCCTATGACAAGTATATTGCATCGTAATAAGACATTTGCCATATGAAAAATAGAGTTATTTAACACAAGTCTTTTGATAATTAATAACACTTTAAAAATAGTCAAAATTGATAAATATTAAATTTGATTATTTTAATATCAATCAAAATTGAAAATATTAAAATTTTATTGTCTTTTTTTTCTCTCTTCTCTTTTGTACTCTTTTACTTGTCTACGTCTTTTTTCTAACCGGTTTTACAAGCCTTTGGAAAGTTTTTCTTTTGATTTTATTTATTAGTTTTACTTTTAGTTTTTATTTATTACGAATAAAGTTTCACGTGAAATCATTGTTAGTTTAAATGAAGATTTAATTAAACTAAAAGTTGCATATAAGCAAAAAAGTTTGTTTTGCAAAGGAATTTTTTTAAAAAAATTATGGTTAATTGTTGCTAGGGACTGCCTTTAAAAAGTTTAAAATATTTTTTTAAAAAATCTAATATCGTATTGACCCTCTTTCAACTTCTTTTTGTTCATGGAATTAAATGATTGATACCTATAATCAAAGGCTGAAAACTGATATTTAGATCTTCTATCGGACGAGGTTAATTTCGGAACTAATTAACACATTAAATGTGGATGGGGAGGTTTTAAAAAATCGCCAGGTCGCAAAAAGTTAAACATCTGAAACCATAAAACACTAAAATAGTTTGAAATTTTTTTCGTAAAAACTGCCCCGATGCTGTAGCCAAAACCCCAACAGTAAAACGCTCTAACACGTTTTGCTTAGCCAACTGTACAACAATCTGCTCGACCTTTCGGAAAGAGGGGTGCCACTCCACTTATAGTAATTTGCTACGGCGGGCGCGATCTACACTACCCACCGAGCCCCCCGCATTTTCATATTTATTTTTTATTATTTTGAAAAATGAAATGGCAACGGTGAGGAGAATAATCTCATTATTTCCGCTGCTGATGCTTTGTGGAGATAGTGAGGTATAGGATCTTTTGGTAGAGGTTGAGAGTTTTATAGGTATGGGAGTGTGTGATGGGGGGGGGGGGGGTAATTTTTGGTTTAGGTGTGATGTTTTTGGGTTGAGGTCGTAATTTTGAATGGCTCAATGATTATATTGATAAATGGTAATGCAATGATAACACTCTCAGAAATAACACTTTCATTTTTGACGATTCATGAATCCTCAAGCCCCATTTCGTTAGTTTTGAGGATTGTTTCGTCAAACTATCACGTGACTTTTGAGTAAACGCGAATCCTCACTTTTACGATCGTGATTTGACGATTCTGTATCTTGATTTTGAGGAAACAATCTCTTTGTTGTACTGACATGCTCAAAAATGACGATATATTTCTTTAGTTTGGACGACATTCAAATCCTCATAAAAATGACGATCAAATTCCTCACTTTGAGGAAACGAAAACTCGGAGCATTTGTCAGTAAACGGAATCGTCAAAATTAAGGAAAAATTCGCCGTTTTTGAGCATTCATTTCTGAGAGTGAACTTAAATAAGTTATAAAGACATTTATTTAAAACTTTTGAAGGTTACCATTTTAAATCTATATGAAGGATCCCGTAAGAGCTTACCATTAGAATTTGTGAATTTCAAAATTCGCCAAGGATATTAAAAACTTATGCTAACTAATTTCATAACGTTTTGGTTATGTATTTTTCAAAGTAACACACTTTACTTTTTTTTAATTCTTTCAAAGTTCTAGATTTCAATAATAAAGTATTTGATTTTATATTTATTTAATCAGGCGTTATTCCCTTTTTATTGTTTTATTTTTAATAAAGAGAAAGTAATTCTATTGCGGGTATTGCTTATTCAACATATTTATTAAATTTTTGCTTGTTCTGACAAAAAAACAACAACATTTTAATTGAAATTTAAATGAAGTCAAAATATCAATGCATAATTGCTAATTGCATGCTAATCTTAAGTCATATATTATTGATAAAATTATGCATTAACTTTACAGTTTAAAGTATCAACGTTAACAAAAAAAATTACCACAAAATAATAACAATATTCGAATTATAGATTAAAATCAAAACCTTTTCTAGACCACTAAAGTAAATCAAAATATAGCCCGAAGACATGATTTCTGGACCTCCCAAGAATTATTTCTAAGAAAATATTTAATCTCGCGACCTATTAAAATCTGATTTACAGCTCTTTTTTTCCCGGCGACTTTAAAAGACATCAACCGTATATTTCTACCTAGAATGAGACCCAATGAAATCTTTATAAGATGAGATCAAGTTGTTTTGGCTTTAAGCTAGGATTAGCAGAGGTATGAGTGATGCTCCGATTTTTATCTGTAGCTGGTTTCTGATTTGCTATTCTAGATTCTTGATTCCAAGACCCTGTGGATATACTAAGAATTTTTTTTTATATCCTTTAGGCTTAGGGTTTAAATGAATTATGAAGTTGCATGTTATTTATCTGTGTTAGTTCACTTTTGAATCTGTATCATTTAATTTAAAGGTGTTTTGCTTCTACTCAAATAATGCGACACAATACAAAAGTGAGTTAAAATATAATTAGGTTGTTTATTGTCCATTGACATTGTTTATTGTTTGATGTCATTTCTATTATTTGATGTCATTGACTATTGGTACAATTATTGTATATTGGTTGACATTGTCTATTACCTTAGTTGATAATGTTAATATAAAAAGGTGGCTCTCAATTTGATTTTATAATATTTTGGTGAAAGCTAAACTTAAAATATATTTTCTTAAAATTGTTGAGTTGCACCAGAATTGATCTCATCGGGCAATCGCAAGTATATTCTATATTTTTTTTAATCTGGTTTTCAATATATGTAATAGTTTTCCTTTTGGCTACGATATTTAGTCAAATCCCTGCCAAGTTTATTAAAAATTAAGAGAAAATTCTTAAAATGTTAAAACAAGTATTATATTAATACATAGAAAAAAATTTCATACGATTAAATAAAAACTTTAAAATAAAATAGCAAAAAAGTGTATAATAGCAACAAAATATTATGCCAGCATATAAAAGGCGGTAAATCGAAAGCGTTATCCCCAGACATCGTAAAAACTTTTTATTTGTAAATATGCAAATAATAAGTATCTTTTCCTCAACAAATTTACAAATCAGAGAAAAAAAATAAATAAAATCCCAACCCAAAAAAACCGCAACACACTTCTATAATAACCCACACTATTTACCCAACTCGCCTACTCCTTACAACACACAGATACGGTCTCTAAAAAAACCGCTCCGACGCCCAAGGGAGCCTCTTTCACATCCATAACACAAAAGCTGCTCCGCTCCTCCTCCTCTTAGGCCTAATTCGGCTCCCACTTACACGGTTGATGAGTGGATCCCGCTGCGGCGAAACACGCCTCTTTTTCCGGGTGGAGAGCGGCGGGACCGCCCGGTACCCGTTGCGGCCGATTATGAAGGTGTTACATGGATATTTTCGGGGGGGGGGGGGGGGGGTTATGATTGTAGGTGGAAATGATTTGTGTTAAAGATTTGAGTTGAATTTGTTTGTAAATAATAAAAAAATTGGTTTTGGAAAACGTGGTTAAATATTTTTTTTAGATATGTTGCACTTGGGCAATTGGTTACATGCATATTAATTTTGAACTTCGGTTAAGTGATGAGTTGGACACATATTTACTAATTAACTATGCAGGATTAATTTTAGTTTCATTAAAACAGCTATTGTTATTATTATTGAATAATCACAGTTTATTTTTTATTGTTTACTTCAATTTAAACAATATTTAAAAAAGAACTTTATCTAACATTACTTCATTTTATTTAAACGATTTGTTTTATTCTATTTAAATTAATTGTTCTTTAGATTCTTCAATTAAAAATATTTTTTATAAATAAAAAAAGTACTTTACATACCCAACGTTACTTCATTTCCCTTCACACATTTAAACAATTTATTTTATTCTATTTTTATTTTCATTCCTTACCTTCTTTAAACAATTTTTTTTTTAAATAAGAAAAGATCGTTTACAGATTCATTTTATTTTCTTTTGCTTTTTATTCAAACGATTTTTATTCTGTTTTTATTTTTTACTCTTTAGCTTTTTCAACAAAAACTTTATCAAAACCAAAAAAATTAACTTTACATACCCAACGTTACTTCATTTCAACTGTCTTCTTTGTATTCTATTTTATTTATTATTCTTTAGCTTCTTCAAACAGAAACAATTTTTTTTAAATACAAAAAATTAACTTTACAGAACCAACGTTATTTCATTTCGCTTCATAGTCAATTGATTTTTATTTTATTCCATTCTATTTATTTTTATTTATAATTTTTTGGCTTCTTTAAGTGTTTCTTTAAACAAAAACTTTTTTTTAAAAAACAAAAAATAAGCTTTACAGATCCAACCTTACTTCATTTCACTTCATATTCAAACGATTTTTATTTTGTTTCATTCTATTTATATTTATTATTCTTAAGCTTCTTCAAACAAAAACTATTTAAAAAAAAAAAAAAAACGTTACAGATCCTACGCTACTGCATTTCGCTTCATATTCAAACTATTTTTATATTATTCCATTCTTTTTTTATTTATTATTCGTTAGCTTCTTCAAACAAAAACTATTTGAAAAAAAAAACGTTACAGATCCAACGTTACTTCATTAGCCTTCACATTTAAACGATTTTTATTTTATTCTATTCTATTTTTATTTAACATTCTTTAGCTTCTTCAAACAAAAACTATTTTTCAAAAAAAAAAAATATATAAGCGTTACTTCATTTAAACCATTTTTATTTCGTTCCATTTGCTCTGTATTTATTCTTTTTTCGAGGAGTCGTGACTATTCCAAGGAGTGAGCCGTTACGGTTGCAGCCATCATTCAAATGGCACGTCAGTCCTGTCAGTTAGAGCATGCATTCTCGTTCAGACGGTGACAGTTAACAGATTTTCACTGGCAACATATTACCCGGAGAAATGACCAGCGGTGGAGGCTGTTTTTCTATGTTGGGCCCTAGGAGGATAGGTTGGGCCGTATTATATAAAGAAGCCCTTTGGGATGGTGAGGCTATAATTAGTTAGTGTTTTTTGTTGAACTTGGGGAGATTTATTTAAATTTGTATATTTAATTTGGCGGTATAGTGCTTGTGATGAAATTTAAAAAAGTAGTATTTTTCCATTTGTCATAGTAAATAAAGGACAGAAGTACTCTTTCAATTTGCAATAAAAGTACTAGGTTTTAAGTTCTTTAAAAATTGATTTATCTTTATAATTTTTTTTTTAATTTGTATCATAAACAAGGAAAAGGTGAAACTTTACATTGAGAATTAAATTATATATAAATTAAGCTAGATTTTTAATTAAAGGTGGCTTTTAATAATTAATTACTCATTTAATTATTAACTGCATAGATAACCTTGTTCTTTTGGTGTTATAGTAATTATATTACAGTAATTTTTTTTATATATATATATATATATATATATATATATATATATATATTATATATATATATATATATATATATATATATATATATATATATATATATATATATATATATATATATATATATATGCATACATTCCGCTCATAATAGTTCATTGTATAAGGCAGTAATTACGGAACCACTCGTTTCCATCAAAAACTAAGAAATTATTTTTTACTAAAAATATCAAACATACTGATGCACAACTACGTAGATAAAATGGCGTGAAAACCAATTATCCAACAATAGATCACTATTTACCTAAAACACACTCTACGAGGCAACACTTTAAAACATACTTTCATACCATAAAACAGCAACATATAACCAAATAACGATGGTACAATTTTTTTCAAAACTACGACTGGACGAGACAATTAACTAGATAACAATCAATATTTACCTAAAACATGCACTACGAAGGCAATACTGTAAAACATACTTCGACAGCAACACAACAACATATAACAATGTGAATTCCTTTACTATCCCTTTAAAAACAGTGAGTAAACGAAACAATTGACTAATAACATTCCATATTTGCATAACATTCAGCAACACCATACAACAAAGTAACACTCATACAATTCCCTTCAAAATCCTCAAAAAAACAAACAGACGTAAGAACACAAAAGGAAAAAGGTCATTTGTGATGATGAAGCGACTTTTAAATCCCCCTCCACCCAAGCACACATAAAAAAAAACTTTTATTTTCCCGATTATCTCTGCCATTGAGCGGTTCTGATGCCCCTAAATGAGCTATCACTCAAGTTAGCCCATTCGACGTGACATGTGGCATGGCATTTCTATTCCTATCAAGTACACGGATTAGCTTGAGGATCGTTGGCCACTTTATCATTGTGATGGTGCTGGTTATAAGAAAAGTTGGCTTCTAGAATTGTGCATGTTTAACCTTTACGTGCCTAGATTACCTTCCTTTTGAACCAAATATCTCCATAAAATTATAGGCTGAAAAGTCGGCTTCTGAAGCTAGTTTTGTAACCATGGTCATGTTACTTTACCATTTGTGCTGCTTATACGGAAAATTTTGGTTTCCTTCGCAGCGCTTGTATAACTTTTGGGTTCAACAGTTGTTTCTTTACATAGTATAAGTGCCTAAGCTTTAGGTGCCCACTCTGACGTTTGACAGGGTGCCAACTGTTTCAATTTGCAGCAGAGGATTAGTTTCTTAGACTTTGATTTCCTCGGTTATCTTTGCTATTGAGCGGTTCTGATGCCCCTAAATGAGCTATCACTCAAGTTAGCCCATTCGACGTGACATGTGGCATGGCATTTCTATTCCTATCAAGTACACGGATTAGCTTGAGGATCGTTGGCCACTTTATCATTGTGATGGTGGTTGTAAAAAGAAAAGTTGACTTCTAGAATTGTGCATGTTTAACCTTTACGTGCCTAGATTACCTTCCTTTTGAACCAAATATCTCCATAAAATTATAGGCTGAAAAGTCGGCTTCTGAAGCTAGTTTTGTAACCATGGTCATGTTACTTTACCATTTGTGCTGCTTATACGGAAAATTTTGGTTTCCTTCGCAGCGCTTGTATAACTTTTGGGTTCAACAGTTGTTTCTTTACATAGTATAAGTGCCTAAGCTTTAGGTGCCCACTCTGACGTTTGACAGGGTGCCAACTGTTTCAATTTGCAGCAGAGGATTAGTTTCTTAGACTTTGATTTCCTCGGTTATCTTTGCTATTGAGCGGTTCTGATGCCCCTAAATGAGCTATCACTCAAGTTAGCCCATTCGACGTGACATGTGGCATGGCATTTCTATTCCTATCAAGTACACGGATTAGCTTGAGGATCGTTGGCCACTTTATCATTGTGATGGTGGTTGTAAAAAGAAAAGTTGACTTCTAGAATTGTGCATGTTTAACCTTTACGTGCCTAGATTACCTTCCTTTTGAACCAAATATCTCCATAAAATTATAGGCTGAAAAGTCGGCTTCTGAAGCTAGTTTTGTAACCATGGTCATGTTACTTTACCATTTGTGCTGCTTATACGGAAAATTTTGGTTTCCTTCGCAGCGCTTGTATAACTTTTGGGTTCAACAGTTGTTTCTTTACATAGTATAAGTGCCTAAGCTTTAGGTGCCCACTCTGACGTTTGACAGGGTGCCAACTGTTTCAATTTGCAGCAGAGGATTAGTTTCTTAGACTTTGATTTCCTCGGTTATCTTTGCTATTGAGCGGTTCTGATGCCCCTAAATGAGCTATCACTCAAGTTAGCCCATTCGACGTGACATGTGGCATGGCATTTCTATTCCTATCAAGTACACGGATTAGCTTGAGGATCGTTGGCCACTTTATCATTGTGATGGTGGTTGTAAAAAGAAAAGTTGACTTCTGGATTTGTGGCATGTTTAACCTTTAGGTGCCTAGATTACCTTCCTTTTGAACCAAATATCTCCATGAAATTATAGGCTAAAAAAGTTGGTTCCTGTAACTAGTTTTGGGCTTCTGTACATCATTGCCATGTTACTTTGCCATTTGTGCTGCTTATACGGACAATTTTGGCTTCTTTTGTAGTACTTGTTTAACTTTTTGACTCCACAAATACTTCTTTACATAGTATAAGTGCCTAAGCTTTAGATACCCTGACTGACATATGACAGGGTGCCAACTGTTTCAATTTGCAGCAGAGGATTAGTTTCTTAGACTTTGATTTCCTTGGTTATCATTGCCATTGAGCGGTTCTGATGCCCCTAAATGAGCTATCACTCAAGTTGGCCCATTCGACGTGACATGTGCCATGGCATTTCTATTCCTATCAAGTACACGGATTAGCTTGAGGATCATAGCCACTTTATCATTGTGATGGTGCTGGTTTTAAAAAGAAAGTTGACTTCTAGATTCGTGGCATGTTTAGCCTTTACGTGCCTGGATTAGCTTCCTTTTTAGACCAAATGTGTCTGTATGGATTTATAGGCTGAAAAAGCTTGTTTCTGTAACTAGTTTTGTGCTACTGTACATCGTGGTTATGTAACCATATCATTTGTGCTGCGCTGCTTATACGGAAAATTTTGGTTTCCATCGCAGCGCTTGTTAAACTTTTGGGTTCAACAGTTGTTTCTTAACAGTAAGTACTGGTATTCTAAGCTTTAGGTGCCCTGACTGACGTTTGACGGGGTGCCAACTGTTTCAATTTGCAGCAGAGGATTAGTTTCTTTAAAAAAAATACGATTGTCTTTGCCATTGAGAGCTTCCGGATGCCTCTGAATGAGCTATCACTCAAGTTAGCCTTACAGATAAAGAATTATTAGAAGTGATAAGTAATTTTACGATTATCAAAGGGCTGCAATAAAAAGTGCACTAAACCGTGTCAAAATAGAAATATCAGAGCATATAATGTCCCTAATCCAGTACTTAACTCATATTTATGATATTAAAAGCACTGTTAATTTTCATCAAACGTGAAAAGCGACGAAACAAATGAAGCCATTTCGATGCTATACGCACCATCAGGAAGTATCTTCAGCAATTAAGTACTTTCCTAACCTTTCGGAAGCTACAATACAATGGCGCAATGCGGATCAAACTGGTTATAGCACCCCCCAATTGGCACCCCTTAATTAGGTATCATGTCGTAAGACCTTTGTATCGTCTGCGATTTTTGCGTTTTGGAACATTCCGCGGTGCAGCTTACTTTATATTGAAATTAGAGTATTTAATTTTATTTTAATGACATTTTTGGGTGGTTATTCTGAGTGGGTTTAAAAGCAATAGTAGTTACATATTTTTCTGTAGTTAAATAGGAAAAGAGCAAAGTTTTGAAATGGCTTTTCAGCAGATTTTATACAAAGATGCAGATTGGGAAAAATTAAAAATTAGTACACACATACATAATTTAAAATTAATACACACATTAAGAAAATTATTTTCTCTATGTCTTATAATTTGCAATAGTTAAAGTTAAAAAAAATCAAATTCAATCGTGGCAACTATTTGTCAATGTAACTGTTCTATGTGACATGTTATACAATAAACACATGGTTTTTTCTTGTCAATTAAATTAGTTTAATTTAATAACTAAGAAGTAACATTCAAATAACTTGAAAACTTGCTATAACACTCAATGCCAATATATAAAACTAAATATAGAAAACTTGCACTTAAAAAGCTAAAACAGCTTTAACAACTGTTCAAAACTCACAAAAGAACAATAAAACCAACCATTTTACAACACAAAAAACACCTCAATACCCAAAACAACGACTGTTAAAAACGCCCGTGAATTTGTTTACCAATCCAAAGAGTCAATCATTATTCGTTTTCCAATAACTGTCTCACCTAAAAGCTCGTTTCCCCGCGTTAACTTTCTTATTTATTTACAAGGCTTTTTTTTCCTTTATAGTTTTTCTTATTTATTTACAATGCAGTCTTTTGTAGTCCTCCGGTGCTTGATTGATGCACAATTTTTTTCTATGATTGTTTGCACGTAGTTAACTTTAGCGGCTACGCGTTTTTCTTTCTGCAAGGTTCCGGGTTCAATAGATGGGGGCCTTCGTTCATAGGGGACTATTTGCTTCGTTTTTAGATGGGGGGTTTTGCTGCTAATGTTTTAGATTTTGTGTAAAGATGTTTTGTTTGTATGGTGCTTTAAGTTTGATGTACACTCTCAGAAATAACACTTTCATTTTTGACGATTCATGAATCCTCAAGCCTCATTTCATTAATTTTGAGGATTGTTTCGTCAAACTATCACGCGACTTTTGAGTAAACGCGAATCCTCACTTTTACGATCTTGATTTGACGATTCTGTATCTTGATTTTGTGGAAACTGAATCTCATTAGTGTACTCACATGCTCAAAAATGACGAAATATTTCTTTAGATTAGACGAAATTCGAATCCTCATAAAAATGACGAATTAAATGTAGTCACTTAGAGGAAAGAAAAACTCGGAGCATTTGCCAGTAAACAGCATCGTCAAAATTGAGGAAAATTTCGTCGTTTTTGAGCATTCATTTTTGAGAGTGAAGTTTGATGTAATGCTTGATTGAATATATTTTTAAGACCTAAAAATGTATGTAATTGTTTTTTAATGTGGCGTTTTAATTTAATTATTTTTTAACAGAATTATTAAATTTTCTATTGGGTTCTGATTTCTCTTCTGTTCTTGTATTAGTTTTGAAGAAGTCTTGCAGCATAATTTATGCAAATTTGCAAACTAAAAAAAATAATAAATAGCTTATATATATTAACAAAACAATTATCTTTACATCAAATAATTCCGACCTTTTTGAAAATCGTTAGAAAAATATGTGTTCTTTGAAAATATTAACAAAGTACACATTGTTCAAGAAAATTGTAAAAAAATTTGTCGTGTTTGAGCAACCTCTAAAAACATCTACTTAGAAAACTAATTTTAAACAGAATTAACCTAACTAGTAGAAACATTGAAAAATGTTAATTGGTTAAATCTCTAATGTACAATACAACCTATTTGCCAGCAAATTTCTGAAAAGTAATTTTTTGTTTTCTGAAAAGCGATCATTTCGCCAAATCCAGCACCTCTTAAAAAAAGTCATCTATCTTGGCGGTAAAAATAAACCCGTTTCTCGTTCACCCGTTATAACAGCGACACCCCCGTGGAATTTCCAGGGTAATTACCGCCATCTTGCGGCGTTTATTCTCAAACAAATGATCGTCGCAATGTGGTTTTTAAATTTGGGTACGAGTTTATGGTCTGCTTACCACGATGGTTTTTATGGGTGAGGTCATTGTTAGACATTGAGGTTTCGCGCCGGATGCATAGAGATAATATTACTGCAAATAAAAGGGGTCCAGTTGCACTAAACTTACATTTTCTGAAGTATAACTAAGGTATAGGGTCCGGTCAGCTCATTGGCGACATTTGATATTGTTAAATTCAATTGGACGAAGTCTCCAATGAAATCGCCGGACCCTATATCTTAGTTATGCTTTGGAAAACGTAAGTTATGTAACGGGACCTCTCAAATAATTTCTGTAGCAAATGGCGAGTGATAATTTCTCTAAACTCGCAAATAGCATTGCAAAAGGATTATTTAAAGATCATTTTTTTTAATTTGTTCTTTTCGTTGTTTTGCATTAAGAATTAAATACGCATTACGCAAGTGATAAGAATTCCATACACTAAGCTAGCTTAAGGCACACTTTAAAGTGCTCACTTTAAGCTCACAAATCAATGTTGATAGGAAATTGAAAAACTGTTACAATATATCCGGTATCAAGTTATGATACCAGACTAACTAACAAAATTATCATTGACTAACCAATTGCCAGACATTTGGCGCACTACACTCTTAAAACAAAAGAGTGAAATAGACTCCTGTAGGAGAAGTGCATTTTCGACACTGGAAAGGAGTGAATATTAACTCAGACTGAGTTAAAATCACTTGTTTGGAGTGATCCTGTCGCAGGTTAAATGCATTTTCGACACTGGAGAAGTGATTTTTTTTTTGGTAAGGTGGCCTTATTTAACGGTAAGGATCAATTCTATATCAAAAAAAAAAAAAAAAACCCTACAAAAACCCACCTATTTAGCAGTACCAACCACAAATATACCTTTCTTTTGTACCACAAAAAAAAAAACATCACACAAACCATCTGGATCACACAAAAGCAACACCAAAAACTATCCCACGGTGGATTTGTTACCTATCGTAAGACCCAAAATGGCGTAAAACCCACCCCCTCCTCGCGCGGTTACAGTCACCGCCAATGGCTTTTAAACGGATTTCGCGGATTGAGCCGTCAATCTGGATTTGTGTCATGGTGTGATACAAAGGGCATGTATGGAAAGTGCCCGTTTGGGTAATAGGCCATATATACCCGATGTGTCTCGAAATGTTTCGAGGGTTTTAATGATGCCCGGGGATTTGCTGAGATGACATGCGTGTCTATGCTTGACAAATGGTTTAAGTTTGCGTAAATCCTTTTTTTGGGGGGGTAAAAGTCACCCTTGGTTTTTGAATGGGATGTGGATATGATTTGTTGTAACTTTATTCAATTGGTGTAAAAACTCATGGTGATTTTTTAAACAGGTTCCTAAGGGAAAATTTTAAAAGTTAGATGGCAGGTTAAACTGTTTGTGACAAAATGATATCAAATTACAATGATTCATAACTTGGCCCTTTAATTCTAATTACATTATCCAAGTAATAAGTAATACTTGTCCTCCATTACATCTTTCGATAACATTGGCTACATATGAGTAGCCCTTAGCAATCTTTTTGGCTTTCTTACACTGCCCCTTTGTTGACCTACGTGATTTTATGTTTAACAAAAATCGCAAATGGGATTCACTTGTTTCGGTGGTGTTTAGCAATGAAGATTGTTATGGGCTGCCCATATGAAGCCTTTGTTATCAAAATAAGTCAACTAGGACACAGTGTTAGTTATTATTTTGATATTTTAAATGTAAATTATTTTAATTGTTAATTTGAAAACATTGTTCTGATATTCAACAGATTCTTTTTTTTAATAGAGATAACTGTAAGTGGGACAAAATTGTAAATGTGTATAGGTGGAATATTGCTTCATTATAACAGAGAAAACCCAAATAAAATGTGTAAAGAAAGTCAACACGACATTTTTACTTAGTGTACTAGCTATACAAACTAAATTTACGGTTAATTATCTTGTATTTATGCCCCTAAAATCTAGTCTCCACCCATTTCGTCATCTGTCTCTCCATCTCTCCTATCGTATTTCTCCAGTTAAACCGCCACTTTAGACCATGATAACAGATAGGATTCAACATGGGGGACACATTTTTTTACCTTCTACATTTTTTGTCATCACCAAATCTCAGCTCTCTATGACAGTCGCTGAAAAGGCAGTGTTGCGTTCGCGCCCCGCTGTCAACTGCGGTTTGAATTCCTCAGGTTACGTTGTATGCGGGAGATATGGATCTTCAGGTTAAAGTTATCTTGTTATAGAAGTGAAGTTGGGGGTATAAGCTGTGTTTTTTTATGGTGTGTTTGTGATAAGCTATCGTGACAATAGTAGATCTGCCATGTCTCCGAAGTTAGCAGAGCAATACCGAATTTTTTAAAACATTTTGAATTACGTGTCACAAGTACCAACTGACGAATTTACGAATTTGAATCTTTGTCTTGGAGACTGGAATAGGAAAATTGTTTAGAACCAAGTTAAATCCATATTGTTGGTTGGATGAAATAACGGCGCACTATATCCACATTTTGCAGGTCTGCAAAAGCGTTTCCCCCCAAAGGAAGTTTATTGTTATTAACTTAAAAATAGGCACTAACACACAGTATTATCCTCTTTCTTATAATAAAAAAAATATTTACAAAATAGTTCATCTTTATCGAATTTCATATACTTAGTAAATGTTACTTCATCCTTCTAAGGATTTCTAAACTCGCGTCGTATTCCCCCGGAAACACATATACAGAAATCCACTTCACTCCACAATACAACAAATTCACACACACCCCTTCAAGAAAAAGCCAAATAGTCTAGAGTAAAAACCTGAACGTTTTTGTCGACTATTCGATCCCACTTGGCGGAAAACTCCAGAAAAACCTATCGGTTCCAATTGCCACATCCGATGTGAGCTTTTGCTTGTTTGGAATACTAGTTATTATCTGTTAATGTTGTTTCCTGTAAAATGGTAATTATCTATTACATCTATTATATTATACATCTCGTTTATTATATCTGTAGTTTGGATTAAACACAATAGGTGTATTCTAATAACACTTAATTTTATAATCTGTGCTTTTATAAAAATAGACTTTGAAAATTTATTTGTAATTTTTCTTATGAGTCAGACATGTACTTAAAATGACAGCGCAAATAAAACAATTGTAAGACTTCAATTGACTTTCAAAGCGGAAAAAAAAATCCTTAATCCATTGACGACTTTGCGAATACCATTTACTATCTCGTTTATGATAAAGTTTTTTTTTTAATTCGTTTTTCATGTAACTAAATTTTTCCTATATTAATTGCGCTACAATATGGTTTTTCTTTGTCTTATATAGTAACCCCTCGCTATATCGCTCCTCGTTATATCAAGCATTCTTATATATCGCGCCTTGTATCAAGTCTCCCAATTTTTTCAATATAATTTATAATAGTATAGTAGTTATCAAGTCGCTTTTTATATCGCGCATTCGGTTACATCGTGGTTTTTTGCTTGCCTCCCGGTAAGCACGATATAACGAGGGGTTGCTATTTTGTTTAAATTGATAAATTAAAAAGGAAAAGAAAGCTTATTTCTGAATGGCAAATTTATTTTCAACCGTCTTTAATTGGTCAAAAACCACAAAACTGTTAGTTTCTTCCTAATTCCAAACAAACCCTACCATTTAATAGCAAGCTAAAATTAATAACTACTCATTTCTTTAACATCCTTAACGGGTAAATAAGCATCTCCTAGTGAACTCCTCCTATATGTACCCCGAGCCATATGTTAAAAAGATCAAATTTCAAGAGTGAACCGCTCTTCACCCCGGCTCAACGCGCTAGTTAATGATCTACTTTAGCTATGCTTTTTAGGGGGTAAGGGGGGATCAAATTGTCAAAACATACCCGGGTTGAGTTTCAATCCCCCTTATGGGACAATGGGGGATTTTTTTTATATGGTGTTTGTTCATGAATGGATATGCGTATCAATTTTAAAAAGGGGGACCCTTAAATAGCTTGGTGTGAGTGCCGAGGTCAAATTATTTGTCGGGAAAATTTGAATAATTGTTTTAGTGTGATAACTTTGGAGAACTTTGAATGTGATTTTTGAAAATTGTTTTTTTTTATGATAGTAAACTAGGGAAATTTTAATTTAGTACCTAAACTCTCGATTTGACTATTTCATATTTACACTCTTAAAACAAACACTCCAAATTTAACTCAGTCTGAGTGGATTTCACTCCTCCAGACTGGAAAATGCACTTCTCCTTTTGGAGTGGATCCTTTGTGTATTAAACCTCCGACAGGATCACTCCAAACGAGTGATTTTAACTCAGTCTGAGTAAATATGCATGCCTTTACGGTGTCGAAAATGCACTTCTCCAACTGGAGTGGATTTCACTCTTTTGTTTTAAGAGTGTATCTTTAAGGAAAAGAACAGTTTCCACTAATTGAAAAAATACCGAATTTTAATAATTTTTTCACTTCCAATTTTGAAGTGCTTCAAATACATTCTTACAATCCGTTCTAATGTCGTTATTACAGAATAATTTTCATTTCTTTTCGTGATTAAAAAAAACACTTCAAACTAAATAATCATAAAAGCTTGATGTTCTGTAAATAACTATTTGAAATTATGAAACATGAAGTTGTTAAAATTAGTTAAATACCATTATTCTCATCCCCTATGAATAGCAGGCTTTCCTTGAGCAGCTGCAGTATCTAACGCCTCTGAATCACAATTTTACCAAGATAGAAATTAAGCACAATAAGTTTAAGTGTTAGATAACACTTCATGGAGTAAATTGGCGTTTTCCCAGAAGCCTATCTTTTCAATTGGATATGCTCGTGCTTTCTTAATGACATTTTCATCAACTCCGTATAAACAGCCCGCTCTCTTGGTAGATTCTTTGAATTTATTGTTCGTAACTTGTTCAGTAATGAGTGTTTGAAATAGTATTTTATGAGGAAAACCTGTTAAATTAAAACTTAGTTAATTGTTTAACGTAGGATGCATGTCCTTCAATAAGTAAACATGTTTATGATAAATATAGATCATTAATGCTAGTTGTTTAATTACTAGTATTATAATGTATACTTAACTACACGTGGTTATTATAAATAACATTTTAATGAAAAAAAATCTTATATTTTAGGTGAAAGTATACAAATATTGCAAATAAGGCTAGATTAAATTTAAGGCTTAATTCAAAATAAATACTATACTATCTACACATTCAAATTGAAAAAAAAATCATCTTCCCTGGAATTTTAGTAAAAATACAATACTTACAATTAAAAAAAAATGTCAAATAATATCTGAACATTTTAGTCATAGGACTATAGTAAACCTATCCATATCAATTTTCACACGTTCTTACTTAATTTCAATTTTTAAATGCGATGGAATTCATTACAAAAAATGAATGTATTCGGATTGAATTAAATAGATGAAATAGAAATACTAAAACCTGTCTTTTGAGAAATCATACGTTGTTGACAAAAGTACTTATAACAGTGTTTAATATAAATAATTGTACTATGGGTTTATATTAATATGTTTTTAAGACTATTTCTTCATTTCTTCCAGGACTAACTGTGCAGTGACTAGAATGTACGACTTCCCGGACTTACAATTTCGACTCTCCACGGCTGTCAAACACGAAATAGAAAGCGCTGCCGACTATTCGGTGAGTCACCTTACTGCATTTAAAACTTTTATTCCTGGTACATAAAAATATGTGCGGTGGCTTAAATATTTCCAAATTTAGCTATATGCACTGAAAGATTGCATTAAATAGTATTTGCGAGTCTAGGTAAAAATTCTTCGATTAATGAGAATTATTCATAAGATCATTTCAATACTTATGACACCCAGTGCCGGATTTCAGCCTAGGGGACGTACATAAATTACGTCACGCTCAGAGGGGGGAAGGAGGGGTATGCAACAACGTGACGGATCGTGACATGGAGGGGGGGGGGAATCGCTTGCGTGACGTAACGATTCAAAATGTCGAATTTTGCAAGGAAAATCTGCTTACACAAGATAAAGTTTTTTAGAAAGAAATCTGATTTAAAGTGCTTTAACTGATAAGGTCATCATAAGAAACACCTAATTTCAGAAAGAAGGTTTAAGGGGATTATTTTATGCCACAACGATGGCATTATTAGCCTTCTACATTTCACAGACCTTTTCTTAACGGAACGTAGTAGTTACCCGCAAAATTGTGACACTATCTTGAGGAATCAGAGGACTAGCAGCTACATGGAAGAACACCAATAAGACCCAGAAATAGACATTTGACAGAACCGATTACATCATGACCCCCTTTTTTTTTAGAATACATTAGAGAATGGCTAGTTTGTCGTTAAACAACGAAAATGTAAATACAATGTCGATCTATTCCTATGAATAAATTATTTAACCAAGAAAACTTTTACTTTTTTTCCAAATTAATTTTTAAAAAAATATCGATCAATGCATTTTTTTTTCAAATTTCAGGAACAAAGAGAAATATTAAAATCAATTTAAAGGGGGGGGGGTACGACAAACGTGACGTAATTTTAGGGGGAGGGGTTCGACCAAACGCGACGCAGCGTGACATAAGGCGAGGGAGGGGTCAAAAAAGTCAAAATTTTGCGTGACGTAATTTATGTACATCCCCCTAGGCCTACGAGGCCTAGGGGCCCAGTCAGGAATTGGCCCTTAAAAAGACATAATCGCGAAATTTAAATTCTCCAAATTTCGAAAAACCTATCGCCTAATGGAGGCCTCAAAAATTGCCAAAATCAAATTACAAAGTTTATAGAATAACTATCGTAACATACTGTATAATTCTGATGTTTATTAAAGACTATTAAACATTATATGTTCGATACTAGTGTATTTAATTTGCTAAACTTCCAAAATAGCTTCGAAATAGTGGGGCCCCAAATGTCAAGTGCCTAGGGGCCTTGGGTCTTTAAATCCGGCACTGTTGACACTGTTGTTAAATCTGCTGTTATTAAATCGAAGGTATTAGGATATCAGTTAATTTTATAAAGATCCTTAAGACAATTTATTAAATAGCATAAAATAACAATTACTTATCTGATAGTTGGAAACAGTAAGATTAGATATTGCTTGGGTTTACTATGGTATTTTAGTTGGATGCCAATGCTATGGAATTTTATGAAACTTGTAAACTTAATGACAAAACAATGGTGTTTTACGATACTTGTATTTTGTTTAATTTGATGACGATACTATGGTATTTTGTATAACTTCATGACGATACTATGGTTTTTTGTTTGACTTAATGTCGGTATTATAATATTTTAGTTGGAAGTCATGCTAGGGAATTTTACTAAACTTGTAAACTTAATGACTAATCAATGGTGTTTTAAGATACTTTGTTTAATTTTATGACGATACTATGGTATTTTGTTTAACTTGATGTCGATGCTATGGTATGGTATTTTGGTTGGACGCAAATGCTAGGAAATGTTATTAAACTTGTAAACTTAATGACGAAACAATGGTGTTTTACGATACTAGTAATTAGTTTAACTTCATGACGATACTATGGCATACTTTTAAACTTCATGACTATACTAGAGTATTTTATTTAACTTGATGTCGATGCAATTGTAGTTTGTTTAACTTGATGACGATACTGCGGTATTTCCCTTTACCGATCTAGCAAAAAACGTTTGTAAAATCTTTACCAAACAAAATACGACCAGCATACGATTCAAACTCAACATATTCCTACGATACATATAAATTTCTAACAAAAAAAAACACTCACTACATTCCGAGGCAACAAAATCTCGCAAATAAACGCAACTTAACACCGGTTAAATACATCTTTACACCCCGGTAGAAGCATGCTTCTTGTTACTAAGCCCGAAGGATAAGCAAACACGGGCACAACAAGGCTCCCACTGATCAAACATTTTGAGGGGGGGATTTTGAAGGATCGAGGGGGTCAGGGGTCAAGTATTCCAGGGGGAGGGGGGCATAACAGATGTCTGGTGGGTATAGTTGTGATCAGTCAGGAACTGCAGGGTATTGTGGATTTAACTAGCTATGTAAAACCATCTTTACACCCCATGATATGTGTGTTGGTAATGAACGTTAATGATGTATAGTTCAAACGAAATAGTACATTAAATTAAATTTAATGGATCAAATTAACGTTAACTTATAAGTTTTTTTCTATGAATAGTTCAATAGTGAAAGGTTTTAATGATGTATGTTAGATGAATAGTTCAATGATGAATAGTTTTAATGATGTATAGTTTAAGCGAAATACTTTAAATGATATTTAATGGATCAAATATACTTTAACTTAAAAGGTTTTTTTAGCAAATGATATTACAATTAAATTTCTATTTATATACTTCATCTCTCTTACGCTTTCAAGCCCTGTTGCGTACGGGGAGAACTTGTGTCATTTAAATAAAATGTCTAATTTATATAATTATTGTTATAATACCACGTGAAAACATTTTATTAATCTGTATATATTTCTTCTCAATTTTTCTTTTTACATTCTTGGAAACAGCGATAAAAATGACATTGTCAAATTAAAAGTTTTTTCAACATAACAGCTTTTAAAATGAATTTATATTATAGACAACGTTATCGACAAAATTGACTTTTGTAAAGGTAAACGGTATCTTCAATGTCATGCAAAACAAACATCTGAGGGCTTTAACGTAACTGCAAATGTCACGTTCTCTAATCTTCGAAATTGCGTAAGGGGCAAGATTATATTCTACAATTTTTTGTTTGTTTGATGTTATTCCTAAATTTTGAAAGTGGTTCTTTATCTTTTCAGTTAAATCCATCACTTAATTCATCCCTTACTGCTTGCGCCATTACGACTGTAACACAAACCCCACAAAGTCAGCAGATCTAACCTTAGATAAGCTAAACACAACCCTACCCTTGTCCCGCACAATCCCAATCCAACATAAGCGGATTACACACAGACTATAATCCAGTGGACACCGCAAAACCAAACCCCGCGTTTTCACGGGGGCATTATTCAAAAACGGGCCTCTAGAAAGGATTTCTGACACCTTTTGTCACCTACCCGGGGCCCATGAGGCGTCAAAAAAAGAAACCAAACATATGTCCGATAACAACAGATCCGGGCCTGCCTCAAAGGCGGCCCGCCAACCCCCTCTGTTATTGTCGTCGGAATCGCCTGATTTGCTGGGTTTGTGCTAGGCCCTTTTTATATTTGTGCGCGATTTTTATATTTCAGTTTAGTTTTATTTATTATTTTTTTTTTTTTTGTAAAGCGTGTGATCGCGGTTTGTTAGGCCGAACGACGTGTTTTATGTGAGAGAGTGGAGCTTGTGGGGGTAGCCAGGGTTCCACCGTTTTCGCTGAATATTGGGATTTTTTTTTAAATTTAGAAATATTGAACTATAAATTAGAAACTAATTTAGAGTAAAAAAAACCTAGATTGTATCTTCTTAAAATGTGCTTAGGGTAGACTGACCAGTGAGTGGACAGGCCTCAGTAAATGAACATTTGGTAAATACATTTAAACAATAAGGATTGAAAATCATTCCACTGGATGAATTGGAAACACTGACTTCTTCCCATCTAGTAGGAAGCTATCTCACATATGATTGGTTGTCCTGGTCATTATGTCCTGGTGTTTATTCACTGGCGAATGCAGCGCCTTAAACGTTCATTCACTGGTTAGTCTGCCCTATTGTACTAATTGCATTGAAACTCTCTTTAAGACGAGAACTTTAATTTCAGGACAATCACAAAAAGTATCAGAGAAAAACACGTGGATTTTCTGGAGCTATACGACAAAGATGTTTAGCAGTCACATTTTTTTTAAGTTCTGACAAAAGCGTCGCCAAAACGAACGCCCGAATTTTTCACACTCTTTTCAGTTCAGTTTGCAAAACAAAAATAAGTCATTACGAAAATAACTATATACAAGAAAGTGACGTTATTACACCTATTCTATAATGTACTTCGAATGTAGGTCACCAACCCTTTAAACTGGATACAAAGTTGTTTTGTTACAAATAAATAATGTAATATAAAACCTCAAAGGCACTTTAGCATTTTATCAGTTTTTATCGACTAAACAATATTGTTCCAATTATTTTTAGTGTTCGACGTAGCCATTATTCCAATCATTTATAAACAAAATTATATTGTATACTATTGGAAAACCATAGGCGCATTTAACCTTGGCTACATAGTTACAAACAGAGAAGGGAATAACTAGTATTGTGCACTGCATTTTTAAGGTTTTTATACCTCTTTATTTAAATCTATATTCATTTACTTTCCTACTCTTTTTAGACACGACACATTTCTAGAAACCTTAGCAAAAAAAAATTGTTTTTAGTACAAATAGAAAACGGAATGTTTAACTTGATTAGGATTTGTTTAAATTTTGATCTTTGTGTGCCTAAGTCAACATATTGTACACATTTTAGGTCACTATAAACTCCTCACTTTTAGTCTTGGCCAACTTTTCAATGGCACAGGAAACGGAATGTTTATAACCTCAGACTTTAGGCGCGTTTACATGAGCCATCGAATCCATGAATTGAAGAGCAAACTCAGCAATTTTTTGCCTCTTGGAGATTTTCTCCCAGACAGAACCAGAATTGCAGGGTTTGTTGGGGGGTTTCGCAAACCCTCCAATGAAGGAGGGTTTGATGTTTCATACCATGGATTCGGCCACAGACTATCATCTGGGTATAGAAATGCTGCTCGACATCTTTCTCCCCAAATGGGGAATTTGGCATTCCATGGATTTGATGGCTCATGTAAACGCTCCTACGCTCTTAAAACTGAATGCTCAACTACGACGAAATTTTCCTTAAATTTGACGATTCCATTACTGGCAAATGCTCCGAGTTTTCGTTTCCTCAAAGTGAGGAAATTTAAATCGTCATTTTTATGAGGATTTGAATGTCGTCTAATCTAAAGAAATATTTCGTCATTTTTGAGCATGTGAGTACTACAATGAGATTCAGTTTCCTCAAAATCAAGATACAGAATCGTCAAATCCCGATCGTAAAAGTGAGGATTTGCGTTTACTCAAAAGTCACGTTGACGAAACACTACTCAAAATTAACGAAATGAGGATTGAGGATACATGAATCGTTAAAAATGAAAGTGTTATTTTTTTACAGTGTATTGAGGATGTTTAAGTGTTGGTCATTATAGCCCTAAGTCCATATATTTTTCCACTTTTTAGATCACTATACAAATTTCTCACTTCTAGTCTTGGCGAACTTTTCATCGGCTATTACGGCAAACCCCTGCCTTTGAAATCGAAAGCTTGGCAATGCTCTATTCTTTTCCAGCAAAACAAATTCCCTGCCAACATGTATAGCGAAAAGCATGAGGGGGAAAACTCAAAATCGTGAGTGCCCGTACCAAAAGCATTTACTACGTGCCGGATTTTTAGGAAGGGCAGCAGCTTTTTTGTGTTATTTTTTCTTTCATAGACACTTACAGCACGTCGTACTATTGTGAGGAGAAGTGGTGTAATGAAATAATGGATATTTTATTGGAGTGTTATCTGAAATGTAGAGATCCTCTCTCTCTCTCTCTCTCTCTCTCTCTCTGTAACGTTCATTTTAGAACAATAGGTACGTAAGCGAGAGATAGAAAAGCCTACTTCCTAACAGTGGCTATTAACACTTTAGACCGGCGGTCAGATGGCACTGATTTAAACTTATGAACTTATGAGACTAAATTTGGAGTTTTATCGAAAAAAATTAGTTTAGCAGCATCAATGCCAGCAACTCCTTAAAAACCAAGTCATTTTTTATACAAATAAGGAATGGTACAAGTCATCTGCTTTGGCAATCGATGTTTTCGAAGAGATAAAGTGGATCATGTTACTTGTTGCCATATGGCAACAGTATGCATTAGAGGGTTATACAGTACGGAATGACAGATGGAAAAAAGTACAAGATATGTCTCTGACGTGTCGTATTTTAAAAAAATGAAAACATAATATTTAGAAAGATAGCTGTACGTGAGAGCAGGTTGACAGACAAAAAGTGTAAAGTGAAGTACAAAAAGTATGAAGTGCAGTTCTTTGGTATCCTAACTTCTTTTTTTTATTAAAAAAGAAAGATGCTATTTTTAAAAATATGATAGACGGAATTTAAATTAGGCACGACTGGCCGGAAATTGCATCAACAGTCCAGTCTTTTTTTATATTCTTTCGAATGAATTACTATTTAAAAAATAGCAAATCTGTTAACTGCATCCTAACGGTTGTACTGCCTTTCGCCTTAAAAATGCATTCAGTTGCTGTATACTTAAACTTTGACTTATTTAATAGTTCTAACTCAACAAGAAAATTTTTTACTATACACCGGTTTTCCTCAAACCGTTCAAAATCATCTGCTTCTCCACGCTTTCCTACAAAAGCCTCCCGATGTGCTCCGCCAATGTTTATGGGAACCTTCGCCAAAAAAGATGTTTTCAGTTTAGTAGTGGATATTAGCATGATACTGGGCCCAAGTAGGGCCCAGTTTGCTTATGGATTTATGAATCAAGTAGCCCGCCATTGTTGGATTATCCAAACATACGTCCTTATGAAGGATATTAGGCTGTTGGAAGAGGGAAATTTGCATGATTATGCTGTGATTAGTTGAAGGTTTGTTGACCTATACTTGTAGTTTTTTTAAATGTTTGTTCACTGTGGATTGATATGTACTGGAGTTTATATTTTAGTTTTTTTTGTGATACATGGGAAACATTGATAGTCTCCAAACTACAAAGGAAGTTTGGATTATTATGAGGTATATAGCTGTATCGACAATGGGTATTTTCGGGGTTTTAAGAGGAAACGTAAATGCCCGAAGGAAAGTAATTTAGTTCTTAAACCTTGATCGTTGAGAATGTTATGTGGAGATAGAACATCAATCAGAATACTGATTGAAAGAAGAGCAAGAATGAATGTTGGAAGAAATACGTCAGCTTAAACAAGCCCATAAAGTTGCAGACTTTTTTTTATAAACTAAGAACCATTTTTAAAACAATGAACAATTGTTATTCCTTTACCTTTACTTTTATTCCTACCTTTTTTTTGACCAAGAATCAATTTTTTTTTCAAAAAAAATTAAGAACGTTAAATTCATGCTTGGAGTAGTTTTTATTTTAGTTTGATAAATTGATTCTTTAAATGATTAATACATTGATTTATACATTGTTACAGTAATTATACAGTTAAATTTAAAGAAATCTATAACGAGCCACAAAAAGTGTACTACAAAATGTGCTTATTATAAACAAAGAACCAATTTTTAAAAAATGACCAATTATTATTCCTTTACCATTAATTTGTTCAAGAATCAATTTAAAAAAATTAAAGAACGGTCCATTCATGCTTGGAGTAGTTGTATTTTAGTTTGATAAATTGATTCTTTAAATGATTCATACATCGATTTATACATTAGACAATTAAATTTAAAGAAATCTATAAAAAAAACACAATGTGAACTAAAAATATGCTCATTATTAAATATTTTTACACTTTAACTAACTATATACGGCAAACAAGGGTTTTGTTACTGCTATCAACTTTCACAATCAACAAAACAGCATGGTTACAATTCACTTTAAAACTTTCTATGTCAACAATGATTCTATCACTGAGGTCCATGGACCACACACCCATTCCACCCTTATCCGTTGTCCATTACATTCTACAAAAATTGACTTTGGTCCCACTTATTGTTCACACCCATAACCGCCATTCCAAGTCACAGGACCACCCTCGAAAACTCCCCACAATTGTCAACCGACAATGGTTTAGAAAGATTGGTAAATGGTCAAGTTCTCTGGAAAATATCGGGAAATATGTCACCTGAAGGGTAACTCCAGAAGACCATAAGTCAAATTTGGTTGTCTTTTGACAAGCGTGAAATTGGTGTAGGTCTGAGAATTTGCATCGTGTGTGGCTGAAAAGCAAGCCAATTTGAAAGTGAGTAAGTTGTAAAAATTTGAAAAAAATATTCATTTATGACTTACAAAATAGAACACCATTATGCAAAGAACCAATCAATTTGGTTAATTTTAATATCTATTTAAGGGGGAATAGGCGCATTGGACAGGGGTTCTCCAAACTCAATTGCCTCAATGTTAATCCAAAAGGAAAAAATAACTTAATTCTCTGCCACATTTCCCCGACTATATAGAATATTTTTGCTAGTTTTTTTTTAAAGATAATAAATATATATAACATATAATAAATATATAAATATAAATAAATATATATAAATATAAGATTTCTATAATGCCACTCTTGAAAATTGCTTCGAATACCTTTTGCAAAATTATTTATTCAAAATTTTAAAAAAAATTCGAACTTATTTCAAATAGTGGGATTGTCGGAAGCTGTAAGCTAGCTACATTTACCTGTATAATTACTTCTTTAAATACTATACGGGAAAATGCAAAATGGAAAATTTTAATAACTGAGAAATAAGAAACGGAACTTCCTGACGGAAAAGTACTTAACGAAACGGGAAAAGCCCGGCATCTCAGCTGCCGGCCTTTATCCTTTAATTTCAGTAATTTTTTTTATGATAATTTTTTAAAAAAATTAAGAATAAATAAGAACTTTGTGAAGTGGGTCTTAGTGACTCGTTGAAAGTGTTAACACGGTCTTACATTTTTTTTTTTCAGTTTTATGATTAAAGATTCGAATAGGTTAATTCTGCTGATTTAAAAAAAATACAGGAAAAATAACCGTTTCCGTATCCGTCAATTTATAGTCTCCACCCATAACCGCCTTTCCAAATAACAGGACCACCCCTAAAAAAGGTTCCTTAAACTAAATTTCTCCACAATTGTCAAGCTCACAATAGCAGGAAAGAATGGGGAATAGCAATGGGAAAATATGTCAACGGACATCCTCAGAAATCCATTAGTCAAATTTGGTCATTCTTGTGCCTACAATGTTGTGAATGGTATCCGTGTCAAGCGGAAAATCAGTGTGCCTGAGAATTTTTGTGCTTCGTGTGTGGTGGAAAGCGAAGTCAAGTTGAAACTGACCATGTTGGAAAGTATTGAAAATTAGGTCTTTTTTGGCATTTGGACAAAAGTATAATCTGATAATATCTAAGAGAGCTAATGTAATTAAACACTCAATAAGCATGTAATAATTTCCTATTTTGGTTTTAAACATACTTTTTGCGAACATTTCAAGAGCCAACTGTTGACATTTTGGAAACTTAGGATTCTGAATTGATAACAGAAATATAATATAAGCTTACTTAAATTATCATCATAAAAATGTTTAAGGAAATGAAAAATAGTTGAGGAAGTATTTTTTTAAATAAAAAATGGATTTTCTTAATAATGACGCGTCTCTATTAAAGTCCATTTGATAAAATGTAGAAATCATTTGATGTTGATATTATAGTTCCTTATACATATCCTAATGATTTCTTTTTCACAATAATGAATGAAAAAATCATAAAACCATCAACGTTGCGAAAAAATTATTATTACACTTCCATATTTGACCATTATTACACTATGGGAAAGTGGGAAAGAATGAAGGGAAAAGAATGGAGGAAACTTTTCATAGACCTCAAGCATTCAAAAAACGAACTTTTTCAATAAATTAATTTCATTTCATTAAGTTTTCATTGTTTTTCTTTTAAGGGGGAATGGGCGCGCTGGACAGGGGTCTCCAAATTCAATGGAATGTGGAATATTTTTGCGAGCTGCTTTTTTTAAAAATAATAAATGCATATAACTGGAAGGTCCCTACGATCCCACTTTTAAATTGCTTCGAATATTTTTTGTGAAATTATTTATTCAAATTTTTTTAAAGAAAAATTCGAACTAATTTTGAAAAGTAATATTGTCGGGACATATAAGTCAGCTAAATATACCACATAAAAATTAAATTTGTAAAAATATTCAATACAGCCGGAGAAATGTGGCAGAGAAAATATTTTTTTCTCCATTGGATTAACACTGATGCACTTTGCTTTGGAGACCCACGATCAAGCGAGCCCATTCCCCGTTACGTTTACAACATTCTAAATTATTAGAATGCCAATAATTATAATAATTAGTGTAACTATTTCTCACAAGAGTATTTTATGTTAATGAAACAAATCAAAATACTTCGATTAACATCTATAAAAAATCAGTTTCAATAACAAAACCTATAAATACACTATTTTACATTGTGTAACAACATATTCCGAAATTAATATTCATGCATGAGGAATATACGAAGTTAAGTCTACCAGTTTCGCGCCAAGTTCCGAGCGCTTCACACTTCGTGACAATGTGTCACAAGAGAGTGACGGAAAAAAAGACGTAACAATAAGACGGAAAAATACTAGACAAGAAGGTCTTGAGAAGAGCCAAAGTAGTGAAATTCCGGTCCATCAAGAACAGAAACAGCGCCAAATGGAACGGCGGAATATAATTCTATCTCTATATTTAACGCTGTGTGGAAGAATAGTGACGTAATAACATAATGAAAGTGTAATAAAAGTAACGTGTGGCAAATATAACTTTCTGAGTAAAATTAGTGAAGTACTTATAAAAAAATTATATAGAAACTTTTCTATTTCGCCTAGATACATCTCGCCAAAAGGAATATTTGGTGACAATCGTATTATTTTGGCCACAAAATATAGTACTATATCCTCTTTAGACCCGAGCAAAAATTCTACACGTATATTTTTAATCTTAACATACTTTTCAATATACAAATGTATGCCCAAAAGTATATTTTTCAAAGAAATTTTTTTTAAAAAAAAATATTTATTTCGGGACACGCCTTAAACTCTAAAAATACACAATTTTTGTGCTATAAATGCAAAAAAGAGGCCATAACACTTATTTGCATTTAACAGTTTATTTTAACATTGTTTTTAATGCAAAATGCCTTTAAAATAAACTACTAAAAGAACTTTCTTAAACGTGTGAACAAAAAATCAAAATTATTTTTTAAGAACTCTAATATCGTATTGACCCTCGTTCAACATAATTTTTTTATAGAAATAAATGACTTATACCTGTAATCAAAAGCTGGAAACTGATATTTGTATCTTCTACTATCGGATAAGGTCAATTTCGGAACTAATCAACGCGTCAATTGTTTGTGGGGAGGTTTTAAAAAATATCTCCAAATGGGGACGCCAGGTCGCATGAGGATAAGCCACTTTTCCTATAAGTTTTTCCCATTGCCCCCCTACAAACGAAGATAATTACGGCAGAAATTAAGTTCATCGTCAAGTTGGAAGCTCCTCCAAGTAATTAGGACCAATCTTTGGTTCTACGTAAAGACATGGAGAAAGAAAAGAGAGAAAAAAATCTTTATCATTTTTTATTGCTTCATTTTTTTAAGGTCTGAGATTTTAGAGAGTTTTTTCATAAATGTGGCGCCATCTTTCGCTCATTTTTTATGATTTTCAATTCGGTCGCTTTATCGTGATATCCTCGACCCGAGCAAAATCCTACACATATATTTTTAATCTTAACACATTTTTCATACAAATATATGCTAAAAAGTATGTTTTTCAAAGGAAAATTAAAAAAAAATTATGCTTAATAGTTACTAGGGACACGCCTAAAACTCTAAAATTGCACATTTTTTTGTGTGCTATAAATGCAACAAAAGAAGCCGCATCACTTGTTTGTAGTTAACAGATTATTTCGTCAATGCTTTTATTTTAAAATACCTTGAAAATTAACTACTAAAAGAACTTTTTGAGAAGTGACAATTTTTTAATTAATTTTTTTAAGAACTCTAATATCGTATTGACCCACGTTCAACTTTTTTATTCAGAAATAAATGACTGATGCCTGTAATCAGTGTCTGAAAACTGATTTTTAGATCTTCTATCGGAACAGGTCAAATTGGGAACTAATTAACGTGTTAATTGCGATTGGGGAGGTTTTAAAAAATGTCCCTAAATGGGGACGCCATGCCGCAAGAGGTTAAGTGAGCCATTTAATAGCACCATTCTCAATTTCAATCCATTTCGGACTGCACATAATTCCATTGTAATACGAATTCTATTCCAGTTACAACATTTCAATACTTGGCACTGGCTAACTGTCCCATCATAAATTCACATTTTATCTCTAAACCCCCAGCTCAGTATCATTGGTGTGGTGATAAATACAACATCCCCTAAAGTCCATCCAACACCTGCCTGGTGAATAGCCCATACAGGAATCGAAACATTTATCACAAGTAATAGGGATCACAACACCACAACGATACGTCTGCATTTTAACAAATGAAACATGGTCCAGGAATGCGATCGAAGTGACTCTTAACCGCCAGAAACCCCATTCTTTGTCTATCGCTTGACCAGTTCAGAGGGGCCACTCCCTTAGGGCCTTTAGCGTTAATGAGGTATACGTCTGGACAAAACAGATCATAAATCTTATTGCTGAAGGCCCCTTGTTGTCCATTAGTGAACTATGTCAACGGGGGTGTCATGGTCGTCTTGTGGTTGTACAGTGTACCCACTGTACCCCCTACCTAAGGGCAAAACAGATGGTACCCCCTCGTAAAAGAGTGGTGAGGACTGCATTTGTTAAAATGATGGTTGTCTGGAAGTCATTGTGGATTTCCCGTTAGGCTATATGCTAATGTTGAGGGGATTGTGGCTGGTATACAAAGTTACTCTGTGTTGATAAAGTTTTAGCTAAGTTACTGTTTAAAGTAACACAAATATTTAATAATTATAAGGATGATTCGAGATGTACTAGGATTTTTTTTGTTGTTGTTGAAGCTCAGTTAAGTTTGTCCCGTTTTATCTAAATGTGATTGGATTTGGATAAGTCTTTCTCCAAAGTTTATATTATAAATCGTTACTTATGTTCAGGTTTTGCGTTTTTTGATAACAATAATGTGATTTGCTCTTCCCAATAATGTGGTTTTAACGTATACCAGTAATAAGTTAGCCGCAAATCTATGTAGCTTTATTAATGCTAAAACTAACAAATCTACAATTTGGGCTATAATTAAGACAGTATCAGTAAGTTAGTTTTGTTTATTATAAAATTTAACGTTTGATAAATAGAATTAGTGCTTTATTAGAAAAAGGGTTTTGTATTGAAGTATTGAAAAACGTCCCCTTATAGCGGTTATCAAGATCATATTTTGATAATATTTTAATTCTCTAAATTGATTATTTTTATCACAAACGAACTCAAATACATAAAAAAAGACCGAAATTCACCAAATAGCCTTTGTTTAGTGGTTGGGATCCTGTGATTGCGTCTCTTCGTTTAATACCTCTATTTTACTTTCATTTATGATTATAATAATAACTAATTAAAGCCTAAACGATTCAAGCTTTACATATCCCCTAGCACGACCTAAAACTAACTGAAATATAATCCCAAAACCTCCCCCAAGCCCTAAATAAGTTGTCACAATAAAGACACCTCGACATAGGGGGGTTGAGTTGAGATACTTGGCTCCTGCTGCTAATGAAAAGAGTCACTTTCTTCAGTAGGTTGTTATGAGCCTTTGCGAATCACAGCCCATTCCTCACTCCCCCCCTTTCACTCCCCTCCTCCCCCCAAAAACTTTTTCCTGACAAACCCCCCTCAGTTTTAACGACTTTTCGTCCTTAGTAGCCAGAAGGTGGTTGAACGTTCCTCACTCTTCAAGTCTCATGTTCTTTGATACGGTCAACACAACAGTCTTCAAGTTAGCATCGTCAAATTGTAGTGTTCTCTGAACAGTGTATGGTCAACAGTCGTCAAGTTCGGTTCTGCAAATTGCAGTGTTCTCTGAACAGTATAAAGTCAATCTTCAAGTTTGGTTTTGCAACTCGTTGTGTCCTCTCTGAACAGTATACGGTCAACAGTCATCAAGTTTGGTTCTTCAAATTGTAGTGTTCTCTGAACAGTGTATGGTCATCAAGTTTGGTTCTTCAAATCGTTAGTTTGAGAAGATTTTTACCGGTGCATGGATTTAATATTTTAATTGGACATTGATTGAAGTTTCGTTGAAGTGCTTTTGACTTTCTGTGTGTGTAGTATGGTGTACGATTCGTCACAAGTTGCCTTGTCTGGGTGGACGGTAAGTTTGCACGCGTTTCTATTTAGTATGTTAATCGTTAAATGACCGATGAGCCATGTTACTAAATAGAACTAAGGCTCTTTCTTCTACTAAGACTGTGCTATACCATTTTTTTTAACATTGTCGAATATATTGTGGATTGTTTATACGCGTTGTGTTTGTATAGATTCACCTCGTGATTTAACTCTTGAAAATTTTAAATGGAGTATTTATAAACTGAAATAGTTTTTTTTGTGATACAAACTATTTTTTTTTTCATTTTATTATGTCCATGTGCAATTAAATGGCCTCGTGTACGCATTTAAAACTGCATCCACTGCAATATTATAAAGCTGAATTATTTTAATTATTTTATTGCTTTAAAATTATTGTATGTTATGAGCTTAGCTGCGTTTGAATAACACATTAATATGTATCTCAATTCTGTTGATTTCGTTTAATTGTTATTAATATCTTTCTTTTAAATTCTTTCCGTTTAAATAATCTGTATCCATCATTAACAAAAAAAATTAGTTAACTTTAATTAGTATTTGTGATGTCAATAACTTATTTAAAGCAGTCCAATTTAGAAAACCTTAAAATATTTGGGGACGTTTTTTAAGTCATTTTAAATTATACAACTTTAAGAATAAAGCATTGATCTAAATACATAAATCTTAAGTGAAGTTTGGGATGATAATTACAAAGAACAAATAATTACAATTATGTCCAATTAACGTTTGAAAGCTACTTTAAATAACATTGGATAATCTAATTCATTCATAAATAAATCCTGTTTTAAAAATAGACATGATTTACAACTTAAAAATGAATCATATCCGACACCTTTAAAGCTCATTTCGCGCTCGCGGAAATGTTTTTTCTGCCTTATAATGTCCAAGACAAATGACCACTTATACCTTATAAGACCTAAACCAATTATTATCCGACTTGAACCAATTTACATGATAATCGGAAAATAACTTGCGTTGATTAAGTTGTATCTGTGATCTTTAAATGAATCGGCAAGTGTAAAAAACGGCCAAATCTATAGCAGAGTTTTCCTCCGAGCCTTTTCTTTTAATAATTTAATGATAAAAGAAGAGTGTACGGAAAACTTTCTGCGGATTCGACCCCTTTCTACATTAGTAGAGACCCTCTTCCTTTGATTAAGCTGTATGTCTGTAATCTCTATATGAAAGGTTAAAATTGCGAAATCCATTGGAGTGTTTCCCACTAAGCTTTTTCTTCTATTAGTTTAATTAAAGAGGAAGCGTGTACGCAAACTTTTCAGCACACTTGATTCCTTTTTTACTTTTAGCTATTCAAAATAAGATGTCCGCATTCGCAACAAAAGACTTCGTGGGCCGTTTAAAAAAAACGCCGCTAAATTGCGTATATTTACATACTTTAACTATGGACATTTCGTAGGTTCAAAGGGCCATTACCAACCATGAACTTGGGGGGACTATGATTAATGAAAGTTCATTTTCACCAAAAACTTGCGATGGCATTAATTAAAAAGTTACTTTTTTCATGCTCAGATGGTATCATTAATAACTGACTGTAGTAGACACCCACTTAGGCATTGGGCCTTTTAAAAAAGATGACGTAAAAAATGAGAATATTTTGTGAACGATTTCTATACAAAGAGTTTCAGGTGGTGATAGAACGTGTTAATTAGAAGACCTGTTCATAAAAAAATAGTATCTACTGTGACGGGGTATTGTGTACTTTTAATTGTTGGAAATCAGTGGTCATTAATTTTGTAGAGTTAATAGAGTTGTTAGCGCTTTTTTTTGTAGGGATGGACATGTACGTTTTGAGAGAGAGGGTGGTATTGGTCAGTCATTGATTGCTATGCTGTGGCTGATGTTTATTGATGAATATGAGTTTGATCCATGTAATAGAGATGTTTCCAGTGTATGTTGTTTCAAAATGTAAAGAAAATGGTTTTAAAGCGTTTCAGGAAACACATTGCGCTCTTAAACACCTAAATACGTAAATAACTTATTACTTAGTTCCAAGTATCTGGTGCAATCTTCAACCAAACTTTTGAGCAGCCTACTTCATTAAATTACCATTTTTAGAGCCTTAATCAGTTTCTTTATTGAGTTTCAACGTATATTTAATTTCGCAAATCAAATACTGCAATCCAGTTTCACAGCGCCGCTCACGGATAACTTTGTTTTCAAAATCCTCACATTACGCTTAAAAACAAACTACACTCCTTGCCAACCTGTTTTGTAATTAGAAATATGCTATGGCGAAGATCCTTCCAGGGATGTAAGTAAAGAGTTTCATAAATTATATGTGAATCCATCCAGAAAACATGTTTAAAACATTAATTTCGTTTAAGTTTTTCCCTCCAATGGTTTAACAGATATGAATATTACTTAAGAAAAGTTGGCAATTTTTTCAGAATGAAAAGTGCATTTTAGTTTAATTGTATTCAGATCATTTTGTGTGTAAATATTATTTCACAAGAGTTTCTCCAACTAACGGGACCAACCGCACTTTACCCTCTTCCTTTTCACTCTTTGTTCTTACCCAAGTTAGGTTGGCACGGAGTGTCCAACATTCTAACCCCCCACAACATTCTAACCAACACCTAACCTTGATTAACAACAACCAGTCGGCAAGAACCATGTCGTAAGAGATCCAATCGCACGATAAACCCGTCCTCTCAACCAATCTCTCATCTTTCACTGTCAAGTTCTTCAACCAGCGAAAAATCTCGAGAAAAGGCATCCTATGAAATAATAAATGACCCTGTCTGCGCGATAAGATATTGATATGCATATTATGGCCATTACATGCCCGGCGGCCATTTTGGTTTCTGCCAGAAACCCTCTCCTCTTGACCACGTGCGCTGGAAAAGTTTTTGGTTTGATAAATGGTCTTATAAATTGTTCCAGAGAAGTTTATTTGCATTTTGGAATTGTTTAAAGAGTTTTGTTGTGGTGATTGGCTATTTGTTTTTTTACAGGGTGTGTATAGTGTACGTTTTATTTTAATTTTTTTTTATTTATTTATTATTTTTTTTTTTTGCTTTTAAAGCTTGTTTCATACATTTTTTAGTATGTCAAAATACCGTTTTGCTTGAGTTTTTGTTTGAGTATTTGTTATTAAATATTTTGAACGATACCTATTATTTTAGCTCATTTGAAAACTTATTCGAAAATATTTAGCTCATTTCGAAAGCTTAAATATAAAGGAATAATTTGGTTCCTATTATTATTTATTCAGCTATTTTTCACGTGATCCTTTTTTTTAAATTTAAAAATTATACTTGATGGTTTTTCCATTCAGAATGCCAAGTTTTTTGAATTTTGAAGTCTCACAACGTTATTTCATTTGTGTAATGCCTCTTTTTACTGATTAACGGTTGAGTTTGGGTGCCCATTCAAGTGTTGGCTCGTCACCTGACTGCGGTTCTAAAATACGACGCCCGTCGCCAATAGCCCTCGTGTAGCTCTAGTGCGACGATAATTCAAACATAACCTTTTTACTGAACCTAAACATTTCTTCTGACCACCACACCAAGGTACATTTTTTTTCCGCGTCAAATCCAAAAAACCTAGCACGCACAATCCGATAAGTTACGACCTAAAACATCTCCAGAGCCCATAAAAAAGGTAACTTTTACCATGATCCTAATTTACTATACCTTCTTACGCGCATCTTTTAGGTAAGTTCGGGTATTGGGAATAACCATCCGTTTGTCAGTTTAAACTGTTTTTTATGCGCACTAATGATCTTGTAAATGGTCTCTAGCTGTTACTGTTGAGAATTTATTCTTTTCCAAAGCTTTACGGGCGAACGGTGTCAATTGTGGCGTTGTTTCATTAATTGTTTAGCAGCTCGTTTATCCAGCGAAAGTCGATGAATAAATGTATTAGGTGTGACGGGTTTTGGGTATCCTGCTTGGTTTATTATGTGATGCCGATGTGTGTTTTTTTTGTTCGTAAATGTAAATGAAGAGTTTGTGAATGTGGCTGAAGGTGCTGCTTTAGGAACGTTTTTCTCCTTTTTGTTAAAAACTTTGAGAGTGGATTTACCATTTTTGTGGTAAAACTATATCTTTTACACATCGTAAAGTGGTAAATCAATGCTGCAAATAGAGGTGGCGGCCAAAAAGGTTCCAGTTTTCCGATGCAATCTTATGCCATTTTTTTTTAAACTGCATAATGTTTCTTCAATTATGTTTATTATGTGATGCCGATTTTTTTTAATGTAAATGAGGAATGTAAATGTGGCTGAAGGTATTGCTTCAAGAATGGCTTCCCCAGATTCCATCCGTGAAGTATGGAAGTAGAAGATTGGTTTTAAATTTAACCACAAAAGATTATGATTTTTTTTATCTTTTGATATCTTGCTTATGTATGTTTCACCGGATGTTTGAGATTTTTATTTTTAAATGGTCATTCGAAAAATCAATGCTATTATAGTCTTTAAAATAGTATACTAATTACGATGAACACTTCAAGACTCAATTCTCTATTGCAGGACAAAAAGTTCTACCCTCCATAAATCGAACATGTGAGGAAAATATATAATATTTTAATTGAAAGCGAGCAAACTTATTTTTTTAATCACAAATTCAAAAACATTTTGAATATGATATTTATTTTCACGAAAAAAAAATATATGATGCCTGAAACACATCTTAAATATTTATATACAGGGTGGTTATAAAATAACGCTCCCTATTCGGAGTGGTCTGTAGCTTGAATGAATAATCCAAATGCAAAAAACTTTGAGACACTTACTAATCAAGAAGGGGGAAAAAGAATGGAATCATAAAAAACAAACTCGTCACTTGACCAGGGTTCTAAATTACGAGGCGTAATTGGATGTGTTAGCCGTAATTAGCCGTAATTGGCTACTCCTCGTAATTATAACCTTTGTCAAGAGACGAGTTTCTGTGTTATAATTCCATTCTTTTTCGTAAAAAAGAAACTCGTCTCTTGAACAGGGTTCTAAATTACGAGGCGTAATTAGCTGCGTTGGCAGTAATTGGCCATAATTGACGACGTTTCGTAATTTAAATTCTGGTCAAAAGACGAGTTTTTTTTATGATGATTCTTTTTTATGATTTTGTTTTTTTTATGATACCATTCTTTTCCCCCCTTCTTGATTAGTAAGTGTCTCAATTTTTGTTGCATTTGGATTATTCATTCAAGCTACAGACCTCCCCGAATCGGGAGCGTTATTTTATAACCACCCTGTATAACAAGCAATATGGATTATATTATCTACCATACGGATATTTGTCCAAAACCATCAACTTTTACCTCGGCTGCATGTCCCAAGCTTGTCAGCTGGCTTGCAGCCGGCTCAGATACTATCTTCCCCCGCGTGACAGCGAGGGGGGAATATACGTGATCGTTATCGCTGTGGCTTACTGGCTTTCCGCCGCCTTCGACGATAGCTGGCCGCCGACATGTCAGTTATAGATGATTTTTTTACGAGTACGTGGGGTTTTAGGTTAAAATGGCGGTTTTTGGTTGATGGGATTAAAGTCGCTTTAGCTTTGCCCTCCGAACTTTACACCCCGATTTTTCAGTAAGTTAGGCATTAGTTTTTTGTACAATAACCTCCAATTTAAAAATTTTAGTTTAAAAAAAATTATTCATAATGTCCTTTTTCATTTGGGAATATTTATAACATCATCTCTTCAAAAATAAATTTAATTTTCATTTATGAAACAAATATTGTAATTAAAATAAATATTTAAAATTGTGGAAACAGTCATACGTTTTCGTCTATTTTTAGGCCTCTCGGAAGGCTAGAAATGTTGATCATGGTGTTGGTTTGAAGTACTGAACTGAAGCAATCCCACAGCACTTAAAGAGTTCGAACCAGTGACATATACTTCAATTTTTGTTGAGCCCCTACGGGCTTAAATGGTTTAGTTTAGTTGCATTATCGTCAAGCTAGAGCTACAAGAGGGCTATTGGCGACGGGTGTCGTATTTTAGAACCACAGTCAAGTGACGAGCCGACACATAAATAGGCACCCAACGCTACCGTTAAGGGCGACATCGTAAGCAGCGTTACAAAACGATTGAAAAACCAATGCATATAAAATTCAGGAACTACCAGCCCTCAACAAAGTGAGAAGGAAAAAAAACCTTCCCGTCCCCGAAATCTTACAATTCTACAATTGGGCATCTACATTCTACAATTCCACCATCTTGAGAACTCGCACAATCGAATATCGTCCCATGTACCCAACCCCCAATTCATAATTCCCCCAATTTTTTTTCACACAATAAGGCGTTTCCGTTCCTCCTAGCCCAAAGTGCTCCAACACATTGGGCAATTGTCACGCCTTCCTGGAGGCGTTTTGGCTGCTTTCACGCCATCTTTGGGAGAAGACGACACCATCCTCTTTTTGAAGATTTGATCCGGTTTTCTTTTTTGAAGTTGTGACAGAAATTTTATTTACGGTTCGTGACAGTGTTGAGGGTCGCAGTGGCTAATAAATGTTTTAGTGCACTCCTTGCCAACCTAAATTGGGTAAATAGAAATATGCTATGGAGAAGATCCTTCCGCGGATGTAAAGAGTTCCATAAATTATTTGTGAATCCATCCAGAAAACATGTTTAAAACATTAATTAAGTTAAAGGTCTAACTGATTTGAATATTATTTTTGAGAAAATGTGTCACTTTTATCAGAATAAAAGGTGTATTTTGGTTAAGTTGTATTCAGATCATTTTGTATGTAAATATTACCTTACACGAGTTTCCAACTAACGGACCAAACGCACTTTTCCCTCTGCCATTTCCTTCTTAGTTTTTTCACAAGTTAGGTTAGCACGGAGTAGGAACTTCTTTACAAAAGTTATTTCAGCAAGAAAATGTTTGCATATATTTGAAAAACAACTAATGACTTTAAAGAATATTTTTTTTTTAATCATAGCAACCCTAACTAAATATATGAGACAAAATAAAACGAAGAAGTTATTTAGCTGTTCAATTGTCTGTTTATATTATTTTGAACATTTTGTCTTGTTGTTTTAGTACAAGTAAATATTTTTCACAGTTAACAAGCAAAAATAAAAGGAAATATTACAAAAAAAATTTACAGCTAATATTCTAACCAAATGAAAATACGTCATTTTGTTTTCTCTGCCGAAAATCGTACACCATCGGAAAGAGAGTTCTACAGATTCATGTAAATTCCTATGCAATTATATAAATTGAATGCGGATATAAGTATAATTATTTATTAGAGCACACACAAACTACAGAAAAATCCAACTACAGTAGTGCAAAGAAAAAATACAGACAAATATAAAACACTAAAATAAAACCGCAAATACACTAAAAAATACTAAGAAGACATATAATCAGTTAAAAATTTGTACACATAGTTGGAGTGTGAGCACATGGAGTATTTTAGTGGTTTGAACACATAGAAGCAGTATTTAAGTGGTCTAGTTTTTTTTCTTTGCTTAAATTCGTATTTTATTAAAAGTTGATAAGAAGGAATGATAGCTCTACAGATTCTTGCAACTTTATATGCAATTAACTTTAATACGGACCTTGGTAAAAGTGGTTTAAGGGGTCACAGGAGTCTTAAAAATGTGCAAAGAAGATACTACAAAGCATAGTTTGATCTTTCATGTCACTTTTGAACTACTCAATGTATAAGTATAATTTTTTTATATGTAATTCTACAAGATTTATTTATTATAAAACAAGTTTTAAAATTTATGAAACTTTAGCCAAAACTAAAATAAATGATATTAAACATGAAGCTATTTGAACACATTGTGATTAGGCTTGCGCGGCAAATTGTGAGATCAAATTTGAAAAAATTGCCAAGAAAATGGCTTTATATTGTACAAATATGTACAAACAAAGACTTATACCTAAATTCTCAGCTCAATTTTAATTAGAAATTATTTTTAAAAAAATTTAAAATCAAAATTTTTAAATTTTTATTAATTTTTTTAGAAAAAAGTTCTTAAAATAATTTCTAATTAAAATTGAGCTGAGAATTTAGGTATAAGTCCTAGTTTGTACATATTTGTACAATATAAAGTCATTTTCTTGGTCATTTTTTCAATTTTTACCTCACAATTTGCCGCGCAAGCCTAATCCCAATGTGTTCAAATAGCTTCATGTTTAATATAATTTATTTTAGTTTTGGCTAAAGTTTCATAAATTTTAAAACTTGTTTTATAATAAATAAATCCTCTAGAATGACATATAAAAAAATTATACTCATTTATTGAGTAGTTAAAAAATGACATGAAAGATCAAACTATGCTTTGTAGTATCTTCTTTGCACATTTTTAAGACTCCTGTGACCCCTTAAACTTGGTGACACATCCATCTAAGGTATTGTCACGCTTCTTGCGAAACCATCTGTTGATAGGGGGTACAACCTTTGTAACATTGGATTCGGTCTCTTGAGTCCCAAAGTTGTGACAGGGAAGGTGTTGTTGTCAGTCAAGGAGGCGTTATTTATTGTCCGTGACGAGGCTGGGGTTACAACGGGCAATAAAAATGAAGGTGTGTAACGTTATACTGATTTTAGATGGTGGTGGGTTAATAGGTGGGGTGGAATTGATTTGGAGCAAAACGAATAATACTTTGGTGCAAGATCGCATAGGAATACATTTAACGATTCATTTGAAGATTACAGATATAACTTAATCAATGCGGTGGTTTTCCGATAATCATGTAATGTGGTTCAAGTCGGATAATAATTGGTTTAGGCCTCAAGTGGCAATTGGTCTTGGACATTTGTCTCGAATTTTCTAGACATCACGCCGATTTGTAGCGTGAATTTATAAATTTATTAATGTAATAAAATAATAAATTTGATGCGTCTCAAAATTGGTAATTCAACACTTCAAATAATGGCTTGCGATGGCTTAATTATTCCGGTTCAATCTTGCACCAAACCTTCAACTAGTGAAGCATTGTATATTGTTAGAAATTTCGTACAGAAAGTTCATAGTAGGTGCAACGGTTGTATGGTGAAACTGAAAGTTGTGGCGTTGTCTTTTTGAATAGTTATGATGGGTAGAAATCATTTTTAAAAAAATTCAGCAAAAAATATAAATTTAAAATAACATTTTCCTTTTTCAAAAAGGTTAGGTTTTTGAATAATCGTCGCACTAGAGCTACACGAGGGCTATTGGCGACGGGCGTCGTATTTTAGAACCACAGTCAAGTGACATTTTCAAAAAAGACTGAAGACACTAGTGGAGCCTATATAACTCTTATAACATACATATCCTACATTATCTCCTTAAAAACCAAAACCATATTTGGTTTCAGGCTAACCAGGGGGGCGAGAGGGGGTACAAAGGGGTGTAGGAGGAAACGTCAAACGATTTTGACGCGCCGGGTATCGTCTGATGCCGGCGCCGATACGCCTGGCCGGCTCACCGGCAAAGGGGGTTGGATGTTATTGTTGTGTGCAAACGATAATTGCAAACAGTCGTCTGGTCGGGTTATTATTTGTTTTTTGTCTATGGGAAGGAAGGGGTTGGAAAATGTCTGTGGTGTATAAATGATATTGGATGTAGGAGTTTTATTTTGGAGTGTAGGGGTTTGCTTTAAATTATTATTTATTTTAAAATGTCTTTAAAATATTAACTTTAAATTTTATGATTGCATTTTATTTTGAAATTATTTTGCGTTAAATTTTATGATTATACTTTATTTTAAATTGTTGTTCTCTACATTTTTTTTAATAAATTTTATTTTAAATACATTAATTTAGGGATATGTTCTGTTTAAGATGTAATGTAACTCTATGATTGTTAAATTGTAAGCCATATAATCTGATTTTATTTAAAAATACTTAAATAAATATAAGTAGATGTAAATCCTACATCCAGTTTCAAGAATATCGATTCTATACTAATAAAATAATAATTATAAACTTAAAAAAATATCTGTTAAGAATCCAATTTCTAGGACAAACAAAACACTTATATATATAAAATAAAACATATTTTCACTATCATAAATAGTGAAATAACCATCAACTAAAACAATTTAAACGTCATTTTAATATAATCAGAGAATAAAATACTTTTCGAAAACTGTAACTACCAATTTTAAAAAGATCCTTGCAAAGTACAATATTTTAAGAATTTCATACTTTGCTACCCACCTAATAAAGTAATAAAATGTTTATTCAAAACCCATAAATCGTTTTATATATCACATGTCTGGTTAGTTCGTGAGCGTAATAAGAATTCTAACTCATCCATAATCATTAGACCGTACCAAATGGGTGCTTTCTCTGTCTTATTACAATACCTTACTCCAGAATAGAACTTATTATGTAATAGTATGACTAGTTACATGGGGTTATTATATGCTTTATTGCCTTGAAACAATGTTGTTTTATGTACAATGTTGTATTAGGGTAATGTGTTATAGTTAATGCATTGGGGTGTAAAAAATAGTTTATATCAAGATGTTTTTTTCTTTGTATTTTTAAGACACTTTTTTGTTTTCCGAATTGGAATGCATTTTTATTACTATTTTTTGTTTTTCATTTATAAATACTTTAAGAACTATTATGTGACTTAATAAATGGCTTATAGATGACAAAGTTGACTTGAAATTATAAAGTTTTAAGATGGTAAATGCATAAGTGAAAATGTACTGTGAAATCCTAAATATAATTTTTTTTTACACATTTTAGTTTCCCTTTAAAATTCCTTTAGACTCCGCTGTTTTAAGCTTGCTAGTTTTTTTTTTTAATCGAAAATATACTTTTAGTAACTACCAACATTTCTGTGACCCACGGAATAATTACTGCCCGGCATATTTATTAAGATTTCTATGACAAAAACCCTGTCACTGACTTCATGGCAAACCCACAAGATATTGTGGGTCTGGCATTAAAGGGTTATGTGCTTCGATCCAAACATGAATTTAGCTTTTATCCACTACTAATTTTATAATAAATTCATACCAAATAAGACTAACCAAAACTTACCCCATCGTTGAGGGCCGTGGATAGCCACACACTGTAGACCCACCGATTATATGCGGAGTACGTGCTCGTTAAATCTGTGGGCCAGAAAGTACAGGTCCTTGGAAACTATTAGGCATGTCTAAATTGCGGAGACGGCGATAGATGGCAGCATCTGTCACGTAAGTGTGAGTGCTGTGTCTGTCTTACTTGACGAGGGTTTATAAGCGGGTCTCTGACCAAGCACACAAACCTGAATATATATATGCACTCTCAAAAATGAATGCTCAAAAACGACGACATTTTCCTTAATTTTGACGATTCCGTTTGCTGGCAAATACTCCGAGCTTTCGTTTCCTCAAAGTGAAAAAATTTGAATCGTCATTTTTAGGAGGATTTGAATGTCGTCTAATCTAAAGAAATATTTCGTCATTTTTGAGCATGTGAGTACAACGAGATTCAGTTTCCTCAAAATCAAGATACACTATCGTCAAATCACGATCGTAAAAGTGAGGATTCGCGTTTACTCAAAAATCACGCGATAGTTTGACGAAACAATCCTCACAATTAACGAAATGAGTCTTGAGGATTCATGAATCGTCAAAAATGAAAGTGTTATTTCTGAGAGTGCTGGAAACTATTACCCTTACCTTCAGGGACATATCTAACTTGCGGAGGTGGCGATAGATGCCAGCACCTGTCACGTAAGTGTGAGTGTTGTGTCTGTCTTACTTGACGAGGGATTATAAGCGGGTCTGTCAACCAACCAACTACCCCATTGTTGATATATTCCCCTACAATAAAAATTGTATTAATAATAACCTGTGCATGCTTGAACGAGGAACTTATCACTGTTCGTCCTCAGGTTCTGGTTTCCAACCGGTCTCCAGTTCCCCTACAATGAATGATTACATCCATCGTGGATACGACGACACCAAAATAGGACCCCACTTTGGAGCCTATTACTTAGTACGTATGAACAACATTATTCATGCACAAAAGTAACGCTGTTAACATATGGTTTTGGTAACAATATACTATTGCACAAATAACGCTCTTTAACCCTTTATAAGGCTGTGGGAAGTATTATACTTCCCAGCAACTCCATCAATTTTGATTAGTGCTGCCATCTCCTGATAACGTCAGAAAACACAAAAAAAAAACATTGCAGGATTCCTATAGACCAGGGGTCCCCAACCTTTTTGCGTCTGCGTACCACTTGACTTTTTCAGAAATTTTGGCTTACCACCAATCCTAAATACAACCGTATAATGTTAACTCTTCTAAAAATGCTCAAAGGCTTTTTGAATTAAATTTCTGAGAATTTCATATTTAATTTCTAGATATTTGTTTATTTATAACATACTTATAATAAAGGAGTAACAAATAGGTTAAACAATAGTTTATTTACAGTTTTATTTATTACCTACAGGGTCTAAAAACATACAAATAAAAAAATAGTACAAGCTCAGCAAAAAACTAATCATTATACAAAATATACTTATCAAGCGTACAACGTTAAGTTTTTCCGTGTACCACCAGTGGTACGCGTACCACCGGTTGGGAACCCCTGCTACAGACGATACGTTTGGATAGCTAATACGTTTGAATAGCTCCCAGCGGGCGATGGGAAACATATTTCCCACCGAAATAAAATGGTCTTAATAATCAAAATTAATTTTAGGTAATGAGCTTAATGAATTTTTTTTAATAAATCAATCTCAATCCCAGAAATACTTTAACGTAACATTACTAGAAAAAAATTGCATTATAAAGGGTTAACTATTCTTTTTTTTCTAATCGAATAATACCGTATGAACACATCTTGACACAATTGTCCTAACTTATTGTAAAAATTAATTTTTAAAAAATTTGACCACTGGTGCCTAGTACGTATATATGAATAACATTTTCACACATATTAATGCACAAGTAATGTGTAACACATGGTTTTTGGAAGGTCACAATAATATTGCACAATTAACGCAAATATAAACTTGTTTTTCTAACAGAACAGAACCGTATGAACGCATTTTGACAGTATTTTTCAACCTATTCCCCAAGTAACACTACAACAAATACATAAAAAATTACCCTTTTAGGAGCCTATTACTTAATACGTATATGAACAAGTTTTCGCACATAATAGTTCACAAATAACGCTATATTTCTATCTGAATAACCGTAATTTTTTAACCGTACGAACACGACATAATTAACTATATGTAACAAATGCACACCGATATTTTAACACAATCTGTGTACTACACAAATATCTAAATACGTAAAAATTTAATATTCGATTTTCCGAACATTTTAGACATAGTGTAAATATATTAGGAAATATGTTTTACCAATTGGCTGTCCTGATGTGTTGACACAATAGTACATCTTGCACAACAACGTTATAAAGTTTGGTTTTCCTAACATTTAACACAATACGTTTCATAATGAATATTTGCATACAAAAAACTATAATATCACACAAATAACACTAACCTTTGCTTTTTCTAATATTTTTCTACGCATTGTGCTGAATATATTATATTCAACACGGTATATAGCCACATTTTTTTATGTTCTTGCAAAATTTCGAAAACTTGCCTTATATTTAACTAAATATTATGTATTGTTAACTTTACTACAAACTTCAGTGCGTTAGTTTAAAATTATTCCTCTGCAAATATTGGACGAATAAAAAAAAAAAATATTTGAATCAATAATAAATTTTTTCAAATACTTTGTTACTAAAATACTCGACCGGTGATTTACAAAAGAAGTTTCCAAAACCGGTAGGAAAAGGAAAATGACGAAATTGCTTTCAATTTCTACGCTTCCGCTCCAATCGGAAAATAGAAAATAACCATAAAACGTTGCAGCCTTTTTTAAATCAATACGGAATAATAAAAAAAAAGCGTGGTATACTTCCCGCCACCCTTATTTGAAACACTTTAGGGATGGAAAACCGAAACCAGTTTTTTTTTGCCCTCGGTTTCGACCAAAAAACAGGTTTTTCATAAATCCGGTCTTAAGGTTCAGTAAAACCGAAAAACCGGTTTTTGAAACACCGTATTTTTCTGAAAAACTGCCATCCCTACCGTTTCTTATTTGGTTGGCGGCGAGTATAGTAATTGTGTTAAAATTGAGACAGAAGGATACAAAAGTATTCCGCATTTTTTGTTGAGGCTGTTTATCGACATAATTCTTTCACAAAAAAAATAATCATGTTTGGCCACTAGCTGCTCGGATACTGGCGATAACGTGAATGGAAGTGCTTTCACGAATTGCACGCCAATCACGCATCCTTCGCCAATTTAAAGTTAAAGAAAGTAATGCCATGTTCCTTTGTAATTTGTTTCTTAAGTTTAAATAACTGTTCTTTAAAATGAGAAAGAATAGGGACAAATGTATAGATTTCTTCTTCTTTCTTTAGAATTCTAGTCTTTGACATATTCAGTGCACTTTTGATAATATATAAATATATAAAAAAAATATTTGAGCTACACTATATAAAAAAAGTATTTTTTGACAAATATCGCAGTGACATTAAAAAAATAGCCAGAAATTTGGACATTAAGTAAAAAGTTTTGTAATAAATGAAGTTTTCTGTTCATCATCAACGTAGAATCATAAATTTACTTCTTTATAATATATGGTTTAGAACTCATAAACTTATAGATATACAACGGATAAAACTATGTAGGACAATGGATTAAACAATAAGATTTAACAATGGATTGAACAACAATATTCAACCAGATTAAACAACAACCTTTGACAACGGATTAAACAACCAACCGGTTGCAACAATGGACAGAACAAAAAATATTTGTGCAGATTAAACAGCCAGCTTTTCCAACGGATTAAACAATAAGTTGCAACAAGGAATTAAACAACAATATTTGACTAGATTAAGAAACGATCTTTGACAACTGATTCGACAATAAGATGTAACAATCGATTTAATAACAATATTTTACTGGAATAAACAACAAACTTAGTCAACTAACGGATTAAACAATAACATTTTAGTACGGATTAAACTACAAAATGGTACAGTGAAAGTATTATACTCATTCAAAAAGACCTTATATATTTGAATCATACCCAAACACAAAACCAACGGGCGAAAACGTTTAACATGCGCAACAAGACCGGTTCAACAAGATATTTTTTTTATCTTCCTTCACTCCCGCAACATCAGAAGTAACAGCACTTATAAACATTTATTATTATTATTAATTTTTTTTTCTTCCTTCTATCTCTTGGCCCATTCTTCTGAGGAAAGGTACCGTCGATTTTATTTTTAATATTTTTTTAAGTGCCTTTTCATGATGAAGAAAATAAAGTAAAAAAAAAAAAGGTCTGCAGCGTTGGAGACTTATTATCATCGCAAAAATGTGGCCAAATTGCCCCTAAATTACAGTCGTATGGCGTCAAATGACTTCTTTATAATGAAACCCTGGGCTTTTTAGCAACGCATTGTCCGAGGCGGGGCGGGTTATAAGGTAAACAAGAGGTGTTTATTTTAGTGTTTACTTTTTGGGCGACATATTGTAGCTGTTTGTATTGTGTGGTGGAATGGTAAATATTCAATGACTATGTTTTGTGAGGAATTAAATGCAAATTAAGTAAGCATAAAAAGGCTGTTTTGTTATTTAATGTTTGTTAGGAGTTGGTGTAAAAGAAATTTATTTTTTAAAGAACCCTTTATAAAATTCTATGGATACAAAGATACTATTCGAAATTCGAATACATTAGTTAAGAATGAAACCAAAACATTTATATTTAATATACAACCCGGTCTTGCTTATCCGGTGCATTCGCAGGACTAAAAAGCGGAGTTGGCCCTATTGTGATCACATATTGTTATCTGTAATAATGATCAATAAATCTGCTGAATATTAAGTTCTTCACTTTTAACTTTTTCTGTAAACCAAGGTGAAAAATACATCAAAAATATATATTCTTTTTTTTTTAAGAATGAAATTTCGATGGTAAAATATACAATCTGTATTTCTTGTTAGAAAAAAGTGTAGAATAACTACATTTCAACAAAGAACTCTCCCGCCACACTCTCAATTAATAAGTTTAAAAACTTAAAATTAAAATTCATTTTCTAGTACTTTAAAAACTTGCTGCGATCCTAAAACTTTATCGCATTACTGTCACTTTTTAATATTATTGGCATAAAAATCACAATCCCGTATTAGCTTTCAATGATATTCTGTGCGTATATTATCAAAAGCAACAACCGCCATTTAACATTACAAATAGAGGCCGTCCCGTTGCTATCTAAGCGCCTCCAACGAAGAAGCCACATCGATATTATTTGTCATGGAATACTGAATCATCGAATACCCAAGCAGATACGGAGGAGCCGCATCGATTATTTATCATCGATAGTACTAAATCATCGAACATCGCCATCGTTTTGTGAAAAATGAAAGCTGAAGTCGTGATTTATGTGGCGACGTTTACCTGGAATTTGATAGCTCATAAATAATGGGCGAATCCATGGGTGGTGGTAATTCTAGGGGGATTAAATGCCAATCCCAATATGGAATCTAATAACGTCATGCTCATCGATAAACTCAAATAAACTTATATTGATACAACGGATAAAACCACAATATTTGACATCCGATTAAATTAGTTTTGAATTTGACATTTCGACAAACTGCATATTTCTATCGCAAAACGTTTAGTGTTTATTGAATTTTCAAATATCCTGCTCAAATGTGAAACGTGAAACACACCAAATCATTTGAATTGAAATCAAAAACACAAAAATTCCATTTCCGTAGTTACTGATCATTTTTAGTAGTTTTAGAAACTGTGTTGTAACAGAATCAGCAAATTGTAAAATTACTAGGCAATATGTCGATATAATCAAACCAATCTCAAAACGAAGAATGCATCCCTTCGTCTACACATTATCATGCTGCCCTAGTTCAAGGATACAACAACGACCAAAACGCAAAATCGATTGGCTTTTTACTATTTTTTGGATAGGTTGGGTAAATATTTCGAAATTGCATCCTTTCCATTAACAGCCAATTTTGAAACACCCTGTAATTAAACATAGCCAAACAAGTACCCCTCTAAAAATACTAGTAGGATTGAAGACCAAGCTACCAGCAGATCACACCAGTGCCAAAATAGTTACTTATTCATGCTATGGGCAATTATTTGCCACTTTCGGTATTCTGCAACGAAGCAATTTATAGAGTAATTCCTGCAGAAATTGAGAGGCAATAACTTTTTTTAAAAAATATATAATTATTATTTGATTTGTTGGGGCGATATCGTTAATTAGACAATAATGCTGTGGTGATATATTTAGATACGCAATAAGTTGTTAAATTTTTAATACAACATTAATATCAAATAAATTCATAGTACATAAATAAATGACAATATTAATTTGTGTGAATTTTGTTAATATTTGAGCCGATTGATCGGTTAATTAAGGCTACTTGTTCCTACAATTCAAATTTGAAGCTGTTTTAATTCATGTATTTTGCGATTGATTTGTCTTAGGCTTTGACTGCCTGCATGTAAAATTATTTTACTACTGTTTATTATTAGTTTATCATTTATATGTTATTTTAAAATAATTAATGCAGTTTCTTGTAGTTTTAAAACTCTTGCCATGTATAAAGTTGACACTTTAAGTTGGTCATAAATTACTTGGACGAAAAACAGCTTACCTTGTTCCGGATGCATACAGAGATCTTTGATCTTGTTTTGTTTATCAGTTCTCCAACAGTAAACCGGCGGTATAGAAACCTTTTCTTTTTACATTCTTTTAAGAAATAGTCACAGAAACACAAAATAGTCAAATGATGTAATCAAACTTTGTAACATTCAGTTAAAAAGTTCCGCGTTGTTTACTAACAGTAATAAATCTTATGGGAATGATAGGTAGGTTGGTACATACATTTGTCAGTTTGTTCAACCTTCGTCAAGTACAGAAATTACTGACACGGAGAGAGAAGGTGGCGAAGTCGGGAGTCGAGCCTGCACCGGTACAGTACGCATACTATTAGCGTGATGCTCTGCTATCTAACACACTGGGCCACCCTAGATTTAACAAGTAATATAATTTTTGGGCTTTGAATAGCATTGCTTGCTAAGAGCTTCGTTAACACCAGATATTATTTGAACTTTTGTTGATATGTAATACCTAAAGCTCCCTCTGCTAGAAAAGCGCAGCTGAAAATGTTTACAATTAATATCAATACTAATTTGTAACTACGTCGTCACTTGGCCAGGGTTCTTAATTACGAGGGGAAATCGGCTTTATTAACCCTTTCATTACTGAAACGCCCCAAAACGCCCGAACAACTAAGGATTCGATAATGTTATTCATATCAAATATTACGAGGAAGCAAAAATCATTCGTAGCGAAAGGGTTAAAGCTCCATGGAGGCTAAAATAGACAGCAGGAAACGTACAATCTGTCGTAGGTTAGGTTAGGTTTGAATTATCGTCGCACTAGAGCAACACGAGGGCTATTGGCGACGGGCGTCGTATTTTAAACCACAGTCAAGTGACGAGCCGACACCTGATTAGGCACCCAACGCAACCGTTAAGGGCGACATCGCACGCAGCGTTAGGACTTGGGAGGATATTTAACGTGCACTCCCTTACACGGTATTATTCGTCGGACATTTTTGGCTGCACGGGCATAGGACAACAGCTATTTTGGCGATGCCCGGACTCGAACCTGGGACCTTTCGCATGCTAGGCGAGTGCCTAACCGACTGGGCTCCCCAGTCCGACAATCTGACGTAACTACGTATCCAGATTCATTTATCTATAGCATTTGATCTTAATTACGTGGCTGTTATTTCGTCTATCTGGATCTGCATTCGAAACCATCACGAAGTTTTTGATTAGTAAACACACATCTACTCAGTGCTTTGTTTAGATACACTCTTAAAACAAACACTCCTAATTTTACTCAGTCTGAGTGGATTTCACTCCTCCAGACTGGAAAATGCACTTCTCCTTTTGGAGTGGATCCTTTGTGTGTTAAACCTCCGACAGGATCACTCCAAACGAGTGATTTTAACTCAGGCTGAGTAAATATGCATGCCTTTACGGTGTCGAAAATGCACTTCTCCACTTGGAGTGGATTTCACTCTTTTGTTTTAA